>WPDF01000103.1:0-127247 GCA_019137265.1 Neonectria coccinea | reverse complement strand
CCGACGCCGCGCGCCAGGCCGTTCTCAATGGCGATGCCGAGCCGTCCATCGCCGGAGAGCTGCCGCCGGGGCGGGACTGGGCGGCCGAGGTCATCTGTGGCGTGCACGCTGTGCCGAGCATGCGTCATGTCCACGTCCATGTGCTGTCACGGGACATGCACTCGGAGACGCTGAAGCACCGCAAGCACTACAACTCGTTCAACACGCCGTTCCTCGTCGACATCGACGACTTCCCTCTGGCGCTCGATGACCCCCGGAGGAGCACTAAGGAGGCTGGGTACCTGCGGTGGGACATGAAGTGCTGGAGGTGCGGTCGCAACTTCGGGAACCAGTTCCAGAAGCTCAAGGCCCATCTCGACGAGGAGTACGAGGAGTGGAGGAAGCAGTGAGATGAGCTAATCGCAGCAGTTGGTCACCAGTGACAGTCGGAAGCACGACAGAGATTGAACCAGGGGCAACGTTTTAGATGCACAACACCCTGTAAAGCATACAGCGCTCCGATGCGCGAACAAGTAGCAAACCGAACGACCCCCTAATAGATCCCAAAACCCAAGTCCATAACAATACAGAGCCCAGCAGCGAGGTATAGCTCTCCAACAAAAAAAAAACCGACCAGCTCCATCTTGGCTGGAAGACTTACTTCATCTTCAAGCCGTGGATAGAGTGTGGTCGTGTGTATTCCACAACCCGACCAAAACCAGTCCAAGAGACGGCCTACTCCGAGGCGTACTCATCTCCCGACTCCTGCAACCGTAATCAGCAAAACATGTTCTTAAGGCTCGATAACCAGGGCGTGGAACGGACCTCCTCACTGGCAGCACCCTTGGCGGCATCAAGGTTGTTGTCTTCGGTTTCGACTGGACACGTGTGAGCATACGCTTCCGCTCGGGGGACAGAAGAGGCAAATCTCAGCTACTCACCATCTCCCTCGACTTCAGCATCGAGCTGGTCCTCCTCGGGCTCAGGGACCGCGTTCTTGCGAGGACGGCCTCGCTTGCCCGTTCCCTTGCCCGTCACCTTGGCCGCAGACTTGGGAGTGGTCTTGGGGGTTGCCTGAGGAGTCTTGGAAGGACTGGCCTCACCCTTGCGGGGGCGTCCTCGACGTCGCGGCGCCTCGGGGGTCGTGGTGCTGGGATCATCCAGAGCCTTGGCCACGGCGACGGCCTTGGTGGTTCCCTTTGGGCGACCACGCGGGCGGCCGGTGGGCACGTAGGGCTTGCGGGGGTTGTCGCTCTTCGGACGACCACGAGGACGACCGGTGGGCTTCTTGACGCCGGCAGCGGCCTTTGCGATGGGCGGCGGGCTGTTGGACGCGTCCTTGGCTGCGACCACGTCCTGCTTGGTGCGAGCCATGGCGGCGAATTGCGGGGGACAGAGACGATGGGAAAATATCAAGAAAATGGCAGCAGTGATCGCGACAGTTTCAGTGCCGGACGGGAGGATGGAGGGAAGCCGCCTTGACGTTGGAGGTGCGAAATGTGATGGTGAAGGTTGCAAGGTTTGAGTACGAAGGCCGTGTCGCAAGGTCGCGTAGTATAGTAGACGAGAGGGACAGCTCTTGCTGCAATCGTAGGTGCGCTACGCGTCCCAGCCTCCGCGCGCCAGCGTCCCCGCGCTCGTCAATGTGTTGGACAGAATAAACGGGAATTGTGGTAGGGCAGAGAGGGTGCACAAGGGCTGGTTTATTGTTTCTGTCGCCATGCGCCACAGCAGCCTAAACTGAGACAAGATGAATCTGGAGAATAGTAGGTACGTACTTGGACTACTAGGAGGTACCTAAGGTAGGTAAGTACTTTAGTGTGGCGGCGGGCGGCTGGCCCAAGCTCCTCGTTGGTCCGCCCCGCTAGCCCCGTTTAGGTCTCCGGGAGGATACCAGAGGCAAGAAGCGTCCAAGGCACCCCTGCTGTTTACCCTGGCAACAGCGCATGACGATCGAGTAAACAAAATCCCAAGAGCGCCGCCCATGAAAACGGAAATGTGATGTGGCACATCCTCCGACAACGACTCCACGACACCATCCACGACGCCCACGAGACACTGTTGACGATGACTCTCGACCCACGATTGATGCCCGCCGAGTACCGCGTCGTGCACTCGTCTGCTTCCACGCCGTCGCTGCGCTCTCGCGATGGGACTCTACCTATGCATGCCAGGATGGACGGAGGGGGGAACGTCAAAGTCGTCGTCCGCGTTCGAGCTTTTCTCAAACGAGGTAAGGAACCCCGACGTTTACGATATGTGTCTATGTTGTAGTCTGCCTGCGAATACTAACGGCCACCAGAGCTCGAGCGCCGCGCAAAATGCCTGATCGAGATGGACCCCATCACCCAGCTCACCACGCTGCTCGTCCCCGAGGACCAGGAAGACACCAAGTCCCGCAAGATCTTTGAGGAGAAGCAGTTCACCTTTGACAGCTCCTTCTGGAGTCACGACATTGAGGACAAACACTACGCCCACCAGGAGGATGTCTACAACAGCCTCGGCGAGGAATTCCTCGACCACAACTTCGAGGGCTACCACACCTGCATCTTCGCCTACGGCCAGACGGGCTCAGGGAAGAGCTACACCATGATGGGAACCCCCGAACGCCCAGGTCTGATCCCCAGGACCTGCGAGGATCTCTTTGAGAGGATCGACGCCGCACAGAACGAGAACGCCAACATCGCCTACAATGTCCGCGTCTCCTACTTCGAGGTCTACAACGAGCACGTCCGCGACCTGCTGGTTGCCCAGGCCCCCAACAAGCCTCCAAACTACCTCAAGATCCGCGAGTCGCCAACGGAAGGACCCTACGTCAAGGACCTCACCGAGGTGCCCGTGCGCAACTTCTCGGAAATCCTGCGCTTCATGAAGAGGGGAGACTCCTCCCGAACGGTTGCAAGTACCAAGATGAACGATACTAGCAGTCGAAGCCATGCCGTCTTCACCATCATGCTCAAGCAGATCCACCACGACATGGAGACGGACGAGACCACGGAGCGGAGTTCCCGCATCAGGCTTGTCGATCTTGCCGGCAGCGAGCGAGCCAAGTCGACCGAGGCTACCGGTGCGCGACTGCGCGAGGGAAGCAACATCAACAAGTCGCTCACGACGCTGGGACGTGTCATCGCTGCTTTGGCTGACCCGAAAGCGCACCGAGGCGGCTCGAAGCGAAAGGATGTGGTCCCATACCGAGACTCCATCTTGACATGGCTTCTGAAGGACTCGTTGGGCGGCAACAGCAAGACGGCCATGATTGCTTGTATTGCGCCCTCGGACTACGACGAAACGCTCTCAACGCTTCGATACGCCGACCAGGCCAAGCGCATCCGGACTCGCGCCGTGGTCAACCAGGACCAGATGTCGTCCGCGGAGAGGGACGCCCAGATCTCCGCCATGGCAGAGGAGATTCGCGTCCTGCAGCTCTCCGTGTCGGACTCGAGGCAACGGGAGAAGAGTGCCAAGGACGCCGAGGAACGGCTGGAGGAGTACCAGGACCGCGTGGCGGCGATGCAGCGCATGATGGAGGAGCGTGGCATGGTCGCAGAGAGCAAGATCAAGAAGCTCCAGACGGAGAACGAGGCTCTCAAGCTGCACCTCAAGCTCGCCATCGACAGCCTCAAGAACCCGATCCCCGCTGTCACCGTCGTGTCGGAGAAGCACGTCGACGAGACGGACCCGGAGGACAAGGAGAACGCGGACAACCACTCCGAGTACGACGACGAGTACGACACGGACAGCACCGCCTACAGCGAGGACGACCTCCAGGACGAGATGCACCGGTACCTCCAGGACATGGGCAACCTGCGGAAACTCATCGGCGGCGACGTGTCGAGGTTCAAGGACGAGGCCACGGCTCGCATGCCGTTAGGCCAGAGGGAGAATGTCTGACTTGAGATGAGATGACGAGAGGGTAAAGTTGAGAATGCATGACCAGGAGCATGGTGTTTTGGGAGCGTTTTGGCTTTGTGAATGGTTTGGATGGATGAATGTCTCTGTTAGAATTTGCTGGACAAGAGAATTATATATTAGGCTTAAAATACTGAGTTTGTTGCCTCCATTTGTTTTCCGACGGTCTTAGATGTTGATGTATTACTAAACGTTGCTTCACTACCCGGGTAGGTACTCGGGGATGGAGGTAGTTGCAACTTCCCTTTCGACTGCGTTGTTGAGTAGGATGGATAAAGGGAAAGAGCGACGATCAACAGGTTCAGTCAGGAGCCCTCCAGCTCGACTTGGAGTCCCCAAACCGTCCAACTTCAACTCTCAAAACCTCCCCCGATCAACAAACGGAGCAACACACATCGCTAATCCAAGCCCATTCCATTCCTCGTCCACCATATCATATCATATCTTGCTCCCAATATCTCCCGAGAGTGCCAGCAACATGGACTACGACGAAAAATACGACAACGACATCAACACCGCGAGGAGACAAAGCCACTTCAACCTCATCCTGCAACACAATCCGACAGAAGAGGAAGACACAACCGTCTCAGTCGTGACCATCACGAGGACAACCACCATCACCACCGTCACTCCGCTGGTCCCCGAGCTGATGGCGCCCTACCTCGACGCCATCGACATAGTGTTGCAATACCTCAACTACGGGAACACCACAATCGACTTGCACCCCATCAAATGCCGCGCCGTCGAGTGGTGCGTCGCACACTACGGGACGTACCGCGCCTTCAACTTGCAGCCGAGCCTCAGCATCTCCCATCCCATGCTCCTGAACTTAGACGTCCCGTCGTGGTTCCGCTTGGACAAGTGGGATAGCGATGAGTTGCCTATCCAGTTCTCGCCACGGGAGTCCTTCGACGAGGGCCGGCACGACACGGGGCAAGTCAACGGTTGTCAAGGCGGCGGACCGGAGGACCCTTTGGCACCGCCAAGCCAGCGGACTTTCACCGATCGTTCGCAGCAGACAGTCCTGGATAGACGATGCACAAGGCCTCTTCTGCTGCAACACGCCCTCACTCGCCCCGTGCCCGTCTGGTACAACGAGCATCTGCCTGCGGTAGACCCATTCGACCATTACCGCATCCCCTTCGTCGCCAAGGACATTGGCTCATCGCAGATCATACATAACCTCCCCGAGGTCGTGGCAGCCCTCTCCAAGATGAACATCGAGTCCACCTTCTTCAAGTCACCCATGTCTCGGCTGGCACAACCATACCGGAACACGTGGGCCAAGCTGCGCGACTGTCACTGTAGTTGCTCCAAGAGGAAAAGGGACGAGAACTCGGGTGGGCCGTAGATAGTGAGTGCATGGCATCTTGGAATTCAGTTGGGCATGCAATGGAAGACAGCGATTGACAAAGCGTTACAACTATAAATCAACTACGTAAGCATTGGCTACAAGAGCGCACTGCCCGTTACTGCATCAACCTCTCTGTGAAGCACTCCTATGTTCTGATTCTGTTCATTGTTCGACATCACATCATATCGCTCACTACAAGGAAACGCGTGCTGAGCGATCGTATCGGCATGTCGATAAATAAAGTGACGTAAAAATGGTCAAGCAAGTACACGAAGAAGACACTCTTCCCTCCTCAACTAGACAGAGGCATCGTCCCTTTCCCAGTCAGCTAAATGCCCCGGCAAGGGAACCGTCAAGCAGGCTCGCCAGCCTTTTAACCAGAGCAGTAGCCGACCTTGCTGGGCTCGCAGCCGCCGGCGCAGCCCTTATACATGACACAGGGGTTCTTGGCGTCGGTGCAGACGTTCTTGAGAGTGGCGGTGTCGCCGTAGTTCTGGTTGATGCCGACAACCTCGCCACCCTTGCGGGCAGTGACGCCCTCAACGTAGACGTTGCGCTTGCACTGGGACTTGCACTGATGGCAGGGAGTCCGGGGTCAGCTTTTCTGCTCGGAAGTGATAAAGGGGCGGTGGTGCTTACGTTGCCGCAAGAGCGGTAGACCTTGCCGTAGTCCTCGGCGTAGAAGTTGATGATGTTGACGGTTCCGCAGCCGTTGTGCTGGATGACCTTGTCCTCGGCGTGGTAGGCACCGCCGCCGATGATCCAGGTCTCCTTGCCGGCCTTGTCGTTCTTCTACAGCCAGGGGGTCAGCAAATGCGATTGGAGGCCGTAGTAGTCTTGGGTGTATCTAAACTTACAATGGAGATGGCGTCCTCGCAGACATCCTCGAACCAGACAAACTCGAGAGTACAGTGGCCGTCACAGTGGACACCCTCCTTCTGGTTCTTACCGATGATGGCGTTCTTCAGCGTGGCACCCTCGCGGAGGAGGAAGACGGCATCAGCCTGGCCTAGAGAGAACAAACAAGTCAGTTCCTATTCACTTACACGGGGAGTTCGAAATCACTTACCGCCCTCGCCGCTGCCGCAGGCTCCAGAGCCGCGGTCAAACCTGGCCCACTTGCCGTCGTAGACCTCGCCCTTCTTGACCTCGATGTACTTGCTATTGCTGTGGGTGGCGGTGGCCTTGGGCACGCCACCCTCGTATCCCAGGCAAGCCAATGCCGAGGGGACGAGAGCAGCCAGGAGACCGACTTGGAACAGCATATCGTTGACGTGAAGTGCAGAGGGAGGTAGAAGTGAGGATGAGGAGTGCTGGAGTTGAGGGTGGTAGAGATCTTTCAGCGGGATGGCTCTCGGCGGGATCCCTCGAGGTTTATATATGTCACCAGTTCTAGTCGGCTGGACTGTTCTATTCAGAAATTTCCCGCCTTGTTTCCTCTTTCGCTCTCGATTTAGTCACCGGCGGATATTATTCTCCACACGCGTGATTCCCATCTTCTCATCAAGACGGAGGAAGCTGGTTGCACCCCTCCGAGGTTCCGAAGATGGCATGGACCTGCCCCCCTCGGTTCAATGGCCCGGACAGGGCAAGACAAGGGAAGCTAAGAGTGGTCCGTCGAGTGAGGGGGACGGCAACTCATGGTGATGTTTCAGAAACTGGCTTCATAGCAGCACATAACGAGAGCGTATTCGCTGCACCCCACAATCCTTCCGCCAACCGAAGTAGTACCAGATGACAGCCCTGGCTGTCGTCCGTAGTTCCGTACGGAGGCTTCCGAGCCCGTCGCCCGCTCTTCTGCATGGCGAGTGTGAAGTAGGAGTTGTATGAAAACCCCCGTATCATTTCCGGGACACCCTCCCAAGAGCCCACCCACCCTTCCGGGACAGGGATTTGGTGAAGGCTGCCGAAGAGAATCGAAACAGTCGTACAAGTAAGGTTAAAAAGTAGCCGTGCTAGCTCGGTATATCGCCTCATGGGGTTTGTCCGTCATCCGCACCAACTATTTCCCTGAAGCCAAGTTGTTGATGTCGCATTCGGCTCAATGTCATCCGGATGGATGCTGAGTCCTACGCAGCATCGAGCCTCCTCTGGGATGTTGTAAGCTTATTTTTCGGAGCGATCTCCGGGTGACACCCTCGGCGAGGCTATCAGCAGCAATTGTCGACCGCCTAGTCTCACCATTCGCTGGCCTTGATTGCAGAAACTAGTTCAGACGACGGAGGTGTTTTCGTTTGCACCGATAAGAGAGGACATAGTTTTGACGCTACCGTGTAAGGCTGTTGTTAGATATGCCCGACATAACGCAAGCCCGTCGGGTTTAGTACAAGATAGCTTTGATGATCCCCGTAAGAGCAAAGTTTATCTGTTCAACAAGGCCATGGAACATGCCTCTCCCGTGATACTTACATTATGCAAATCCAGACTTTCATTGGTGGATCTCACGGGACCGCCCGAGTAAATTTGAACCTTAAAGGCACGATGGGGAAGCTGGGAGCGATGTGAATGCCATGGATATGCGAGTTGAAGTGGCTGAGTTGACGTTATCCAGAAAGATGATTCGGTGATGCCGTAACGGTGACATTGTGGTCCCGTATCTGCAGGGGGAAGTCTATTCGTGTTGTGGCAGGCAAAAGGACCCAGAGAGGCATCTATAGGCGTATACAGTAAGTGCTTGGGTGCCGGACGACAACCCGGAAGGGTCCAGCATCATCCCATGAAACATCGTGATTTACTGTTTTGTATGGGGTCAAGACAGGAAGTCGACCTCCGGGTGCGCCGTGCTGGCGGCGCCGGCGGGATATGCGCTGACCGAGCTCGACGGAAGCGATTGATATGACTTGCTCGGCCCTTCGATGCTTGCAATGCCACCAGTAGAAATCCGGCAAAGGATCCGTTAGGGTTGCATCAGAATGGTGTTAGTCTCGGCCGGGGAAGCAATCGAGAAGGTGGTGATTCCACGCCTCTTGGCCTCCTGTCGATAATAGTCTTTATATGGCCTTGGCGAGTTCTCTCTCTTGTTCAACGCCGATTCACGTCACAAACAACCAGTTGCCCTTTCAGATTACCTTTCTCAGGTCGAGGAATCGCGACTGTTGTTCACCTTCTTCGTCAGATGACCGATGTTTGCTGTGATGCAGCGCAGAAACACAACTCGCCGTCCCCATAACCCAGCTCCACATCGCCGAGCCACTGGGTCGGGTTGCCCTGTCGGAGAGGCCCAGGACAGCAAGGGTCCAGGGGCCCAGCGTCAGCCGGTTGTTCTCGCCTCTTCAGCTCGTTCACGTTGAAGCTTCGCAGAGTTACGGTCGACTGAATGATCCGTGCCGGGGAGGTTGTCGGGATATCTCCTTGCGTGCACTGCCAGCGCGGTGGCCAGATTCATCCCAGATGTTGCTGCAGGGGACAGAGTATGTGATTGTGACAGTGGCATGTGAGGAGGAGCCGGGAATCAAACGACCTTTGGTCCCAGCCCGGGAGTCCCTTGGTACCTAGGGTGTCGGCGCGAATTGCTCCAGAGTATCGCCGCCCGATGAAACCATCAACCCGCAGCGTGGGATGACTTCCAGAGAGTCCTTTGTGACGCTAACGTTAGAACAACCGCTGGACTCGATTCGAGATGTCCCCTGACGCCACCCCCGCCAAGTGATTGTCTCATGTCGCGCCATGCTCGCGTTGTGCAAAGGGGCTGCTTGTGCTGTCTTCGTACGTTGTCATGTTCACAGAGACGAATGGTATGGAGAGAGACGGCGCCTGTATTCGTATAATCTAGGGGACGACAGTCAGGCAGGGATTCATTCACCAAGCAGCTGTCGCCTAACTTTTAAGGCTCTCTCGGTGCCTGCATCACCCTTGAGCTAGGCCTGGGCTCTAGCCGCCTACCTGCGGCAACTGGTTCTGGCGTGCCCCTCAGTCGCTACTGCCTCCCGACCATCCTCCCTCCGCCGCTGTCGACTCCGGACCTCCGTCTCCGTCTCCGTAGCCAACCCGCCCCGTTCACCGGATCTCGACCTCGACCTCAACCTTCTCTCTTCCGCCGCCTGTTCCCTTTCCAGAACCACCCCCCAACCCACTCACTCACTCCCCTTACTCGTCCTTATACGCATCCATGTCGACGCCGCGCCCACCGCTCTTCACTCGCGGCCTCTCGGGCCTCGCCCAGTCCTCGTCGTCCGATGCAAACTCCCCCGCCGAGACGCGCGACGATGCGAAGCGCAACTTCCTCAAGACCATGAGGCCGCTGCCCACTCAGCACTACTGGAACGTCTACTTCGACCGCCACGTCAAGGAGCAGCCGCAGGGCGACGCCGCCGCCGGCGACGCCAACTACAACGTCGAGCTCGAGCAGCTGGGCGGCCAGATCGAGTCCGTCCAGGACTTCTGGCGCTACAACAATAACACCCCCGTCGACAACATCAAGATGCGCGAGTCCATCTACCTCTTCAAGGCCGGCTTCCGCCCCGTCTGGGAGGACCGCCGCAACATCCTCGGCGGCAGCTGGACCTTCCGTGTCCCCAAGGCCATTGGGCCCGACGTCTGGAACCGTGTCCAGCTCCTGGCTATCGGCGAGAAACTCCAGAGTGTCCTCGATGATGGTACGCGAGCTTCCCCTTTCTGCACGTTTCACCCTCACTGTTACCCAATGCTAACACCCAATCTTCTCCCAGAGGACCAGCTGTGTGGCGTCGGCCTTTCGGCTCGCTTCAACTCCCATCTCATCTCCATCTGGCACCGCGACGCCTCCAAGAAGAACTCGATCGAAGCCATCCTCGCCTGCATCCTCGAGGATCTGCCCGCTGAGCTACGCCCCAAGGCAGACAGCTACTTCTACAAGAAGCACTCCGATCACGCCGGTTTCAAAGCTCCCCCTGAGTTGCAGGCCGTTATCGACTCCCATAAGCGCACCGAGGAGAAAGCCGCTGCCGCCGCCGCCGCCGCCGCCGCCGCAACTCAGGACGATGCCCCTGCTGACAAGCCCGAGGTGACGGTGCAGTCTCCTCAATGAATCACGAACTCATGAACTCGTTTGCGCGGGAGGGTATCGCCCAAGGCCGAGATCACGTATACAACCCGTGCTGGGTGCGGGGGAACTGCATATTCCATGGCGTTTCAGAATGGGTGGAATTATTATACAATGGCCAGGACCATTATATACTGAAGTCGATTAAGAGATCTCTCGACACTTGCCCTTGAGAGCCAAATCAAGAACCAGAATGAGGCCGTTTCTCATGGCTTCGTCGTCCTCGTTGGGCAAAGTGCCCACCTGCCGCCGTGCTATGCTTGATGTGGTTCCCAGAGCGGGCAACCCCTGCGCGTCATCGTCTCATGTTAGCACGCGCGCCATTCGGCTTGGTCCCTTCGACTCTGCGACAGCTTACTGCTCCCTACAAGGATCCATTAATTAGAACCTTTAGTCCTACCTTTTGCCCGCAGATAACTTACCTAGAGTTCTGAGCTTCCTGTCTAGTAATTCGGCACCAAGCTGTGGCTAAGAGGTAGATGTGACAGCTCGGAAATAGCAGCTTGCGTCGAGTAGGTAGCCAGGACTCGAGCCAAAAGGCCTCTAGGTTCAGTCGGGACAACAGGGGATTATCAGCGTTCCAGCGCAAACGTCCCCTCGCATCCCTCATCTTAGCATCCCCCTCTTAATAGTTCGTAAGGGGTGGAAAGGAAGTGTAGGGGCCCCTCTTTCACCTCCAGACACCTGCACTCTTCATCACCTCGTCGAACTCGTCGGCCCCCACGCCCCTCGCCACGCCCGCGCCGCCGTTGGCCTCGAGGATCATGTCCTTGAGCAGCTCCTCGTCGACATCTTCCTTGAGGACCGCGGCGACGCGGCGCAAGTGCGCGAGCGTGATAGGCCCGTCCTGGCCGTTTGTAAAGAGGCGGAAGGCCTCGTCGAGCTCCGCGCGATGCGCGTCCGAGTCGTGCTCGCGCGTGTGGAACTTCAGCGCGCAGATGGCGAAGAAGGGCTCGAAGGTCGCATAACCGTCTGATTCCGGGTCGAGGATCGAGATGAATTCTTTCAGTTCCGCTGCGGAGGATGCGGGCACGCCGAGGGCTCTGTGAGCGCGCACGAAAGGGTCAGTCAACTGTAGCACGCAGAGGATGGGCAAGACTTGCATGAGGGCGGACTTGACGTCGTCGATGGGCAGCACACCGCGCTTCTCTCCGTCCATGGGCTCCGCGAAGAGACTGAAGGCCTCACGGATCTCGCCCTCCTCTTGGGGAGTGACATTGTGTTCCTTTGCCAACTTAGACTGTCGCGCCTTGGGCGCACTGCCGGTGCCGCCACCGCCACTGGTTGCTTTGCGCTTCGGAGGCTGGGGCAGGAGGTCAGAGACTAGTTGCCTAGATTTGATAGTAGTTATGCCATCCTTGACGTACCATGTGTTATGCTCGGGTTCTCTAAAGTCGGGGGAAGTGGACGTTCGTGACGATTCACGGTGGTTGACGTTGCCGGCTTCCATGGGTTCGTCATGAACGATAGTTGACCGTGCACGCACAAAGGGACAGTGCAGAAGGCCGTGTACAGTATAAATACACACTGTACGGGCCAACTCCACCACAACCTCTTCTTTAAAAATTTCACTCTGTCCTCAAACCAGGTCCCTTTCACATTCTTCATCAACCTGGACCGACACCCAAACCCCCGCCATCCGCGCTCCCAATGGGATATGATCAATCGCGATGTGCCCTCAAGGTTTGTTTCCGCCCAGGTCTATGCTACCAGTGCAATGATGTCACAATGGTCTCGCGTGATTCTCAGCCATTCGAGACTCTTTCGTCTCCGAAAGAAACAACAAAATCCGAGCCTGCAACGGCCGAAACCGCTTCAAATTATGCTAGAGCTTGCCGCCTCAGATTTTACTACAGCGAGCAAGTGTGGACAGTGAAGCGAGATGAAAATAAGTCACGCCTACATGTAGACGTGGTTCCAGTGGGTAGCAAACGGTGCCAGTCTTTATGACTGGTGCCTCGCGATCCATGGAGATATGCCAGACATGAACATGATGTCATTTTGAAATTGATGGGAGCTGTAAATCAATGGCTTTAATGGCCCCTCATAGATGATTTGAGTTCCTCCGAGTCATTTTTGACATTCCAACCCTCCCGACCTTGACAATCCTTGCCATTATCTATATCTTGGGCTCCGGAGGCCTGTATTTTGGTCAACGAGCCGTAATAGTCGACCGGTTGAGGCGAGACACCGAATACTTACTCACTTGAAGTTGTTCTTCATCTCTCTCAACTTGGCCATGACCGACACCGGCTCCGTCTCCCCCGTAACCTTCTGAATTTCCGGGTCCTGCGCAGCTCGTTAACAATGGTCCATCCCAAGGGCAATAGGTGTCATACCTCAACTCGCATAAAGACGTTGTGCAGCTAATTGTGGACTTTGTCAGCACTGCTCAGCAAACGAACGAGCGAGCCCATACTTTCTCGTCCCCAATAGTGAACTTTCCCGTCGTGACTTTGTTGTTGTCGGCGTAGGAGTGAAGCTTCTGCACAGGGTCACTCTGCGACACCGAAATACCAAATTTGACGTTAGACTTGGTGTACTCATGTCCGGGCTTCACATGTGTTAGTTACTGTTTAAAGTGTCATTTCCCAGCATGCGACTCACGTAAACAACAGTGTCGTCAGGCAGGGCCGCAAGTCGCTTGTTCAGCGCCTCGTGCATCTCCGCCGCCGAGCCTTCAAAGAACCTTCCACATCCTGTTGAAGTTGTTAGAAATCAGATCTGCAGTTTCACCGGTAGACATCGAGTTCCGGGCAACATACCGCCAATGAAGAGAGTGTCGCCAGTGAAAACGGCCTTGTCGCTGCCATCTTCCATGTAGAAGCAAATGCTATCTTGAGTGTGGCAAGGCGTGTACACGCCCTTGACAGTGATGCTACCCAGTTTGAAGGCTTCGCCATGCGGGGGCGTCTTGGTAACACCCTGGCAATCTTTGCCGCCGATAATCTCCAGCTTTGGAAGTCCCAGCTCCTCCAGCTGTTTCGCCGGTCAGTGATGTCCTCGGTCTATTCTAGGTATACATGGAACCTACCAGCTTCTTGTTGCCGCCCGAGTGGTCCCAATGACTGAGATGTGGTCAGCATGCTGGCACAGTCGCTGTACAGCCTGGATGCTTACTGATGGGTGTTGACTATCGCTGTCAAGTTGATCTTACCGGCCTGAATGGCTTCTTTCAGAACAGGTGAGACCCTATTAAAGAGAGCTGTCAGCCAGACTCATCGAGCGGCACATAAGCGAGCTGCCATACTCGGGAGGATTCGCAGGATCAATGATCACGGCATCCTTGGACTTGTCATCGATAACGAGGTAGGCGTAGTTATCGTGGCTACCCTCCCCTGCTCAATGAGTCAGTCTTATCCAGACATCACATTCCACCAGACGGGAAGAATTGGGCAGGTGATGGCGCCGTACACATAGGAATCGACTGGATATGCATGGCGCGGGATGCGATGACCTAATCCCAGGACTGTAGTTTAGCACAACTGTGTCTATTCCAATTTCTGGAGGCGACGACGGACCGCAGCTGAAAGATATCCAAGTTTCTGTTTGAGAAAGGGTCGGTGGGTCACGAGTCTGTACATAGATGCCAAATGGGACCGGAGGATTTGTAATGTCGAGAATCGCGGGCAGCAGTGTCCGGACATATCACAGGTCGGGTAACCAAAGTCCGCATCATGACGTTAGGATGCGCTGGCGGCACGTGATGCCTCCGCCAAGCTGTTCAAGGCACAGCAATTCCATGAGCTTGAACAGCGAGGAGGTATTAAATCATGATGATGCGTCAATTGGATAAGTCAAGGTTGGCGGAATTATTTTGCGGGTATCAAATGCCTCATCAACGCTGTTCAAATAATATTCCAGTTGGTAGGGCATGCTTCAGACGATGCCAATGGGCTTGGCCTTCCAGATGCCTTCAAACCGCGACCATCCAAAGTCCTCGTCAGCCGGCTCAGAATCTCCAGCTGCTTGCGGAACGTCCGCGCCATCCATTGCCGTATCCCTCGCCGTAGTGGCCTCTTCCTCTCGTAATCCCGCCTCTTTCAGTAATCCAGAAAGCTCTTGGCATTTGAGAAAGACCTTGTTCCCCGGCAGACTGTTCCGTACCTCCCCAACCGTCCTCAGCACCGTCTCCCTCGGCCACCGCTCCATCTCGCTGATCATCTTGCGTGCCCGCGCCTCATCGTTCTCACGCAGATACTGCAGCACCGCCTCTCGACACGGGTCCGCGTCGTCGTCCCCGAGGTGCTTCCAGTAGTAGTCCCAGATCCAGACCAGCGCCTTCTTGGCCGCAGTGCGTAGCTTGGCCAGCGACGGCAGCTGCTCATGCGTGCTCTGGTGCCGCAGCTCGACAAAGGTCGCCGGCAGACCGATGGTCTTTGCAATCGAGTACATGCTCTGCTTTCGCTGCTTGTCCTGGTGTCCGTCGAGTAGGCCGGTGACGAACCTGGGAGAGGACGTATCAGCAATCATCCATCCATGGTCAAACGAACAGCACTCTACCGCAGCAGAACTCACCGACTAAACGCAGCCGAATACGCTGCCCGAATCGCATAGGCCGACGACGCCGCATTCTCTGCCGCCGCCGCGTCCTGATCGCTCAGCATCGCGGCCATCAGCAACGCCGTCGACTCGACCATGTGCGGACAGTTGCCGCGCTGCATCCACATGGACACCCGAGCGACCGCCTGGTGCTGCTCCCGCCGCTTCCCCTTCTCTTTCTCTTTGATTTCATCGCAAGTTGAGCTCCCACCGTGGCATTTCTCCTTGACGTTGCTGGCGAGTGTGATGCCGTCGAATGAGGCGTAAAGTTGTCGCCGGACGAGTAAAAGTTCGGGGCGATCGCGCCACGGCGTGAAGACGTAGTGCACCATTGAGCAGTCCCATCCGTGGATGGATTGCTGAAAAAGACAGCGTGAAGAGAATAGTCCCTTCGTGAATACTTGTGTCAATAGGCCGTGGTGTGTATGCGTGCTTGTGGCGGGAGAATCAACGAGTTGAATCTTGACAAGAGATTTTCCGAAAACATGACCAGGCCAGCAGCCACTGTCAAGACTGGACGGAGCATCGCTACATGGCCTCACGACATGAACAAAATACATCACGGGCCCAACACAATACTACTCAATCCTTTGCTATCAATGAGAGCTTGAGAAGTGGACTTCGTTTCATTTAATTGGTTTTTTGGCGTCCTTCACATCTCATGAGTGTCCTCTCTTAGTACGACCGCCCATCTGGCTCATATCCGCCTGAACAAGCAACCGACGCATTTCATGGCGAGATAATCTCCTCAGCCATCAAATATCATACATTTCGTCAAGCTCCTTTGTCATAGGTTATTACTTCCAGAGGACATGGCAGCTATAAAGGACACCCAGCGACGAATACCCTCGAGGTCTTGATGTGAGGGCGCAGAGCAGCAAGCCATCCCATCCACCACAAGCAAAAATAGCATCCGGCTTTGCCAGCCACAGCCATCTTTTATCGCAGGCTGCTAAGCCACCAGGAGGGGCAGTTCCCTCCGGCTTGTGCCACAGGATGATGTAATCGCGGCGGAGTGGCGCTAGTAGAGAAGAAAGAATAAAGCGAGACGAGAGCCAAAAAGGAAAGAAAAAAAGGTTGTCAGGGCACCGCAGGCGAGCTTACAGGCCACTCCTGGGATGGGCCCAGGGCAGCTGATGCGCACGCACAGGGCTGGGGAGAACGGGCGGGGGGGGCTTGTCGGGATCTAGAGCTCTGCAGCCAATCACAGGCCCCATCGCAAGCCTGAACACCCCTTCTCGTCGGACCTAAGCACAGACCCTTCGGGACCACATGTCTAACAGGGATCACAACGCGGCTCTTCATCTACCATCCGCGGTACGTACCGCGCACTCCTCACGGTCAAGCACTTAGAGGCAGTAGCAATTGTGAAAGGTAAGTTTTACTTCTTTGTCTTGTTCCCAAGTAAGGCCGTCAGCCATGGCCCTGCTTGCTTCGATGCTATCTTGGGTATCTGATTCTAAGCCCAAAGTTCATTCCTGATTCCAGTCCCGGGTTCCATTCCCAGTCCACCCCAGTTCCGCGTCTGGTCCCAGTTCCCAACTCCCAATTCCATCTTGCGCCGTAATGTTCTCAAATCCCAACATGTGTGCGTGTTCCGTCTAGTTCCCAAAGGCCATTTTCCTGAGCCCTTCCCAGTCCTTGAATATTACATGGTGTTTTTTTCTTTCATCAATCGTCGAACACGCGGCCTGCACTGCCGCCAGGGCGTGTCGGCTACGACGAAGCCGTGTTGGAGTCAGTCTCCGACTCCTGCTCCTCGTCATCTTCTTCCTCGTCGTCCTCATCATCCGACTTAGGAGGCTCCCACGTCTCCTCCAACTTCAAGCCTTTACCCTTGGGCTCGTGGGTGCGGAACGTGGATCCGAGAAGTGAAGAGACAGTAGATCGGTAGTTGTCGAGTTGCGGGTCTTCCTCGTACTTGTCCGGGGTATCGTAGAGACCCATACCGACAAGAATCTCACCCTCGTCTTCCGTGGAATCTTCCAGTGCCTGGTACGGGATGGATTCCTCAGACATGGCCGTCTGTGAGAGCTGTGCCTGAGGGAATGCCTCGGGGGTGGGAGGGGATGTGCTGCTGAATCCATGCATGATGAACGAGTTCCAGTCCCATCCATTGGCGTAAGACATGTTCTCGGTGGCAACGTCGTCGGGTGTGGGGTAGGTCTCCTGCACAAGTCGAGGGGCAACCATAGATGGGTAGGCAATGGTGTTTTGTTGCGCAAATGCCTGCTCGTCGGCCGACATATATTGCATGTCGTCCGCGCCCTGGTAAGGGAGTGACAGAGGGGAAAAGGCGGAAGACGGGGAGGTGTTGCATGAGTGAGATCCCAGCATTGGGGATAGGTGGGGGTAGCTGGTGTACATGTCCCGCTGGGCTGCATACATGTTGGCTGTAGAGACGGGATAGATCGGTTGTTGGAGTTGAGGCTGTAGTTGTTGGCCATAGGTGTTCGGGTGCCAGCTGACGGGTCGGGATGATCGCTTGATGGGTTGTTGTTGCTCAAGACCATAGTACAGGGAAGCTTGTTCCAAGGCCTGTTGTCGTCGCCGTTGGGCTTGGCCGTCGTTCATGAGCGTCTTCCTCCGAGCCATCATGCCAGATGATCGAGGGCTGTTGTTGGCGCTGGTTGGCTTCACTACTCGCATGGCAGTTCCCGAGCGTTGGCCACCAGCCGATCCTCTTGACAATCTCCTGGTGGCCTGCGCAATAGCGTTTTGCCTGGACAGTTCGTCGACCATCATATCGTTGTGGTGTGGTACGGGCAGAGACCCAGAGGGTTGCCCGCTGTAGACTGGGTGCATCATGTTCCAAGACAGTAATGTAGCCTTGGGAAAGAGAGCTTGTGAGGATGAAAGAAAGCAAGGGGTATCGAGAGGAAGAAATGCGTGGTAGGTGAAAGTAGGTTGAGTGGTCAATGTCGAGGTGGTGAATTTCTAAGATGGCAGGCATGAGAAGGCCAAGAAGGGCTCGGCTTGGGTTAAGTATCGTGGACAAAGCAGGAGTACAAGTCCCCAGGGGAATCAAAGGGAGCAGCGAAACATGGGGCACATCGATGGCTTGAAGGATAAATCGAGCCTAGCAGGCTGAACAAGATCAACTTCACATGGATCTGTAATGGGCCGGGTCGACAAAGTAGCACAGAGCATGGGCGTTTCTGGTGCCGTCAAGAGATGGACCACAAACGTGGGTTACATGAAGCGTCGAATCAGCGACAGCTGTCCCGGGAGTACGTACCGGGGCCAGGATTGCCTTCCGTGCCTCTAGCAGTCTACCTAGCTAGGATTGACAGTCAGCTATGGCAGCTGGGACGGGTGGCCTGCGTCATACGGGACGAGCAGGGGGTGTCTCAACGGGCGGATTCCACAGTCGGAGAGGGTTGCTCAAGGCGGGATGCACGCTCTAGTCAAGGAGGAAGGGAGGGCGAGAGCCAGGCCTGGTCCTGGGGGTGGTGTGGGGCGTTGAGTGTGAGTGTGAAGTGTGAGGGCGGCGAGCCGCGAGTGTGAGCCAGAGTGCGAGTCCTGACTTTGAGTGTCTGGTGGGTGTGGCCCAGACGGAGGGGGACCGGCCAGTAGGGTCGCGAAGCGCAGTTGCGGCTGCAATCAGCAACCAGAGTCAGTCGGTGCCACACCAAATTTGGCGTACCGGCAGGGCGAGAAACGAGAGAAAACATGGTGGTCATAGCCTCACAGGCCCCGGCTTTGTCCCAGACCCAGGTGCTCGCGCGGCTTTGCTGTGGCTCGAGTCCCCCTGGGCATAGTGGGGAGGGCCGTCGGGTCGTCTAGACTCTACTCTGGGCGTCGTCGGCGGCCACCCACCCCTGCCCTTAGCGATGGCACTTGCATTGAACCATGGGCGATGGAAGGGATGGAGAAGGATTGGGCCCACGGATTGGCGTCGTGATAAAATCCGAGGACCAAGGGGCCTGACCAATCTCAGGCGGAGTTCCCTGGACAGACCAGGCCCATTACGAGGAGGGTGGATGGTAGCTGGGGGTGTCTCAAGCCCTTCTCCACCCTGGCACCGATGAGGTGTCCTAGGGCCAAGGGCCATGGGTGAACCAGGAGAAGAAGGCGGCCGTGGACCGGGGAGTGCTCCACAGCCGAAGATGGGACATTGCCTTGTTGCTAAAGTGCCACAAGAAGAAGGGGTTGTGAATCTCACGCGGGATGCGCATCACCGCTCCAGACTAATTGGCATGCTTCGAGGGCGTGCTGTGAACACCCCTTCTGTGCATCGTAGCACACATGCGGGACCTTACCAGGCGAAATGTGAGAGCGAGCATCCAAGGAGCATACTCATTCAGAGGCGGGCTTGATCGTAGAGGGGCGTCTGCGTACGAGAAACAAGGCTGCGAGACAAGGTCTAATCGGAGAGTGGATGGGGATGCCAGATCCTCGTGATACCCTGGAACAGAGCCGAGAGAACTCAGAACAACGACGGCTAACCTAGGTAGTCAAGTATGGTAGCCATCTCGGTGCTTCGTTCGGCATCGTGGTCTGGTCATCTTGCTGCGTCTGTTGGGGCTTGCTCGGCGTTCAAAATGTTTGTCACTGGCGGCACGAAGGAGAATCGGACTGGCATGGTTCGAGTAATCGCCATGCCATACTGGCGGCGGAGGTGCTCAGTGGTGGATCTGGATGGAGGCATTATACAAATGGTTTGGCGGCGGGGGTGTGGCCGTGGCTCGTCTGCAAGCCTTGAACGGTTGGACCTTGGTTGTGAAAGTTTCAATCGGACGAGGATGAGCGCTTGGTAGTGGAAACTGGAAGGGCCGTGGGCGAGGACACGGAGGGTGTCGTCAAGCGATGGCGCAGCACGCCGAAGTCAGAGCTCACCCGGAGCGGTACGGAATCTGCAGGGTCATCGATGGGCGTGGACGCGGTCGTGGACGTGGACGTGAATGTGGATTTTGATGTGGATGTGATGCGGATGCGGATGCGGACGTGGTGATGTGGGAACCGGCGACTCCAGGTCGCAAGCGTGGTAGCGTGGGTGGCACTGGGTGCAGGGCCAGCCATGCCAATATTTGAGTATGGTAAAAAGGTAAGGGAAGTGGGCGTTGGCGTTAGTGAGGAGAAGTGGTGCTGCGCTGCGTTGTGTGAGTGCGTTTGTGTGCGTGTGTGTGTGTGTGGAGGATGAGTCCGGTACGCGGGCGTGGGCGTGGGTGTGTGGGATGTCGGCTGGGGGTGTGGCCTTTGGCATTGGCGGTGTGGACGACGGAGAAGGGGCTCCAAGAGCCAAACAACCAGAGGCAGGAGCCCCTCTAAGCTCCTCCATCTACGGGGTGGCGACTCCCATTTGCGTTCAAGCCATGTACTAAGAACTCAGCTTGCACTGCAATTTACACCACTGGGCTAGGTACCAGGGACTTCATTTGCTGAGCACAAACGGGCTAGAGAAACCTGCCTGGCCGCCTTTGGTCAGTCCCATCTCTCTCAGGCTGCGGTCCTCAGGACTAAGCGAAACCCCAAGACTGGACTCACGATGCGCCGGGACCTCGAGACAGGCGGATGGAGCTAATTGGGGATCGCTCCTTCCTACCAAAGTATTTGGTGCCCTTGGTAAGTGCCCCAGTTCCAATTCAGAGTTCCCCAAGGCATCGATCGGCCAAAAGTCACTGCTACCTCAGGCGACAACTCACCTTCGACCACTCAAGCAGGTCACAACCACCATCAGCCTTCACATCCACATCTCCAATTCCTCTGTCCACCACAAACCTGCTCGTCCAACTGTCTCCGCAATCCCTCCCTCACTCCTCTCCCATTCACAAACCCTAGCACGGCAGGCCCTTCGGACCCCTCAGGTCTCCCCGGGCCAAGACGCCGGCCAGCCCACAGCTTACCAACCCAACACCACCACGAGTCCAAGACAAGGCGGGCGGCCCAAAACCCATCCACCGCGGAAACTGCTTGCAGCTTGACCAGGGGTTGTGGGAAATGCACCGCCAGATTGCCAGCCCACGGTCGACGAGACGCAGCAGGGCACGCCTGTTTAAGGTGCCCTCCCTGTCCAGATTCTAGCACTGTCAGGCCTCGAACAGGGCACCAACAAGCCAGACGGGGGCTCAAGCGCCTCCACGAATAGCTCGCCACGTCGACGCCCACTGGGAATTCATCAATACCACCCGGGTACGTACCAATGGCCTCTGGTTCTGGTGTCCTCCACAGGCGGGCCAGGCCGGCACAATGAGCCTTTGCCTACTTGAGTGGGGGCTGAGGGACGAGGCAACATCTCAGCGCCAATGCTCACCGGCTACCCAATCTGATCACACTGCAACTGGCCCAGTCAAGCGAAAAGGCCTTGCAAAGTTGCAGCGGGCATTTGGGAACCTGAGACCGATGCCGCCTTCGAAACTCTGTTCATCCCCCCGTCGTCCGAGCCAGCCCCAAACCAAGTGCCACAATGAACAAACAACAAGGATGAGCAAACACACGACAGGCGATTACTTCGGCGACAAAGACAATCCTCTGTCAGATCATCATGAACCGCAGGTCGTTGCACAGTAGCAAGAAGAAAAACTAAATCACATGCGGCCCGTCAGACCCGCCAGCGCTGCCACGACGACAATCCCTCACAGCGAAAAGTCTCAGCGGCGGGCAGAATCTCATCCGTTTCGCCCTTTCGCTCCCCGCCTTCCCTTCTCCGTCTGCGAACTGCTAGGGTGGGCAAACCTGTCGGCAGTGCCATCCCCACTTCAGGGTTCTGGTCCCGACCGTCAGAGCCGTAATAGCACGGTACCTACTGCAATGCACGAGCGCTCAGGAGGTACGTGTTCCGAGTCTCCTGGCAGAGCTTGACCTCCCTTGGCCTCCCCATGGAAGCTTGCCTTACACGGTAACTTACCATACCATCCACCCGCAGCCCAGTACGTATAGAATGGACGGTGTCATACCAGCGCTTGGAGAGATGCCTGCACCTGGCCACCACTGGGATCGGCTGCGTGCTAGCGGGCAACAGGCCTGTGAGGACGCCGGCTCGCCGCTGAAAGTGTCCTGATCGTCCGCTGGATCAGACACCATACAGGGGATGTTCCACTGCGCCACCGGCGGCGTCACTCTCTCCCTCCCTGGTCCGGCGGGCGGCGGGCGGCAAGCCAGAGAATTCTTAGTTTTCTCAGTCCAGCTCACCACTTACCCGCAGTCCATCCAGTCTCATGCCTCGGGCCTTCATTTCAACCAACATGCAATGCAGCACTGGCCGTCTCTGGTCCATCGGGCCGCGATGGACTGAGCTCTCTCGTCAGCTGGACCGGACCTACTGGCACCATTCCTCTCACTTAGCCTCCACCTTGTGCCCCTAGGTCCATTAGAGACGGAATCCGGTGCGCCTCTGTTCATAAAGCATGTGCGTGTGTCCACTGGCAAGTTGGCAGCAGTTGGATGTCGGGATACTGTCTGCAAGTACTAGGACCAAAGCCGGGATGATGGACGTTCATCAATGCATTACGCTGGATAGACAATTGGCACAGCTCTCCGTTTGTCCAGGCGCAGCATTACCACGCTTGCAAAAAGCGGCAATATCACCACCTCCCACACCAACACCACAGCACAAGATGACATCCGCGTGCAACAGATACCACATTCGTGCTTGCTTGCAAGCCGGCACCATGCCCCGTGCGTTGCTTGCCGTATTGGCAGTGCGGGCTTCGTTATCCCTCCATCCATCCACATCTCTTTCAAGATCGCCTACTATGTACTTCGGAGAAATGACTGGAGGAGCCTTGAGGCTAGCTTACGAAGTACAGCGGCCAACCCAGTTCAGGACAACATCGTCTCGGCTCAGCGCGCTCGGCCTCTCAAGGGCAACCTCATCACAACCACAAACACGGAACCGCCCTACGTGATCATACACTAAAATATGCCGCATGGCGCCCTTGGGTGCGACTCACCGTGGTCCGCCGCCTAACGGCGCCTCGCACCCTCACCTCCAGCCAGTGACAAGAAACAAGAAACAAGTAACAGGCATACAGTAGGCAACCTACGACAGAAATTTGTGGATGTCAATGGTCTCCCGTCCGACACTCGCTCTCGGCCTTAGGTCTCACCATTTGGCATGGACTGCAAGACCTTGTTCGCACACTCTCACCCGGGGGCTTCCTTGCTGATCGCAAACCCGCAGCAACTCCTTGCAGTACTGTGTGACGTCCTGAGTTGCGAATGCGCCGCGACGGAGCCACCATGTGATTCAGCTGGCAATCACCTACTTGCAACCGCGCAACAGCACACAGCATTCAGTCAATCACTGGAGTACAGTACTACATCATCTCATGTTGCTCTGCTCTGTTGCCTCACCGTCACCCGTCTTAGGGCATTCTCGTATCACATCTATCATGGCTGGCAAACGCTAGGAGGATCATCAATGACAAGCAGCGTCGTTATGAAAAATGCCTCTCACAACCACAACCGCTGTTGTGGTTGGTGGTCACCAGACTGGCTTACTAACACCAACAGGCTTCACGGATTTGGCATGGGCATTTCCTATCTCTAGCTCCGGCGGCCATCCTGACAAACGAAGCAGTAACCTGGTGGGGTTGCAGAATGGCTACCACAAGCGGCCTGGAGACTGAACAGCCACCGCGCATTCCTGGTCGAACGCCGATCAGAAACTTGTCGTAATGATCAAAAGCCGCCGAATAGTCGGCAAATGACGAGTGACACTGAGACGGAGGACTCCCAACATGTGCACACCAGGGTCAAATTTCTCAGGACGGTCCAAGACGGAATAGGCAAATTGGGTCCCTGTCACGTATCACCGCGAGGATGGCTATGGACATGCACAGTCGCAGGACTCCGTTACGACGACCCGTCTGTATTCGTACCAGTGCCAAGGACCTCCCAACGCATTTCCAACCGGGACTAGCCTCTCGGGTTCCCAGGAAAGCTGCTCCCAGCCGCCCCAGAAACCCGTGGTCGAGCTTTTGTTATGCACGCGCCGCAGTTTGTCAACCCAGACACCCTTGCAGGCTTTTTGTCACAACCATGCATCCTCCATCACGTAGCGCGCGCCCCTTTTGACTGCGATCGACATACACAGGATGGAAACTGAAAAGTGGATGAAGATGCAGAAATTTGCTATGATTCGTCGCCTTGACGGAGTCAGCCATCCACCCTTTTTTTTTCTTTTTTCTCTCAGCCCCGCCACCACCCATCTCGTTACGCCAAGGGCCACCTCAGAATCATTGTTGATGTAAGTATGAGTTCCAACGATTATCAAAGAATGAAGAAACATCGAATTCCGTCTCAAAGAGGAAGTTCGACTGCTTCCAGAGTCCCAGAAATCGTTAAGTTGTACGTCTTATTATTCCCTAGACAAACGGCCCACTCAGAATCACCAAAAAGAGAAACAAAGAAGCTCGGGTGTTTCGAAAGAGCCAAGTACAAGGGCTGGAGACACGCCTAGAGGTTGCGACAACGTCAAGTCAGTGTTTCGCTTGGGCGCACCGTATCAGCGGCGGGACAGAATCTCCTCTGTCACAAGCCTCCTAGTTTTACGCAGAGCTTATTGGTCGCTTAAGGGTACCCATGCAGTTATTGTCCGTCCCGAGGACGGCGCCACCATTCAAAGAGGCGGCGACGGCATGTATGACAGACCACGGTACCCAGAACGTCCAGACCATTGTGAGCGGGGGGAACTACGATGTCCCGGGGTAGGGAGAAAGAGGTGTGAGATGAGCGCACAACCTGACAAGGAGTTAGTTGCATACATGCATTGGCCACACGGGAGTCGCCAAGGAAGACAAAAAGAAGGAGTAGTCGAAGCCACAATCCGAGATCAACTTGTCGATTTGGCCTTGCCTGTCAGGTCTCAGCATCAAGCATCGACCACGGATGGCTCTTGGGCACGCAAGTGGGAAATGCCCAGTCGGAAAAATTTACAGAGGAGGCTCGGTCGAGTTCATCTTTGCTCCGAGTTTGTGATTCCAGACACTTCTTAACGAACAACAAGAAGTGCCCCAACAGAGCGATCCCAAGAATATCACTGCAGCTGCTTACCAGCCCACAGCGATTCTCCGCAACCATGAAGGATTGGCTCGGAGATGATCAGAACCTGGAACCTTGGAATGCGCACATCAACCCTACCACTTACACTAGGGGCTCCAAACGAGTAGCGGGTGCCACCCTGCAAAACCGCTGCCATGGGCCCAGCACCCCAAGGTACGTACTCCAGGTATGGAGATTGGTCCTCGTGCAGATGCAAGGTCTGTTTAGCATCATCTGGACATCAATCAATAGTCAATGACCGGGGTATGAATGGGCTCGCCATCGCGCGTAACTCCCCGTCCGCGGGCCAAGACCCAGACGATACCCCATGCAAGCAAGATTCGCCGCCTGGTTTCCGATGGCCCCGGCTTCGCCGTCACGGCTGGACACCATCTGCCACCACATCATGCACCGGCATGGGAGAGGTTGTGATCATGCAGGTGCCTGCTTCCAGAGGGAGCTACCACGGAATTGTCTGAACTATGTATGTCCACACGTACTTAGTGCTCCAGGGCTTGACATCCGGATGCTCGCGCGCCATGACTCGCCACGGCAGTGCCCTTCTGTGTCCCAGCTGCTGATGTGGGCGTGAGGCCAAGCCCTCCTAGTTCTTAGCCACCGCGTGCTTACCACCCAAGACACCAGACCCGATGGCCGATAGCTCCATCCGTCTCCGCCAGGCCACCTGCATATTTCTGCCAACTGCATCCTCAACCGGGACCCCCACATATTTTACTCCAGAGGTGTGGGTGCTCAACGTGCTCTTTGCAGTCTTCAGTCTTCAGTCTTCAATCTTTACCCACTCCGGTGGGGCCGTGTACTTGTGCCGCCTACGGAATGGGGTCCCCTGGTACGGACAACGGAGAAGGGCCCTGCACCGGAACGGACCCTAGGCTGGGGGCCTTTTGCGCGTCTCTGGACCTCGAAGCCTCGACGGCCAAGAGACATGAGGCCGCTCCTTTGCTTTTTCTGAGCATCCATTTGATTGGGCCCCCAGCAATCCAATCTCCAACAACAGAACTACGACACGGAGGTGCTGGCGTATCGACCACCAACTGATGAGGCCCATCATTGCGCCCTCTCCAGCTCCAGAGCCAAAGCAAAACTGGGAAATTCGCCTCGGCCAGGCGTCCGTCCGTACAGTAGGTAATTACTGTTGTGCCCCCCACCCCCCGCAGCATATCTCAGACCTGGATATTCGCCTCGGAGATGGCCCTCACGCGTTGTCCAGCTCTTGGTTTGGGCTGTCTGGAACCACAGCTCCATTTGCTCCAATGACAGCCTCCCTCAAGCAACCGACCGACTTAGATTTAGGTGAGAACATGTCACAAGGCCTAATTGGAAAGCGGCATTATCGCCTTCCTGAGGCTACCATAAGACGAAACTGAGTGCCATCTTCGCGAACTCTCTTACCCGGCGGGACGAGGTACTGTAGATGAGACAGCGGTACACTAGGCAGGATGACTCCTCTGGGCAAACGAGGATGCCTCCGCCCTGAGACATTTTTAGCACGCTCGGGTGATCAGAGGGGGGACTTCCGGGGAGGAGGAGACTACGGACCTGGTCACTACCACCCCTCCTGCTGCGGCGTAGCCCTGGCGATTATTATGGAGTCCCCGGCCGAAGACATGTCTCCAGAGAGCGCCGCTCCTCCGTCCGAAGCCCCATACCGATCGGAACGTCCAGGGCGGGCCAAAGTTCAGCCACTTCCCAAAGCTGCCGCGAGCCTCGACCTCCGTGTCCGTGATAGTCCGCCTCTTGCGCTGACCCCCATTTACTAGCTTCACGCCGTCTCGCCTTGGAACCGGGCACGCCTGACTGGGCACCTCCAGAAGTCGCAGCGCTGCCACCACGCCTCCCCTCCTCGACCAGCAACCCTTCTTTTTTATTAGGGCGCATTCTTGGGCGGACGTCATTCAACACCCATCATACCAAGATGGGCTTACAGCCCGGTTTTATGCGGCGAGTCAAACATCGTAACCCTGGAATAGGTCTGATGAAGCTATCTATCCGGGCTTTCCTGGGCTTGCCTGGTTGCTTCCAGCTCGCTCCTCCAACCTTGACTCCACATGCCACCCCTTCCTGTCGCGGTTAGCTAGCCCCATCAACTGGACATGACGGGAGTTGGCTTTTTCTGGTTCCTGATTTCGTTTCTCTTCTCCTGCCCAAACCTGGGCCATTTGCGCCCCTCGGACGGGTTCACGGATGTTGCGCGGCCGTTGGTTGTATTCGTACAAAGTACGCACAGTACCCCGGCCTCTTCGGCGCTCGAGTCAAACATGATCCGATCTGGGTCAGTCGGTCTGTCCAGCTGGAGTTCCCCTTCCGAGGGGGGTTCAGGTCGATCACTGGGGACCGACCTGTCTTGGCCATGACAACCCAAAGCGTCTACGAAGTATCTAATTACTTGGCACCTTTGACACCCTCGGCCCCTCTCTGCCCTCTCGTCACATCGTCGTCGAAGCTGCTCCTGCATCTAAGATTTCGGGCCAGGCAGGTCGAGAAAACAAAACCCCACTGCGCCTCCTCCCCTGAGCATCGAATGACGACGCCACCCATCCGGTCGGCCTCCTCTTTGATGCATCGTTGATACCTAGTCTTGGTGCCGAGTCTGTCGGCGATCCGTCGCCGGGGACAGAGAGTTTTCGACTAGTCGCCTGCATGCAGCAGCCCAACACGCACGCGTGGTGAATGTCCGTCCTGTCTTGCAGGCTTGCAGCATTGCCCGACCCTACCACTCACTATTACCATGCCTGCTTCCGCATCACCACGATACGAGCAGCGAGCAAAAGCCCAAAGCCCGGGAGCCTGCCGCCTTACTAACATGCGAATGATCCTGTGGATCTTGACAAGGCGGCAATAGTGCGTGCGTGCATCTAACGCCTGCCTGCCGTCATCTGACTCCGACACCCTCCCTCTCTCTCACTCCCTCACCCCAGAGTCTGGCCTGGCCCCCTTTAACTCAGTCGTGTGTGGGCAGCCTACAGACTAGATACAGTACAGTCCTGATGCCGATTTCACCGCCTGTTCTCTTTTCCCCCCACACAACCAACCCCTTGTCCCAGCACCACGCTTCCACTTCGCATCAGTGGCAACCGGACGGCAGCCGCTGTAAGCCATCAGCGACGACTCCCTTTCTCGATGCTGTCTTGGGCCTTGTTGCACCCTTGGCTCCACCGTCCTCTCCTCTCCTCTCCTCCCGGTCCACCTTCCTCCAGAGGCTGAGGAGCGTGTGCCTGGATCACACCAAGCCCATGATATTTACCGACTGAGCCGCTTGCCGGCATACGCAGTAGAGGCCTAGGACTCGTCGGATACACACCCCAGCACGTCTGCCCCGAGCCCGGCGAACCCCTCTCGTTGTACTTTGAGAGTGGCCAGACGGACGGCGAAACTGATTTTCTGCCCGACGCTCCAGTCGTCAGCGTGGCATACGAGGCCGTACAGCATTCCTGCAATGAAAGTGTCCCCGGCTCCTACGGCACTATATCTCGCACGATGAGGTTAGTTCTGACTGTTCTACGACCCTTAGCCCGCTGGGGCGTCGATGCATACGGGTCGCTCAAGGGCAGACACGTACTCAACCACAGAAATGCCTCCTGGGACCTCGTCTTTGGCGGGACAACGAACATATTCGCATGCAGGCCGAGAAAGTCCTGCGGCTCCGTCTGCGCCCCAAGTGCACAGTGCTAGTGATCTATTCGAATCCGGTCAGCCATCACAGCAATAAGCAAGCACGCGGATTGCTCGGTCGTACGCTTTTCCCTGCACTTCAGTCCGCAGACAGGACTCGGGGGATTCGTGGCCCCGGTCCTAAGCTCTGACGTCAATTACTTGGATGCTCTGCTGAAGGATCGCGGAATTATCATATACCTCGGCCCAACTCCGCGAGTAGAAGACGACATCGGCCTCCGCAGCCAGTTCCGGGAGCCCTTCTCGCCCGGGTTTTTCTACTTCAACACTGATCTGAGCGCTCGGTAGCACATCGCGCAGGAGGCGGATGCATTGGAGGGTTACGTCTGGGATCCGGCCCTGCCCATGTCGTGTCAACTCGAGACCATCATGGGCCAGTAGATATCCCCTCATACCCGCGGGAACTCACTTCAAAGTGCCACCAGGTCTCTCGGTCGGAGATGAAGCTCCGTACAATGGGCTCGAACTCTTCTATCGTCATTTCAGGTAAGTCATTGTAGCTGACGAGAGTACGGCTCCCGCTATCCAGGCTGCGGATGATATAGCAACTCGCGGCCTCGGTGTTCGCTTCACGGTAGATGCAGTGGCGGAAGTCGACGTTTGATTCCGGACCAAACGAACCGATGATGCGTCGTGTAGCCTGCGAGGAGGCATTGGGCAGACACGACACTAAATACGGTTGGACGACGCCGCGTTCCGCCTCCGTCAGCAGCTGCTCGAGCACTTCAATGGAGTTAAGGCAGTTACCCCCACGTCGGATGTTAAGGGTGGTGGCCCGCAGCTTGGAGTCTTCGGAAGGGAAGAAGGGAACACTGGGAAGGGAGTGTTAGGAACCGTGCTGTGCATACGGGCGTAGTTTGGCCCTAGCGACATTCCTGAGTATCGTGTCCAGGTAGGATGCTCCTACGAGGATGAGATGCTTCATGGCGACTCTTGGACGACCAGGCCCTCTTGATTCTCGCCTTTGGGATGTCCTGTTCGTAGGTCTGCACTAACTCTGCACTCTGGTGGCTCTCGTTTACGCGTTCGCTTCTTGGTGTTTTCGTATCATGGTCGTTACTCTTGCTAACATTATTGACGTCGACTGCGCGGAGAAGTTCAACGTCGGTAGGGGAGCGGCAAACTCATCTCCGCAACCGGCGATTCATTTCGCCGTGGATGAGGGAAGCCTCTGGTATATCAGTATGATAAGTTGATTATTGTACGATTAATAGCATATAGCAGGACGTGCAGGTATTCCGATCACAAGTCGTGGCTTTTAGCCCTTAGCTACTGTTATTGATTTTGTACCTAAGTAATTAATAATGCTCCTCGGAGGTGTTGGTTGGTGGTTCGCCAAATTGCTTCCACGGCTGGTGTAGGGTAAGTCCATTGCAAGGCATGTCATGGAGTTGTGGTGCACCAAGTATCAGTCGCATCGCACTGGGGACAATGCGATGGATATCATGATCATTAGATTCCGCTGGTATTTACTTGTTATTTCATTGCTTGTTTGGTGATGATGCGGTTCTTCTGGGAGATGATGATTTGGTTTAAGTAACAATTCTGTGGTAGTTTTGAACATGATGCGGATGATTATGCTAACTTAAACTAATAACGATGCATAGACAAATTAACATATGATTGGAGTGCAATTTAACAGTGATGATCACGATTATATTCATGCCAGCCTGGATAGAGATAGAAGGCAAACACAAGTTGCCTTCATCTCGAGCTGTTCGGCTGGAGATAAAAATAGCAGGTGTCATGGCTCCTCAAGCTTCTAGAAACCCGACCCCACTTGGCTAGGTAGGGAGGGGCCCAAGCTCGGCGAGGCTCGCTGGAATGGCCGAGGTGAAGCGAAGCTTGTTTCCGCGCACAAAGAGCGGGAGAAGAGACAGATGATTTAGCGGCGTATGCGCAAGATAAGGTCATTAACACTCTATCATCTCAGCTTCGGTAGACTACAGTAAGTAAGTAGATTGAGCTCCACTCCTGATCGAATCGCATCTCCCCACTCCTCCTCCATTTGCCCCGCCATTCCTGGCGCTGGCATACAACGTCATCCGTCGACACACCACGCACGAAAGCGCAAACGAGGGCCGTACTGTCGCTGTCGGAATCGGAGTCGAAAACGAAGCCGTCGACACAGTCAGCAAGTACTATCTCTCTACTAAGTACCATGGGCGATCGGGCTGTCAAACACATCACCTTTGACGCGGACAGCGACGATGGCGGCACTGGCAGCTCTGACGAGAGCGGCAAGGAAGTCGAGGTATGTAGTCTGCAGTCTGGTTAACTAATGCCGGGATTATCCATTTTTACACGTCACACTGACAAGACCCGTAGGTCGTCTTCGAACCCGGCAACCCGTACCGCCGCAAGAGCTCCATGGTCTCCTCCGACATCAAGGCGCCGATGATCAGACACCCGACCCGTCGCACCGAATGCCTCGTCCATCAGTTCCTCGAGAGCCAGCGCCGGGCCAAAGACGCCGCCAGCTCCGCCAGCGAGGCCGACTCGGAGTACTCGCAGGGCCCGACCTCGTACCCCAGCCCGAACAACATCGAGGCCGTCGACAACCAACGCGACAACAGCCTCGATGCCATTGTCGACCGCAAGACCGAACCCAGCCCCATAAAGAAGGACCGCGCCATCGTCGACCTGGACAGCCTCGAGCACGCGGACGGCGGCCAGGCTGACCAGCAGGCGTGGACCCAGGAGATGACCAAGAGCATGTCGGAGCTGGACCTCGCGAGCTACGACGACGTGCACAGCCGCCTCCTCACGAAGCAGCAGCTCAGCGACATGGCCTGGGGCGTTCGCGAGCTGAGTCGCCGTCTTAGCAGCATGCGCATCCGCTTCCGCGTGAAGACCATATTTCTCCTCACCAAGATCTACGACCAGGACCTGATACCCAAGACACGTGAGCTGACGAAATGGCTGCTTCATCAAGACCGAGACGTCAAGTACACGGTATACGTCCAAGACAAGCTCAAGGAGAACAAGAAGTTTGATGCCGACGGCCTGATCGATGAGGTGTGCAAGGGCTATGCGGCGTCTGGCGAGATCGACGAGGAGACAGCGCGCGACTCCATCCGCAAGCGGCTCAGACACTGGGACGAAGAAATGTGCAGACTACGGCCCCATATGTTCGACTTTGTCATCTCACTAGGTGGCGACGGGACAGTGCTATACGCCAGCTGGCTGTTCCAGCGCATAGTGCCGCCGGTCCTGAGCTTCGCGCTGGGGAGTCTCGGGTTCCTGACCAAGTTCGACTTCGAGGACTACCAAGGAACTCTCACCACAGCCTTTACCAAGGGTGTTACCGTCAGCTTGCGGTTGCGGTTCGAGGGCACTGTCATGAGGAGCCAGCGACGGAAGAGATCCGAGATCGACCAAGGATCGGAAGAGGACGACGAGTACCTCCACCGGAAGCGAGACCTGGTGGAGGAGCTGATTGGCGAGGAAAGCGAGGATGAGCACACTCACCGGCCGGACGGCACGTTTGAGATACTGAACGAGGTGGTGGTAGACCGAGGCCCCAATCCCAGTGAGTACTCCCCGGTGTACTCAGTCGTAACAAAGGCTTTGAGGCACTGCATGCTAACAAATCCATCTAGCCATGTCATACACCGAAGTCTTTGGGGACGACGAACACTTCACCTCGGTGCTAGCCGACGGAATCTGCGTGTCAACACCCACCGGCTCAACGGCCTACAACCTAGCAGCGGGCGGCTCGCTCTGCCACCCGGAGAACCCCGTGATGCTCGTGACGGCCGTGTGCGCGCACACGCTATCGTTCCGGCCGATCGTGCTCCCGGACACCATCGTGCTGCGGGTGGGCGTGCCGTACAACGCGCGCACGGCGTCGTGGGCGAGCTTCGACGGCCGCGAGCGCATTGAGCTGAAGCCCGGCGACTACGTCACCATCAGCGCGAGCCGGTTCCCGTTCGCGTCGGTGCAGACCGAGGGCCGCCGCAGCGAGGACTGGGTGAACAGTATTAGTGGCAAGCTGGGGTGGAACACGCGGCAGAAGCAGAAGAGCTTCAAGGAGTGGGATAAGTGAAACCGGACCTCGCTGTTATGAGGAGCGTGTTTGGTTTCTGGGGCATATACAGATACGGGATTTGAGGGTTATGCATATCATGATGTTGTATCATACATGTACACTCCTGTAGTTAAGTAGTTAAGGCGCTGCTCTTAGCGGAGTGAGGGAGAATTAACAAATAATAAATGTACTGATTACTAGTATGGGCTTCCATATGAGGACGTTGGTCATGTCTTTTGGGAGGAGATTTCTTGATTATTGTGTCACGTTGAACACTTCCCTCTCTCTCCATAACAAACATAACAAGTCCACACCTTATTAGACATCCAAGCAATATCATATCAACACATCCAAACGAGTAAATCCAAAGCCTCTCTAAGAAATCGAACTCTCAACGGAGTATCCTGAAACAGAGGCGTTGCTTGAAGATCCATCACACCCTCACAGATATTCAACGGACACTCGATGGCTAGTTGCTCGGCGGAGGAGCAGAAGGCGTCGGCGGCTGAGCGGGAGTTGGCGGCTGAGCCGGGGTTGGAGGCTGGTCGAGGCCAGACATAGTTTGCAGAGGAAGCTGGGGTTTGTTTGTTTTGAAACAAGGACACTGAAATGATGGTGGCCAGCTGTGTGAAGCGGGTTATCTATCTGGTGTACTAGATTCGATGCTCAATCACGCAGTGTGCGTAGATAGAGACGAGAACAAGGCGAAGTCGGCGTTGTCGAGGGTGCCATGTAAGTCGTTCTCTCGAGCGGGGGTGCCATCACATGATGATCTGTTCCAAATCAGGACTATGCACAATATAATTCGATGCACAAGACTTGTGTAAATGCCCAATTCAACACCCCACAGTCGCGATATTAGTCTGTAATTACACACTCCCGACACCGCCCGACATTCATCACAGCTATCCCTGGAGCTTCACCTTCGCCGCTCAGAGATTGCACACCTGGAACACACCAGAAAGACACGCGGATAGCTCAATTGCAGTTTTCTATCGCCTGAATTCTTCCGAGGACCGTTCGCAATGGCCGCAGAAGCCAGCCAAGTCGTCGCCGAGGCCGCATCCTCATCATCGTCCTCCTTCGCCTCGTCTCTCCCGCCCGACCTGTTCGACCAGACGACCATCATCTCGCTGCTCTCGACGCTCGCCATCGTCTTCGTCGCCTACGCCGCGTCGCGGCAGTTCCTGGCGCCGACGGCCTCGGGCACCCTGCGCTTCCTCTTCATCTGGCACCTTGCCGACGCGCTGTGCCACTTCGTCCTCGAGGGCAGCTTCCTGTACCTGTGCTTCTTCTCGCACCAGCCCGTCGAGGGCCTCGACCTGACCGGGTTCTTCCCGACGCCGCAGAACTTCTTGGGGCATAGTGACCGCTTGTACGGCGCGCAGTCGGGGGGCAGCAATCCGTTTGCTCAGCTGTGGAATGTTTATGCCCGGGCGGACAGGCGTTGGGCCGGCGTGGATCTTGTGCGTGTGCTCCTGTAGAACCCTTTGCAAGTTAGAATTTGGAAGGGCTGTAATCGTGTGCTGACCGGTTGGGAACAGGGCGTCGTCAGTCTCGAGCTGCTAACCGTCTTCTTCGACGGCCCTCTCGCCGTCTATATCTGTTACTGCCTCGCCAAGAAGGACCCCAAGGCCAGCATCTGGATGGTTGTCTTGGCCACCTGCGAGCTCTATGGCGGTAAGTTGTACTTGGTCGGACACTAAGTTTAGAGAAGCAATTCGTAGAGCTGACACGCTCGCCTAGGCTTCATGACCTTCTGTCCCGAGTGGCTAGTCGGCAACCTCAACCTCGACACGTCCAACTTCATGTACCTCTGGGTGTACCTCGTGTTCTTCAACACCTTGTGGGTATGGATCCCGCTATGGGTCATCTGGTATTCGGTTCGCGACATCTCCGGTGCGTTGAATGAGCGACAGGTTAAAAAGAATATGTAAAGGACTGGCCGTCCGACCAAGCCAAAGGTTAGCCGCGCTACCTGTCATGCACCAAAAACACTTCGAGCGATCATCTGTTCAGCCTCACATTTTCAATTCCAGAACCTCACTCAGTCTTCTCGAATAAGGCGCATAGGGCGTATCTCAGCTAGAAATATCATCGATGTCGTGTGCGAGCATTGCAGTAATCAACGTCACCCGCCCCAAGTCCTCACAAGTCAACAAATCGCTCGGGGAAAGAATAAAAACCTCAATCTTCCTTAGCTTTCTTCTTTCTCTCTACTAAGATGCCACACCACAGTTGAAAAGGTTCAAAATTGTGGCAAACGGGAGAAGACTCAAGCTCGCCAGTCTCACGCAATGTTATCTGAAGATCGAAGACGTCTTCCATGAACGCGCTGAGAGCCAGTGCTGGATTTTCAATGAAGCGATTCCGAAGCATGTCGAAATCCGTGTCTTTGGCTCTACCACGTGCATTATCGGGATCGTGGGGTAGCGTCTTGAACGAAAAAACGGTCACCACATTTGTCGTCTCCTCATTGTCGTTCTCGTTCTTCGTATTATCTAGGTCAGCTCTCTCCTTTAGAGGGATTAACGGAGCAGTGCTGGGATCAAGTATAACGGAAGCTTCGGCATCCGAACTGCTCTGGCCGTGAACTCGCTCTATGAGCCGGCGGTAGTAATCTGCCGGTTTGTGTTAGGATGATACCAAGGACGATGATAGTTGTACATACCACATAGCTGGATGTTGGCCTCCATGGTTTTTGCACCAATAATGAGGGTCTGAATCTTGACGCCCGAGTGTCGAGCGACATGGACTCGTAGATTTGCGTCAGTTGATAATCTCTCGTCCTACAAACGTCAGCATCGATCCTAATGCAACCCGGAGAAGAAAACCAACTCGTGGACAGAGCAATCCATTATCCATGAGCACGCGACAAAAGACCTCACCAGGAGCCACCTCCAAAGCGCCCTCCTAAGTAAACGGTTAGCGGTAACAATTTGAAATACATCAGTAGGGATCGGGACCCACCTCATTTTTCTCGAAGGGCGGAAGTCTTGGATGCCGTTTAACAACGGAACCTTCGGTGACGCCTTGTCTATACTGGAGATAAGCGTCTGATTTCTTGAAAGAAACCATGTCGGAGCAAATCGTCAAATAGGTGGGGACGAAAGGGCTGACGTCAGGTTTGGTTCAATAGATAAAGAGGTTGTTGAAGAGAGACGAAAGATGAGAAAAGCCAAGCACCACTTCCAGAACAACCAACAGAGACAAGACAGCAGTGATTCACTATACGGAGCACTGCCACTCCTGGCAATCTCCTTTCTAGGTAGGGCTAGGCTTCCCTTACAAATATCTCGGCTTCTTCGGTACACCAGTAGACGACTCAGGGGCGGCGGTTCGCTTGAATGACTGTCCAGATACTTCGGAGACAAGACTGGCCCGGTTGGTCTGACATTGGGGACTTGGGGAAGCCCGTGTTATTTCCTGTGCTGTATTAATTGGAAGAAGTGCCCCAATCTGGGCCTGGATCTGCGGCTTTATCGCGTTGAATATCTCGTTGATTTGATCATTCCTCATCTGATTCGACTTCTCTTGAGCGGTTTCCAATGCTTCCACACGTGTGGCCGTGCAGTCTAGATATGTATTCGTCTCTTCAGATTTGGCCTGTATACTGGCGAGCGTCTTACGGATTTGGCCGAAAGCTGCATTGTCGTTGAGGATCTTGGCGTTGAGATCCTCGGAGAGGGCGATGATGTTATCGTGTTCGTTGCTCATGGCATACTCCTCTAGGTTATCAATTCGTTGGCCAAGTTCTATAGCAAGTCCCGTCACAAGATCCTGTGCATTGGAGGCGGTTGTCGCGGCGGTTGTAGCGATAGATTGGATGTCTCTCGTGACCATGCCTCCAGCCACTTCCATGAGGTGGGTTTTGCCGATAGATGCAAGGTATCCCGCGATGCTATCATCAGCTGCCCCATATGGATTGAGAAACCGAATGGCCAAAATCATATGGTGTGGTGGGATGGTAGTAAGGTAGTGCTTCCGCTGACCATTATCGGTCATGTAACCGTCGTTGTAGTGGGCGATTGCGGCGTTCCTGATTGCATCTCTGGATTGTCGGATGAAGACGGCTTCCGATTTATCCTTCGAATCGTCTCGGAGTTTCCTTCGGCCGGTCTCAGGTGACTCGGGATAGAAGTGATCGAGGAGCACTCTGGCAGTCGCTGTGTATAACTCGCAGAGCGGCTGCTTTTCCTCTGTGATGATACCTTCGTCACACATTTTCAGACCGTTCAAACGGAACTCATGGAGAAGTGATTTCATCGCTAACTCGTAGTCCCATTTCTTCTCAGGACCGTCCTCCTTTTTCGCAAAACGAACGCAGCCGAAGGGAACCATCTTTGGGAGGCTATTTTGCGCCATTTCGTCGGCTGCATCGTCAATGCCGCTCATATTCTTCTCTCCCTATTGTCGGGAGCGGCTGCTAGCGTTGAACGACTAATCGAAGTCCGAATCTCACGAAAGAACCGTCACTTGTCGGTTCGATGGGCGTAAGCTCGGTGTGTTAGCTAGCTTTTGGGAGTTTGTAATTTGATTCAGGTGCGGTGGTGTAGAGCTGAACTGATGACGCATAGATTTTAGGTGCTAAAACAGCGACGCAACGCGGGGAAAGGAAAAGAAGAAGCAACTGACTATAAAATGTCAGTGATTCACTGATTCACTGATTCTTGAGAGAGACGAAAGGTCTAGTATCGAACCAAATGGAATAAGCAGAATGGACAATCACGCGAGAAGAGCAGAAGAACATGGTGTTAAAGTTCGTGGATTGAAGAACTATTTAGGGTATCTGAATGCCAGTTGTCCCAACCAAAACTGTGCAGTCTCTCACTTCATAAGCTGAGCTGTCGTCCACCGGTCGGAAACAAATCGTTTCTCTCGGTCGATCGGATGGGAGGCTTAGATGGCCTGCTTGTGTCCCTCGGCCTTGGTGTCATGGCCAGACTCCTTGGCCTTGTCGCCAACGGCATCCTTGGCAGCGGAGGCACTGTGGAGGTTGGTTAGTCACGATGAAATCGAAGCGAGAGAGAAGGAAATCGTACCGAGTGCCGATGGAAGCGTTGCTGTCCTTGGCAACATCCTTGTTACCCTCCTTGGAGGCACCGGAAGCGGCCTTCTGGACCTGCTCCGAAACGTAGTTGGCACCCTGCTTGACGGAATCCATTGTGAAGTTGGTTGTGGTTTGTGGGTTGAAATTTGTGTGTGTTTGTGATGTTCTTGATGAGATGTGAAGAGTGTAGAGTGTGATGAAGAAGAGAGGTTGTGGTTGAGGGGAGCGTGGTCGAGTTTATATAGAGGAGCTGCCTCAGGTACAAGGCAGGCAGGCAGGCAGGCAGGCACAGGCACGTATTGTCATTGACCGTCATCGAGCGTTGGATCTGTTTGCGGCTTCTGCAACGGACCAAACAGCGATCGGCGATCAAACACTGGGTTTGGCTGGCTTGACTGGCTTGACTTGGCGTGAGGTCTATCATGTGAAGGGTCGACACAGCGACAGCGTCATAGACTACGGAAGTCCTGCGGTGCAGGAACAATTGGTCCCTCTCCGGCATTAGTAGAGGCATTGAAAGGCATTGGATTGGCGTTCAGTCGCTGTGGGTTGGATGGTTCATTGACGTCATTGCGATAGCTGCCGTAAACACGTCATGGGACATGTGCACGCACTGTCGCAAGCTACAGCTACTAAGGTACAGTACTGGGATACGGAGCAGAGAGAGCGAACACACTTACTCAACGGCAACAGGGAACCTGCCTATCACTGTGTGTTCCTGCTCTTGCTGTAACACCAACCGCGGGAGCCTGATCTGCGATCGTTTGAGGCTCCCGAATCTCTAACTTATCGATGACGGACCAAGCTCCACTTCCTGGGCAAACGCCACATCGGCGGGGTCTCTGTGGCGGGTTTGTCCTGGAGATCATGACGTTGATATGGAGAGGGGAATGGACTTTGATCAAGTTGCAAAGCTGCATGTGGCTTTTACCGCCGAACGAGGAATGGCATTTTGCCAACAAAAAAAGGATCGCGTTTTTTAATTCTATTTTATGCGGGCATTTCCTTAGGTGGTTACTGACTTGCTTCATGCTGTGCGTCCGTGGCGGTGCGCTCACGATTGGCTGCCCCTCCATCGTGACATGGAGATCTGGCTGTCTAACGTGTGCTGCGCGGACCATTGTCTCCGGGTCTTTCAATCAGCAGACACGAATTTGTGCTTGACGAACCTCGGGATCATTGTGTAAGCGCATGTGGTTCTTTCCTTTTTTTGCTTGTTGTTTGTTGTCGACGATTGCTGTCGGTAGACTGCCTGATGACTCGGTGGCTGAATGTGGAACATCTTAGAAGGCCACGATCAGTGTGTGTGTGTGTGTGTGTGTGTGTGTGTGTGTGTGTGTGTGTGTCTGTCTGTCTGGGCATCAGCCAAGGCCCTGGATGACTGACGTCTTGTTCCATCCCTAGAGAGCAATGATGAACCTTGCCTGGCCACCCTAGAGCCTTCGTCTCGGATTCTTCTCGCATTGTTCGTACAGACAAGACTCCCTTCCTGCTTGACCCGAGCAAGCTTGCTTTGGCACGCCGCACCCTAGCACAGCTTACATGTTAGACTTATCGTGGCTGTTCTACCTACTGCGACCCTCATTAGTCCTTCGGCAGCAGCGTTGAGTGTACCGTAGCATCGAACCAAGAAAAACTCTTCGAATCCTTGACAGCCTTCTTCTGTCCCGTTTCGGAAAACTCCTCGGCTCAGGGTTCAGGAAGTGGAGGCCTGGCAGAAAGACAGGGGGGTCTTACAACAATTCCACAGCACGCGGGGTTTCCACCGAAGAATAAGAGCCAGGGCCCAGACCCAGAGGCGTTCAGAGTGCTTGAGAGCTCACTGCTATCCCAGAGCTTCGGGCAAACCGGCAGCTAATTAGTCCAGGGCCCATTCCCCCAAGACTTACTAACCACTTCGTGTGTAGTTAAAGGGTTACCGATACAGTCCAGCAGAGCTTCGCTGTTCGGTCACAGGTTAATTGCGCGGGGCTCGGAGCCTGAGCCCTCGGTGACATCGCGTGCCAACCCTATCGCATTTGCTGGTCGTCTATTAATTACTATTAGCAAGGGCGAGCGGTGGTTGTGGTGGGAATTGACGATGTTGGTTCATGGAGCTGGCTAGCCGGTTGCGCACTCTGGCACCTACTCGCATAACCCAGCTTTTTCTTAGTCCTATTAGTGCGCCAACGTCGCTGCGGCTGAACAACTTCGAAACCATCGCCGTCAGGTTTCCTGGTGATGGGCGACCTGGATCCATTTGTACTTGGGCTAGTTTTGGCCGCCGCACGCCATCCGGCTAGGTAGGGAAGTTTTGCTTGGTGTCCCGCGTATCGCCGCGTCGCATCCGCACAGAATGGGAAGTAGGGACAGAGATCTCGGTTGTGTGGCCGCCAAGAATCTGGCAGGGGACCTCCTCGATAGCTTCGACACTACGCACAGGTTTGTGAGCGTGAGAGTCTGAGCGCTAGAGCAATGACAGCTCCGCGAGGGGAGCCACGGCGGTGCCGCTTTGGCAAGGCGAAGTGAAACCTCTAGTTACCGAAGTAGTTTGCCTTGGTGCTATCCGCAGGGGCTGTTCGGGTGGAGAGGCTTGGCGTTGAAACAGACTGATGAGGGCACGCCGCTCAGATATTGGCCAGTTGCCGTGTTTGGCGGCACGGCGCGGTGCTGATAGCCTCATTGATTCATAGTCCGTCTTGGTAACGAGCGGGATGATTCCGGGGGATGTGTAAGTGCTATAGCGCCGGTTGACAGGCAAGATGGCAGGGCAAGGGAAAGGCAAGATAGACTGCTACTGTAGAATCTGGGCCCCCGGTCGCGTTTGACCGTCTCTGTTGGCTGAAGGGTTTCGGCAACTCGCGGATCCGTCTTGCCGACCATCGAGACCCTTCTTTGAGCCCTGCGGCCCTTGACTCTTCTCTCTTCAGGGCTGCGATCCCCTATTCCCCTTCCCCTCCCCCGGCACCCTCCCCTGTCGAGCTTTGTTTTATCGTCGAAGCGAGTGCTGCTTAGTCGCTGATAGTCCCGGGGCCCAGGATGTCAGGAGGCTGTGCCAGGCCCGATCCGGATTAGCGCTAGATGCTTTCTCAACCTCACCTCCCGCCATCCAACATCTCGAAACTCCATCTTGTTCCAGCAATGCTTCAGCCTCTGTTACCGGCCTTGTCCAGCCCCCCCACGTCTTGCTTTTGGCCTTGATTTCCTGCCTGCCATCGGCTTGGCTCCGATTTCTGTGTGTGTTCCAATGACTCGTATCGGAAAAGAACCGTGGGTTGCCATCCAGATGCGATCCTCGCTGTCCCAGGACATCACTCGGCGTGCATTGAGGCTGGCGTCCACTGAGACCTATCACTCGACGATGATTGACAGGCGGCCATCCACATTCATGCAAGACGGATTATGGGGAATTATATCGGCTGCAAGCCGCAACCAATTCGATCTTGCAAGCGGTATTGCAAGTCAATGCCACCAATCTCCCATCTGCTAAATCTCCCTCGGAAACTCGGAGTCGGGGCTACCGTCTTAGCCATCGCACTGGACGCAAACTAGATGCGGCACTTTACTGCGCAATTTCACCATGGCCCTCACGGCGCACGCAGCACGCAGCACGCAGTCTAGATCTCCTGTTGCGGTCTTGGGTATCATCGCTCGTGACCAGCATTATTGCCCCCAGGGGCTTCACCCACAAAACGCAAACGCCAAAACACCATCATAGACGGCGAACCCATGTCCGACCGAGCTGTTGAGCCGGGGCCTACTTCGCACCGACTCTCTACATGTTTGGGAATTGATCGGCTTGGTGTCGTGCCGACGGGACCATTTAGATCTCTATGTCCCTCTGGATTCATCGGCATCCAGCTCTCCTCGCAGCAACCACTTCCGTTTCGTCTCTCTTTCGTGGGCCAGGAGCCTTTTGCATCTACTGTACATTTGTCTGTTTTTTTGTTACTTGATTCTTTTCCCTCGTTACCAGCTCGCTCTTTACGTGTTTGACCCAACCGGCCTGGTCTGCGATTCAGGACCTGCATATCTTCTGCTACTTGGCGCCTAAGTCACCACAGGCTGTCACCCTTCTTGTCTCGAGTCAAGCCTCTTACGAAAGACGTCGATCTCTGCCTGTTGGCACTTCCACCTTCTTCCAACGTTAGGCATCGCGACATGTCTACTCGTTAGATGGTCTAGACGACAACGCAGTGCCGGCACTGCTCGGGCTTGAAGCTTGTGTTAATCATCTACACTTTATTCTTACCTTTCCGGCCACCGAGAAAACCGACAACATGGACAGCGGCAACTGGAACACGCCCCGAGCCGAAGACCTCTGGACGAGGGATGGCTCGGATGGCTTTCGCTTCGAGACAAATACCACCTCTGCCTGGGACAACGAGCTCAAATTCGCCGCGGCCGAGTCGGTTCGAACGTCAATAATCGTCCTTGTAGCCTTCAATGCTGTCGCTGCATTTGTTACAGCAGTGGGCATCTTTTGGAAGTCATGGATGACAGCCAAGAGATCCGACCCGAAGTGGAATCCCAGGTATGATCTGGTTTCTTGGATGGTCCACGACAATACTGACGACGTCTTCTATTTAGATCCTCTTGGCTCAACATCATTGGCCCCGCTGAGGTCTTCCCCTTCGTTCTATCCTGCGGTATCATCGTCCAAGCAATCGTATTTTCAATTTCTCAGTCCAAGGGACTGGAGGCCCTCATGGTGCTTGGATGCACCAAGACCTCTCAGCTCATGCTACCAGGTACGCTCGACACCACAAGAAGTCATCCCTCAGCGTGCTAATATGCTCTAGCATTCTTCATCACTCCATACCTCCAGGTGGCTTTTGGGCTTGAACTGTCGATCAGAGCCCTGAAGCGACGAGCCTTTCAGTCTCGTGGGAAATGGAATGTCCTCATCTGCATCGTGGTTGTTGGGCTTTGCCTGTTGGTCACCTACCTGGTCACATTCGCAGTGCGACCCCCAAACTTTTGCTTTGCTTGCCTGGTCTGGTTTCTGCAGCATTACAAGCTGGCATGTTTTGGCATTCTCATCACTGCCGTGGTCATCCTGATCGCCGAAGCAGTTGTCATCTCCGTCAAGCTGATGAAAGCAACCAACCTGGGGCCCACAGAGCGCATTGAAGCCTCTCGCATGGTCTACTTCCTGGTGGTTGCCGCCGTCACCAACGTGAGCATCTGATTTCCCCGACACGTTAAACCATCACTGACAACATACAGACGCTCATGATTCCTTTCTTCTTCCTGCTCTCCTTCGGGAAGGTTGACAGCGAACAGACGTTGCAGGCGTCAATGGTGGCTGCTGTTGTCGTCAACCTTTCAGGTCTCTTGACAGGCAGTCTGTATCTGTTCCTCAGGTCGAGCAAGACTTCAACAATCGGACCCAGTGAGTGGGATGGGACAGACACACGAACCCTTGAGAAGGGGTTCTATGACGGCGGGTCGAGCAATTTCGACTTCGGCCTGCAGCTTGCCCAGCCCCTATCTCCTCCGTCGCAACATCGGGGGTCAGTCAATGGCGAGACTGAGATCCCTGACACGCCAGACATGCTCGATACACCCAGAAACGGGGATCACCATGTTCCAAGTCTCGGCATCATTTGCCCACCTACATCCTTCCCTAAATCTCCCGAGCCTGCTCTGATGTCGACCAAGTCGCTGAAGGCTCTTACAAAGAGTTGGTACAGCAAAATCCCCGCCTCTGGGGAACTTCTTCTACCCAAATCCCATTTCCTTCTTCCCACTACAACCTATGCTCCCCCACCGCCCCCGGAAGATATGCCAAGAGGCTCGACAGATCGTCTGCTTGCGCCACCGGCCTTCCATAACTCTGCCCAACTGCACCATCAACGAGGATCATCAATGGTGTCCTCTGCCACCGTCCAAATTGGGCTCAGGTTGTCCAACGTCGGCGACATGCCGCCTCCCACCTCTACGTTCCCCGAAGACCCGAATAAGGTCCATGACCTTGGGTGCCCGGATACCCCGGCGGCTTTAGGCCCCAAGAAGCCGAGCCCGCTAGGTATCACGGTCATCACTCTCCCAGATGAGGAGGCGATCCAAGAGGAGCAGCGCAACAAGCAGCTCCCCCCAGTGCCTTCCAGCCGGCCTCGTGACGAGGAGGAGGACGACGAGGTGCTGACACTCAGTCCCGATGTCTACAGCCCGCCGGACAATCGGCTAAGGCACCATCGCACGGGGTCCAAAAGCTCCCATGTGTCGAGAAACGCGTCTGTGAGTTCTCGGGCGCCGCATAGTCGGGCCGGCTCACGAGCTGGGCCTGGGACGATCAAGGAAGCATGGATCTAGTGCTGGCGGCATGAGTTCTCACGGGTGTATTGTTTGTACTTTAGGACGGTGGCGTTATTGTTTGACTAGTCTAAGTATGGTCGACTTGGATGGATTGGTTTGACGACCTGTGATGACTCAATTGAGATTCCCTTTGTACATTTTTGGGTGCGTCCTACGGGACTTGGATGGATATTCATAGCTTGAGGGGCATGTGGTTGCTCTTTGGTTTCGGGAGGATGGGATGGTCATGGACTTGCAAGCAGGTCCGGCAGGTAGAACAGTTAGATAGAAATGAACCTCACAAGAGGCATCAGCCTGGAGTGGTTCTGGGTTTGACGACTTGACATGATTCATACAGCTATTCTCGAGTGTTGCGCGAAAGTGGCTAACCACCTACAACCCCGAAAAAGAGCCAATTTCAAAGTGACGATTATTTATCAATAAGTCTTCGTTGCATAGTTGCTCCTATGGAGTCTTTTTTTTCGTCTGTGAAGAGGCTACTTCCGCCCTCTTCTCCTCCCATTTCTCCCATCCGGCCTGGCTGATGTCCTCCTCTACCACAAGGTCTCGCACTCTGAAGGCTCTTGCAAGGGTAGTTTCCAGGGCCCAGTGCAAGAGTCCAATCTCGCGCACAATGGTGGTGATGCCGAACCACCCTACCGCACTAACTACTCCAGCAGTGCAGCCAACAAGGACCTGCTTGGTGGTATGGTAGTTGAGATAGACCCTGCTCCAGGCGGTGATGGCGGCAATGGCGAAGCCGACAGCACTCAGTGCGCAGCGCTCGAGGACGGACCATGGCCTGTGGACACTGCTGGCGGCGCGGCCGCGTAGGACCGGGGGTGGGCGGTGACGGACGAGCAGGAACAAGGCGAGAGAAACACTCCAGAAGGCGACGAACTGGGCGTGGGAGCTGGGCATGCCGTAGCCCTTGCCATGGATGCGGCGCGGGCGCTCCTCCTTGATTAGGCGCTTGAGGGCGAAGTTGATGGCCTCGCAGGCGAGCTGGCCGGCGAACATGAGGGCGACTTCGGCCTCGCGCGTGAAGAGGACGAGCGTGGCGTAGACGACGCAGAGGGCCTGGGGGAGGAGGGCGAGGTAGGCGCAGACGAGGGAGAGCTTGTCGTCGGGGTCCTGCGAGGAAAAGAAGGCGTGTTAGTGTATGCCGTGGACCAGTTATTGCGAAAAGGAGAGGGTTCAAGTTACATAGTAGACGTGGGTGACGGAGAGCGAGGCGAGGGGCGGGGAGTCGTCCATGACGGGCAAGTTCTGGGTCTCTCAACGCCGCATGCTTCAAAAGGAGAGATCCGTATAGAGTCTCGCGGGCGGGACGAGTGAGACAGAGACAGACCCGCGCCCTACGCAGAAAGCGAGGTTGTGGTGATGTATGATGTCGTAGGGATGGAGGAGCGCGGTTGTGGCTTGTGGCTGTGTGCTAACTGCAGGATCCAAGGTGGCGTGGCGTGGTGTGCTGTGGAGACGATAAGCCGCGGGCTTTTTAGGTGTGAGGTTGGGACCCTCGGTGGGATATCCGTACGTGGCAGCGGGGTGAATGAAAGAGGTTGTTTTGCATTGTTGCGCTGATTATATTATTCGAGCATCTATTTTCGTATTATTAAGTACGAGAGCAGTATTATTGATGGATCATGTGCTCGCATCTTAGACAATACCGCCTCTTCGTAGACCCAATACTTCGTCGTCTTAAGGCGCACGTCAGACAGACGGCGCAAGTCAGTGCCAGAACCCACAGGATTATGCATTAGTCATCGCCGGCCTACCGCATTGGCTTAGAACATGTGCTAATTCATCTAGCCGTAGTGGCGACGACAAGGCAATGGGCATCACCATTTGTCAACTCCACCTCGTCAACTCCAAATCGGCCACGGTCAATCAACCCCAACACACACACGGCGAAGGAGTCATCGCACCCAGCCAGCTATCATCAGAAATCCACACACACGGCGAGGCCTGAAAACTAGGAACAGGCGCACAATCTTCTATTTTTTGTGAAATCTCTCTATCTTTTCTTGAGAGTCTTTCATCGCCCCTTCCGTCCATGTCTCTGCCTGTTCAGTCCGCTTCTCCACCACGACGATCATGACGGCGGCCTAGCAGCGACTCTGGCAAACTGGGATCTTGTATTCCAGCGCTCACACGTTAACCCGCTCTCTGCGGCTCTCTCTGGCTTTCTCCGGTTCCCTCGGTCTCTCGCCACCTCACTCTCACTCACCAGCCCGTGGCCGTGGACGTCCACCTTAGATGATGAACCCTGCCGCTCTCAACACCAACATTCACACTCACAATGGTCGACGACAGCGATGATCTTCGCCACGTCGAACTCGGGGCCCTCGAGGCCATCTTTCCTGAGATTCGACGTTTCGACAAAACGGACCCCTTCACCTTCGAGATAGAACTCCCCGTTGAGCCTGCTGCGCCTATCACCGTTACCTTTCCAGCAGCATCCGCCAACACTTTGCCCGGCCTCAATGCCGCCGGCCCGTCCGTCGACAATCCTCAGCCCGAGGTGGACTCACTAAATGTCTCTCACCTTCCGTCGTTGTGCCTTCGCATTCGTCTCCCAGATGGCTACCCTGTAGATGCCCCACCCCAGATCGTTATCTCAACTACTCCCCCGTGGTTGGCCCCTGAAACCATCAAGAGACTCGAGGACGACGGGCCTCGGTTGTGGGACGAGATTGGTCGTGACATGGTTGCCTTCACATACATTGACCACATCCAACGAGCTGCTGAGGATGTCTTCGGGACCATCACACCAAATGGCACGCTCCATGTCGACCCCGAGCACAAACTCGCCGTATTGGACCACGACATCAAGGCTAAGAAGGACGCTTTCGAGAAGGAGACATTTGACTGTGGCGTTTGCCTAGGTAGGTTTTCCCCGTAAGATCAAAACGCTTACCATGGGAGGAATCGAAACTGACAAGCTATATAGACCCTAAGAAGGGCACCAAGTGTCACAAAATGCTTGACTGCGGCCATATATTCTGCCTGCAGTGTCTCCAGGATTTCTACAATGATGCAATCAATGAGGGCAATCTCTCCACCGTTCGGTGTCTGGCCCCGAACTGTGCAAAGGAACGCTCTAAAGCTCAGGCTCAGGCTCAGGCTCAAGACGCACCGTCGTCAAAGCAGACCAAGAAGCCCAAGGTCTCCGTCAGCCCCAGCGAGCTCTTGCAGATTGGACTCTCCGAGGACATGGTTAAGCGCTACGTCACCCTCAAGTACAAGACAGAGCTCGAGTCCGACAAGAACACCATCTACTGTCCCCGCCAGTGGTGTAACGGAGCGGCTCGTTCAAAACGCCACAAGAAGCCGACGGGCCTCGACTTTGTTGAATCATCTGATGCAGAATCCGACCAAGGGGACAAGGAAGAGGACGAAAAGGAAGACAAGACAGTCAAGAAGCCTGCCAAACGGTTCAACCCATCGGACCACTTGTCCGTCTGCGAGGACTGTGGCTTCGCCTTCTGCGGCCGTTGTCTCCAGTCCTGGCACGGCGAGTTCGTTCGTTGCCAACCCCGACGCAACAAGGGCGAGCTCAGTGAGGAGGAGAAGGCCTCGATTGAGTATCTCCAGCTTCACACCAGCCCGTGCCCGACGTGTAATGCCCCGGCGCAAAAGACGCACGGCTGCAACCACATGATCTGTTCACGATGCGACACCCACTTCTGCTACCTGTGCTCTGCGTGGCTGGACCCGACGAACCCCTATCGTCACTACAATACGCAGTCTGGCGGCAAGGTCACGTCGTGCTTCATGCGTCTGTGGGAGCTGGAAGGCGGTGACGGCGACGACGTGGGTCTTGGGTTCGTGGGCGGACGGGGACCTGCTGCGAACCAGCCGGATGCCGAAGCTGCAGAGATGGAGCTAGTAGACGCTGGGTCAGACGAGAGCGATGCGGAACCCGAGGACAACAATGTGGATAATGCGAACAACGACAATATCAACCTCAATAACAACCACCGACAGCTCGCCGAACAAGGCCAGGCCGTGGCCGTGGCTCGTGAAGCGCCCCTCGTTCTCCGGCTCGTGGACAACCAACCCCGGGACGGCCGCAACGGCCACCGACCGGTTCCCCCGGCTGCGCCAGACGCACCTCAGCATGCAGCTCGCGGCCATGGGCCACACCGGGGCGGTCCAGGACGTGGGCGTGGCGCTAGAGGAGGTGGCCGAGGGGCTCCAGGGCGAGGACGAGGTGGTGGTGGCGTTGGTGCAGGTGTTGCGAATCGACAGCGTCAGAATCAGCGACAGCAGCAGCAGCAGCCACTGCAGCAGCCACAGAACCAGGGGCAGCAGCAGCAACAGCAAATGGACAATAACAACGACGTCAATAACAACAATAACAACAACATCGTCAACAACCCAGCAGGACTTGACCCGGCGCAGGAGGAGTGGGTGCGTCGATTCGTGCAGATGGCCCTCATCGATGCCGAGGACGAGGTCGAGGGCGACTCGGACGAGGATGGCGACGGCTGGATAATCCAATGACAGCCAAGAACCGACGATAGTGCATGCATGGGATTGGATTGGATCGAACTCGCAATGGGAATATTCTTGCATAGGTAGACAGGCGATTTTTTGGTTTATACCGTAGCGTGTTGGGGGCTTCGGCTGCTGCTTTACTGGGCGGCTCCATCCCGTCCATGATGAATTGAATACATCTTGATCTTGAACTGGCCTGTCTTCTGACCTCCAACCCAACGATCCCTTCGCCACTGTCATGAAGTGTTCCAACTAGCCCGTACCCTCTGGTAACTTATTTAGTCCCTCCGTGCCAACCGCTTATGGCTCGAGTTCCGACAGCCCAAGGATCCAGCGTCAAGTATCCAACAGCCAACATCCAACACCCAGCATCCAGCATGCAAACAAACGTCCAGCATCCAGTAACAATCCTCTGGCCTCGCTCCGGACCACTACAAAGCCGCTCCCCCGCACCCTCATTTCACGCGGCCTCATCCTTCTCTGACTGCTTGCTGCTTGCTGCTTGCTGGGTCGCACAGCAGCAGCAGGAAGGAAACGGCCGGGCACCATACCATACATACTGTACCATACCATGCCATGGCCATATCACACATGGCATCCATATAATAGAGTCCTCGCTTCTCAACCGCGTAGCCGACGGCGACAACGAGAGTGCGTGCGGCGGCGGCGCCACGTGAACGAACCCAGAGCATCGAGATGCATCTTGTGTGGTTACACAGCCAGTCTTCAGGCTCCAACCCGCGTCTCTTTTGCTGGCGTCTGTATGTGCCATGCAAGTCGTGGACGCCCGCTGCTGCCCCCAATCATCCTCACCCACCCCCATCGTGGCGTGGCTAGTAGACGCACACAGGCACCTTTGAAGTGGCCATGTTCCCCGCGGTGAGCACTGAGCACTGGGGAGGAGGTGGTGATGGACGACTTCAAGTGCGTGCAACTACGGCTACTACCCACCTGTTTGTCCCGTCCCCGAGCCCTTTCGCGCTACGGCACTCTGACTGAACCTTGTGCGTCTTGAGGGAGGGGGAAGAGACAGGGTTGTGTCAACTCCCGAGCACAAAAGATCCGGGTAGTGGGCGAGCTTCTCCACCTCGTTCTGCCACTTCCGTCCGAGGAGGCATGGAAGACCATCTGAGGTGCTGGGTGTGTGCATTTCTCGTCCGGCAGACTCGTCGGTCTAGCAGTGGCAGCCGTCCCGAGATCAAACGAGGCCGGCGAGTCTGGCTGCTGATCGAGCATGTGATGGCATCCGTTGAGACGAGTTGATGCCGTGGTAAACCGCTAATCCCGCATGGCCAAGCCCGGCCAAAAGTCAATGTATCTCGGTGGCCGAAAACCAGCCTCGCTGGCACGACAAAAGAACACGAGCCAACTTGCAGTGGCAAGGTGTGACGCTGACTTTTCCAAGACTGTATAGTCCAGCACTCTCACTTTCAACTTGTCCGTGGCGAATGCCGAAGCACTAGATGACGATATGTCACTATTAGCCTTTTGGTTGTTAGCTTTTCGCCACAGTGCGTTTGCCGCTGCTGCGGAGAGACAGAACAAGAACAAGAAAGAATCCAGACCACAAACCCGGAGATACCACTCCTGGCATCGAGCAGAAACGCCAAGGTTGGCAAGGCAAGATGCTCCCGAACCCCTGACTTGCTCGTGCCGGCTCTTCAGACTATTTGCATTGGGTTGTGCAGCAATTCGAGCGAATATTCGCCATCCCTGTGTCAAGGGCGCGGCAAAATGTGACAAGAGTAGGTGACTTGTCTTCTCTCACCCTCATCACGGCGCCACCTGTATCACTAAAGTCTCAACGACTCGAAAAGTGGAAGGGGGCGGGAAACAACATCATCCTGCATCCCGTTGTGCTTGTGCTTATCCACACGAGAGATGCCTTTGAAAGCTCGCAAATGTTTACCCCCAGTGCAATCATGGCGCAGCCAACCTAACCTGGGCCCCGCATGTGAGTGTGCTATCTGACGACACTGCCAGAAGACGTTTGTCAACGGTACTGGCCGCTCTGGGCTGACAGTTGCAGACGGCGAGCGCCATTGGTGCAGCCGCACTTTGTTGCACAGAGAGACTCGAGGATTGGCCAGAAGTGAGCCCAGATATTTCAAAATTCGGGCCTTTCAGGCTAGGCGGCCGGAGGTGTGGTTATCGGTTAACCTGGTATTCTAATAGCGCTTGCCGTGTTGATGAAGGATTGCAGTCCATTGTCTTTCCGCTAACAAGGAGCCACAAACTCCTTTGAAGGTTTTCAGAACTGGGAAATGGTTAATTTCGAACGAGGAGACGTAGCCGCTGATAATATGATGGAATAATGAACAAAAACGCGTACAAAGAGATTAGTCCGAATTGCATGACACTGATTAACCCTTGCAAGTACTTCGTACGCGCAGCATTAAAAGTCTGGGTGAACCTGTCGGCAAGGATGTGTGGATGCATGCCATGCACGGCCGCCGCTCTGCGGGTTTGTGTGGGCGTTCTGCCTAGGTAGTAGACCCGTCTTGAAGCCTGGCCTGGCTTGTTCGATGTCTCCGTTTATGCAACAAGACGCACATGATAGTAGGCTTGTTTCCATGATTCGAACAGCCAAGAGCCTTGGTGATACGACTCACTAGTTAGTCTAGTTAGTTGGCCACTAGGGCCGAACACCCAGAGCCCTAAATGATGAAGGCTTGCGTCGTGTGATTAAGGGATCAGCCCTAGAGCCACGACGACTCAACAACACTGCCGATCTCGAGGGCCGTGTAATCGGGCCATGTGGCCGAGCCTATTTTGGGTTTTAGCAACCAATTTCGAGCTGCAGCGCCGCAGAGAGGCACGGGAGGGGTTGTCAGTGCGCGACATTCCATTTCTATTGCTTATGGTGGACCGGGGCGCGGCAACAAGGACCATCCCTCCTCCTTGAAGCTGCAGACGTTGGGGAAATGACGCCTGGTTCGTCAACGCCGGAAGCGACATTTCGATCTTTGAGTATTGGCCTGGGTGGCCTGACAGACTGAGGGTTTCTGGCCGATATTGCAAATCGCTGATGACGAGCGGCATAATAATGGTTGGGATCTTGAATTGAGCACAATGCTCTTCGATACCCCTGCCAAGACTATACCAAAAGCGCCGACCTAGCCTAACAAAGAGGCCGATCAGCGCCCCAGGGGGGAAGCAACGTTTCGTTTATTGTTTCTTTGTTTCCTTTGTTTGTTCCGGTCAAGGTCTTAGGTCTTTGTTCCTTGGCCACAGGGGAGACTTGCTAGAGAGCGAAAGCCGAGTAGTTGTTGAAGGTGGTTTGTCCTCGGCTAATCCGAAACGTAAGAGGAGAAAAGTCGTCCCATTTCCCATCCGAACGCGGTAAAGAGGGTTTTTGATGCCGCACCTGAGACTCCCGGCGGTTGAAGTCGAGAATAGCCGGGAGGGAATTCGTTGACCAATGTTTTGCAACCCCCGTTATACATACATACATGCGTACATAGTGTAGTTGCACCTCGAGACAACGGAAAGAAAGACCAACGGCTATGTGCTGATCTCGCGGGACAGACCGATGATGCGCAGGCGTTTGCATCACATCACAGCATCGTCGCAGCAGTAGGGTGATTTACGGCGATTGCCGACTCGATATGGAAACGGGACCCGTGAGATGCATCTGGCTTTGAATCTGGGCATGCCTGCCAAAGAGCCGGCCTTAAGCCCTTCGGCCGCCGCCCATGATCCAGGAACCAAAGTGAAAGGGTAAAAAGCCTGAAGCCATTACCCCAAGCGAGTCAAGTCTCCTCCACTCGAGCCTACCGCACGGAGATCGTCGTCCCAAAACGGTCTACCGGCCGGAGGAGCGGGTCTGGGCGGGCCTGGGTCAAGCTTGTTGAAAGGTTACTCGCCCCGGACCCCGGAGAAAGGTGGATCGTCAAACTCCATTTAGCAGGGGGCGGGACTCGTCGGCAGCGGGAGTTTGTCATACTGACCCGTCAGTGATGTCTTGGGTGGTGTTGGCCGTATCTGCCGTGATCTTCTCGCGCTTTGCCCTCGACTGGCGTGTAGCTTGCGCAACTAAGCCTCATATTGGCTTCGTGCTCACCCTCAGACGAGACCGGTAGGCTAAGCCTCCGACCGAAAGCCTCGACGGCACGAGAATGACGCGAGTCTTGGTCAATGGCATGGCCTCAGCCAACGTGCTAGTAGTGCGGCTCTGGACCTTGGCGTGTGCCTGCCGCTCAGGATGTGGACGGTCTCGCAGGTTTTCGGCGTGTGGACATGGATGTGAACAAAGTCGCCCCCCTTACGCATATGCACCTGTAGAGCCGTTTAGCGATCCTGCCAATAGCCAATCAGGAAGGCGGTTGCTTCAATGCTGGAGGTCATAACAGACTGCTGATATATCTTAGTCCGGCGTCCTAAGACCATGGATGTGCGAAACATAATCTCGGCCAGAGGGCGCAAACAACACTGTTCGCTTCAACTCGGTGCAGTAGTCGCGGATCCGCTCGAGTCTCCTTAGTTGCCAGGAATTTGTTCCTGGAAGATTGAGCAGGGCACGGGTTGACGCCAGAGACGGTTTCTCTGCCCGGGAGAGCGGATGCAGTATGGAGCTGCCCATAGTAGTTCGTCCACACTGGGCACAATCAATCAAGGCAACGAGACCTTGTCCTAGCCGTCTCGAAGATGCCCAAAGCTGCTCAGCATGGGGATTGCTGGGCAAGCCCGTGGTGGAGCACCCTGGCTCTTCCCGAGGGGGGATCCCGGGAGGCGACTCAGTGAGAAGGGCAAGCGGCAAACGTTGGCACGCAAGCCATCTGCACCCACTCTAAGGTTGCTTCGCTACGATGAAAGCAGACGCAGTGGACTGTTAGATCTCCAAAACAAATCGCCGCAAGCACCTGGGATGGTTACATCGAAGGGTCCCTAGGGCTTCGTAGGGACGAGGAACTACCGTCGGAGTGGCGTCTGGGAAGGTGTATCAGGACGGACGACCGGTGGGAGTCGACCTCGACCTTGCCAGGGCCTCCCGCTGGAGGCAAGGCAAGGGCTTGGGCTGGGGATAGTCACCGAGGATGCGCGAGTCCTCTTTGAGATGCATGGGGGCGGGCGAAGAGGGCGTTCTCAGTCGGGGATGTGGTTTGGGGCGACGAATGAGGAGCAGAAGCGACCGACCATGTCTGTGACTGACAAACAGCATGTGAGAGTGATGAGCTGCGTGAGGGTGATGGGTTGCGCCGTGCGCGCGCGAGAGCGTTTTGGACGACGACATGTCTGCGCGTACATAGTATCTGCGTGTATCCTGCGGGTGCTGAGCGGGTGCTGCGTCTGTGTGTGTGGTGTGCGCGTGGGAGTGGATGTTCCATCCCATGCTCAGATTAGGCAAGGAGTATCGACAAACGCGATGAAATGGTCCTGTGCGTGCTGTGGGCTTTGGCGCAGACGGTCATGACCGGCCCTAGATCCTGGACGCCTTGAAGGTGGCAGCCTCGCGACGAGAACAGAGAGAAGCCGTCGTTGACTCGCTGTAGGTAGCATTTCGTGAGGAGTCTTTGCACTTATTAGCACGTAATAAGGAGTCCGTCGAGGGGCCGGAGGTGTTTCGCGCATTGGCCCTGTCCGTCCGTTCACCTTCGTTCACGTTGAGCCGTCGTCGGCGATAGCTTGGGAACCCGGCTGGAAGGCCTTTGGCTTTGGCGTTGAGCGTTGACCCCTGAGGCAGGCTGACGACGAAAACACGCGATCCGGATGCGCCAGCGCGGTCGATTAGGTTTCTTATGATGCCTGCATGCATGCGAAACCTGGAGCAGGTGAAGGAGAAGCAAGAATGGAGTCGGGATAAGCCCCCAGACAAGCCCTCGACAAGCCCTTGAACAAGCCTTCGACGAGGAGCCTAGTAGTCGATACTATATGCACCTAGTAAGCCTGGCAATTGCAAACCCGCGAGTGGGAGTGGCCTGTTGTTCACACGGTGCAGTTGGGGCCCGCGGCACTGTAGCGGGACACTATGGGGACCCGACCGTTGACCGTTGAGGGCAATTGTGGCGGCCGTTGGGAAGGGGCACGGCCCTGGCCGTTCTTAGCCCCTTTGCGTGCTTCTTTGTGCCCTGCCTGCTTTTGGCTTGTTTTGCCTGCTTCCTTCCCTGGACGACTGGCCCCTTGTCTGGGCCATGTCAGCATCCCGGTCTGCACTTGCCTGGTCTTGCCTGGCCGTGCCTGCCCTTGTTTGCTCTGGCCACTTACGGTCCTTGGTGGCCCCTGCCGGCCCCTGTTGGCCCATGCTCGTGCTTGGCCCTGCCCGGCCCCATGAGTGGGTTCAGAGATGGCCAACCCTGGTTCGCCCTGGCATCCTGCCCCACTTACGAACTAACCAACGACAAGGCGAGACATCAATGCGACGCGCGACGTGAAGCCATCTCCAACTCCGGCGCCCGCGAGAAAGCTCATCGTCTGCCCCAAGATCTCGCTACCCTCCTTGCGCGTGCTGTGTACGTACAGTCGGCACACCGAGGTGCGCAGTACGAAGTACAACAGCGCAATGCAGCCAGTCGAGCCCTCCAACCCTCCAACCCTCCAGCCTTCTCTAGCACATCCACGCTTGCTGATCGGATCCGCGAGGGAAATTTACTTGCCATCGGGATCGGGATCCGCTGTTTGTTTTGTTTCTTGTGTACTTTTTGGTGTGAAAGCCATCTTGTTCCAAACTTCAACGTGGCTTGGGCCTTGGGGGGGCTTGGACGCAGCTACCTAAGGTAGGTGATTGCTGCGAAGTACGTACCTGCTCGTATGTGTGTACTTCGTGCCGCCACAAACAACGACATGGCCGTTCTGCTTGCCTTCGTCTCAACACCCTCGAGCTTGCCCATGAGCATTGCTTCGCCTAAAGCTTCTCCGTATCCGTCGCCGCACCGAGCCCAATTTGAAATCGCCATGTGGCACTGCTGAGCCCAATTCCAATTCGGGGGGGGGGGGGGAGGTCCNNACGGGGGGGGGGGGGGGAGGTCCCAAGGCCCCCTCGGCCCATCCACCTTGACGCAGACAGTTGCCAACGACGGGATTGGGGACGGGTTTGTGGATGATGGATGTGGATGCCGATGTGGATTGGGATTCGGATGGAGATGGAGATGGGGATTAGGATGGCCCGTGGCTGGTCCGAGGGACGTGCTCGCGGTCGTCCCTGGGGCCGCTGCGGTCGCTGTGACTCGGTGACAGAAGCAGCTGTGGCTGCTGTCACTTCTGCTGCTGCTGCTGCTGCTGCTGCTGCTGGTTGATGGGATGGGCTCCTCGATGCTAGGAATGCGAGGCATGGGATGGGACTTCTTGCTGGGTCTCTGGCAATCCCGAGCCAACCCCACCTCTCTCCATCAGCCCGCTATCCGTCCTCTCACTTGTCAATGCCGTGCCCAGGGCTTGGAGGAAGCATAAGCTAATGAGCTCTCTCTCCTTTCGCCAAACCAAACAAAATGCCGCCAGCTCTTCATCTCCGGACGGCAGCCATAGGGGATCGCCTCCTAGTCGCCGCCTAGTCGCCTCTTGTCTCTTGCGGCCCTGTCTCCGCTGCTATAATGGGGGATGGTATATCAGATATCCTCCCGCGTTATTCCCCCGCAGGGATCCCACCCAGGACGAGGCACACGCTCGCGCGCTCCCGGTCTGAGCGCCTGGCCCCTGGTCGCGAGCAAATCTCTGCAGTTGATGATTTCTCTGTTTTCTCGCCTCCCCGGTCCTGGCGCCTTTCCTCATCGGTGCCTCTGTCCAACGGCCTTCTAGAAATTTGCGGGCCAGCAAGCTCTCGCACACGTCGGAGGATTCTCTCGCAAATGGCATCCCCGGTCTACCATCAGGGGCCCGGATTGGCCATTAGCGGACGCCTTTTCCTGAGGGTGGAGGGCCGGAGGGGCCTCCGGGCCCTCAGAGATGGTCCCCGTGTCTCCACTCGACCCATTACCACTCGGCCTCTCTCTCCAATTCATTCATCCCTACCCAGCCTTGGTCCTTGGGGCACGGTAGCCAGTACTCCGGCCCTGCGTTACACATGGAACGTTGTCTCGCAATCCCTGGCGTGCCGGCTTGTCAACGGTACATGACCGGCTGTCGATGCTGGCCTCACTGACAGGGGTCTCGAACCCCTCGGTAGACGCTGACGGGGATGGCAAAGGGACTGGGGCGTGTCAGGGAAGCCTTCTCGACTCAAGCCTACTGACCCTCCTCGGGCCCTTGTCGCCTGTCCCTCACGAAGGACCTGGACCTGCCGACGGATAACGTCTGTACCCGGCACTTTGCCGTCCGTCCCCTTCAACCCTCTCTCTGGCCCTGGGACTGTGAGACTCTCCAGGCCAGGGCATGACTTCGTCCGAGCTCCATCACGCACGCACGCACTTGCCGACCCCCTAAGACGGCGCCCGACGTTGCTCATCCCTGACCTCACCCACGTTTGCCCTCTCCTCCTTGTTAAGTGGAATATCACCGTCTTCTAAGGCCCTCGTTTCCAGGCTTGTCCAATATGTCTGCAGGGTCCCCACCCCGAACCCCAGTATAGGCCGTTGCTATTCACCCAGAGCCGCCCCCTCCCACTCCCCATCCTCCTTCCAAGAACGGCCGCATGCACTGGACTGGTTTCCCAGCCCACAGACCTGGCCAGGCCGTTCTGCTTGCTGTCCTGCGTACTTCTACGTACTGCCCACTGCGTACTGTATGGTACTACGTACTGAGAACTCCGGAGTCGATGCTAGCAACCAGGCCTTGCTCAGAGACCGTACCCAAGTCCCTGTGCCTGGACCTCGAAACTTCCCCCCGTCCACGTCCCCACCCCGGGGACAGTTGCCGGGCATTTGATCAGACACTCCCCTCTACGACCATCTGCCGTCTTTGGGGCACCCACCATCCATCCATATACAAGTACACTTCGCCTGCAACCTTGAATTCTCCTTGTCTTGGATCTTCCACTCTCCTTGACAATCACTTACTCTCGTTCCCACTTCGTTTCTAGGCGAGCTCTTCAGGACTTGATCACGTTTGCAATACGCCGGGTCAAGGCCCATGCTATAAGGGTCACGGCGTTGGCGACGGCTTTGATCTACGCAACTCGGTCTGGTTGAAGGTGACGGCGACTACGCAGAGATATGCTCCTATGACGACCATTGCAGCATATCCCGCCACGATGGCAGATCTAAGAGGACACCCGACGCATTCGAGTATGTGGTCGAACTATGGTGGTCCAGTGCACATGTCGAGCCGCGTCCAGGACTCGATTCCATCATCATCAACGCCTCTTCCGGGACGACCTGGCAGCAATCACGACGTGGACCATCCGCCCTACCCTTACAGCCGGTATCCTCAGGATGACCAGGAGGCATACGAGAGATCGGCGCATCCTGATCTTGCTTCCCACCACAGCTACCCCAGCCTAAAGAGATCCTTTTCCGAGACGGAGCCCCCCGCCTACCAAGAAATCGTCCAGGATCTCCGTGATGATGGATCAAAGATGAGCGTCAACCACGATCACAAGCTCTTGGCCTTTAAAAGGTCCCAGGACAAGCACACCATCGTCGACCAGCAAGGCCGGATCCAGCAACTGGAACTGTCAGCCCAGCTCCATGGAATGTTCTTCTTGTCCGAGATGCCAACCAGCACAGCCGACGGAAACATTCGACAGCCCGAACTGACTTGCTACCGGAGGAACCTGTTCCAGACCAGCGGATCGCTGATTACCCCACGAGGGCAGCTTTCAATCATCACCGAATCCGGGGAGACTGTTGGGGTTAACAATATGGAGGTAACCATCTCGGCCATCGAATCTGTCGACGGCAATCCTGTTCGTTTGATTGTGATTCCCTGGAAGACGCCTCCACCAAACTCTCCTGAAACAAACCAGAGCCCCGATCAGGAGCCCCCACCACTTCCTTTGATTCCCTTCCAGGATGATGGGACCGATGCCGATGGAGAGTTTGCCGTGTATCCTATTGGTTGGCGCCGACTGCAGTTTAGAATGTTTGTTAACCCAGATCGCCTTTCGAAATGTGAAGCTGACAACGATATAGAGCCACGGCAAACAACGGACGGCGGAAGGAGCTGCAACAGCACTTTGTGTTGCATCTGAAGGTGGTAGGGACTTTGGCAAGCGGCGGCAAAGTCGTCCTAACGGAAGCGACCACAGCTCCGATTGTGGTGCGAGGCCGTAGCCCTCGCAACTTCCAGGCTCGGAAAGAGATCCCCCTTCTTGGATCAAGTGCTGGATCCCGCGGACAGGCTCTTGTTGAGACGGGACTGGGAGTTGTCGCCGGAGCCTTGAACGCCAAACAGCAAGAAGCTAAGGCGAGGGGCGTTGAGGGCCAACTACCGCGATCCTCCTTCACGTTCAGCGCTCCGAAGCTCCCAGGGAACCAGCTGGGTTCGATTCGGTCAAAGTAAGTCGCCTTCTCCTCTGACGTCCCAAGTTCAAGGAGACGGAATTACTGGATTCAGAACTGCCGCTTTGATCTACGCACCCCTTTTTGGCAATTGACGAGATCGAACTTGTGCTAATAGCCACGTGGCAGTTCATACCCAACTTGGAGCTCTCCAAGCCAAGTACCAATGTCCCAGGTTCCCTCATCTGGTCCTGGGAGTTACCCAGCAACGACCATTGGAGGCGAGTCCTTTCCGAAACTCCCCCTCACAGGAGGACCCAGCTTTACCGCAGAGCCACAGGAGCTCCCACTCCAGACCTCGATGGAGCCCTCAGTGCAACTTTCTCTCGTGACCAGCGATCAGACAAACCCCCCGATCAGACCGCAGTACACCTATGTGCACTCAACAACCGCTCCACCCCAGCTTCCCATCCACTCCGCTCCCCTCAGTGGCCACGAGAGCGCCCTGAGCATCCCTCGTTATGTCGACAACCCCCGGCCATCCAAGAGTCCACGACACAGCCACCCTTCTATACGAACGGGTTCAATAGCAAACGAATCATCGCCAGAATATCGATACGGATCGTACGCTCCCGTTAACACGAGCCCAAGCGACGTCGCACAACCGGGATATAACCCAGACTCGTCCGCAGGCCCTTCGGCGCCGGCTAGAGATTACTACCCATCCTCAAGCACGTGGACGACAGCTGGCGAGCATAGCTCAAGCGTTGCGTACACCAACAATGATGGCCGACCTTACCCGTTCCCGCAAGAACAATACAAGAGTAGCACTGCTGGGACGTCGCCAACCAAAACCGATTCGAGTCAGAGCCAGGCACCCTCGGTCTACAGCGGAGGACCTCGAGGCTCCTTCGATGCCATGAATCAATACTCGTGGAGTGGAAATTAGTGCACCATGGCCGAATTTTTCTCGCCAAGATTCGAACATGTACAATATTGTCGGCAAGGAGCGATGGCCTCGATTCGACATGATTGAAGCTCCACTGACCCTTGGTCACATTTTTTTACGTCAGTGAGCTTGTAGAATAACTTCTGGATTCTTGGATTCTTTCACGGCCGGTGTTTGGAAATGGTATTTGCGGATCGGTTCTAGGAAAAACCAAGGAAGGACCGGAAGGTAGACGGGTACTGGAGGGGGCCGGAGCGTGTGAACAGAGGTCGATGAATGGATGCCCCGAGAGACACCGAAACATCAGTCGATGAAACACCAACCGCCTCCTCCGCGAAGATTTGGGAGGGCGAGGCCTCTCGGTCTATTTGAACCGTCTCGCATACTCCGATGCGTCAAGCGGTAGAGAACAGGCCTACTATCGCTTGTCGAAAAGCACAACATTTCGACATTGTTGATGTGATGTTGGCTAGGGACGGCAGTCATGACGACTGGAGTCGGGGCTGTTCCAGGATTCTACAGGACTGCATTGTCGAGTCTCGGGCTCAACATGGACAACCGTGCAGCCCAGATTCGTTGTTCGGTTGCTCAAGTCATGGTGGTTGGGAAGATAAGCCCCCGGTGTATTGACGAATATTCCCTTTTAATGGGCAACGGAGTGCGTGTTTGGGCGACGGACTGCTTTTTGTTTCGTTTGTTTAATGTGTTGCGTGGGCGTGGACGGGCGAGAGAGTAAATCATCTCGTCGAGGTGTTGGTCAAGGGATCCTCGAAGCTGAAGCCCAAAAGTGCAGGGCGATCGATGAATGCAACAACGGCTTCATATGAGATAAGACAATGACAGAAAATAAGATATCCCATAATCCCAATGAGACTGAAACCGAGAGATGGTAAAGCGGATGGCATCGCCTAGGGAGGAGCTACATGTTGGTGTGATATGTGAGAAGGTGGTAAGATGCAGGGAGCGAGCTGGTGAAGTAGTAGCCCAGCTAAGTACCTACAAAAACCCAAGTTTGGAGGCGAGGCGTGGGTTGGAAATTACGATGAGACGATGACGGACGGAGCCTACGATCCGTGTGCACAGATAACCTAACCCCCCCCCCCTAGGCTAACCTTTGGCCTGAGCCCCTTATTAGGTAAGCTCACCCACCTAATATAATTAGAACTAAAAGACATAATTAAAATAAGAATAATATATTTATAAAAAAGTATTATTGGTTAGGCTTAGCTTATTATAATATATAATAACTTAGGCAAGCTTACCAAAGGGGCTTAAGCAATCCTGTTGGTGTGGCTGATAAGATAAGCAATCAGCGGCAGGGAAATTCTGAGGTTGCATCGCAATAACGACGGCTTGTGTTCTGAGACTTGTCACAGGCTATCACACTGTCACGGACTGTCACAGTTGTGACGGTTGACCTGAAAAGCGGATCAATCCAGCGACTCCTACTTTCCTTTCGACGCAATCCCGGCTTCGGGAGACACATTAACCTTCGTCTTCGTACTGAGTGGGTTGATGGGCTGACCACGACGTCGTCGAGTCCCACCTTTTGTCAGACATCCAGGTGATCTGCCAATCTCAAAAATACCACCTCGACGGCGACACTTCAGCCAACATCAGCCGTCGCCTTTCTCGCTGCTCCGAAACTACCGCTCCACGCGCAGAGCCGCCATGTTCGAGCTGCCAGAGGCCAAGAGGTATGATATGACCCGACGTTCCAGCCGTTCCGTCAGGCGAGGATTTTGTCTCTAACATTTCTTTCCAGGGTTTGTCGCGCAGATCTCAATGCCTGGGGGGACTCGGCAGGCAGTGAGAGCGATGACGACGGCTACGATGTGGAATTGCAGGCGAGGCTGAATGCCCAGATTGCGAGGTCACTCGGCCTGGATGAGAGCTACGGTCAAGCGCGGGATCTCGCCGCAACGCCATCTCATCTCCCAGGACGCCAGTCCGACCGTGTGGACGCCGAGGTCGAGGCCGATGTCGAGGGGGAGGGGGAGGAGGAGGAGGAGGAGGAGGAGGATGCTGGCAACGAAGAGTTTGCGTTCCGTCTGTTTAGCAGCACGCGGCCCTCCCAGAAGATCGTCCTGGAAGAGGACACCGGGCCAAAGGGCGACGGCAGACTTGTTCGCCCACGCCCGTTGTCATATTACATGGTGACAAACCTAACGCCGAATCAAAAACGTCAGTACGCATTTGCGGCGATGAGCGGAGACGAGGTCCTCGCAAGATCCAAGGACCGTGCCTGGGGCCTCGAGGTGCCGTGGAAGGTGACACAGATTGCCGTGACACGCAAACGAAAACCGGGAGAATCGACGTGTACGGCGGAAGATGAGATGACGAGGAAAAAAAAGCCGAGACCGGGGAAGCAGCAGCGGATCCTACTTCGCAAGAGAGCCAAGACGGATGAGGAGAGGAAACAGGCGGAGGCACAGAAGCTGTTACAAAAGGAAGAGCACTCCAAGGATAAGAAAAAGAGGATGAACCGGCTAAAGAAGTTGAGGAAGAGGGCGAAGAACAAGGAGATGAAGCTGGCGGCCAAGGATGGCGGGGCTGGTGCTGAAGAGTCGGGAAGTGATGATGATGATTCGGAGGGTTCTGATTAGGTAGAGGGAGCACATAGTCGACCACAACTCAAACAAAGCTATTCAATCAAGATAACTGCGCAGTATGTTGTGTTGTAACTGTTAACATTGCACGAATGTTCCGTACGTATACACAAAATACTAACAACAACCATATGTCGTTGCGGATTTAAGGGTGATGTGGGCGGAACTTCAGGCTGGGGACAGTTCATCACAGTGGAACACGGGCCTGTATTCCCAGGCGCCCAGGCCACCAATGAGCATCGCCAGCTCATCACCAACCACAATCCCAAAGCTGCAAGCTCTCCAAGTCCACGCGAGCTTCTCGACTTTCTCGACAAAGCGACGAGGTCCGCGCCCGTAACCCAGCCGACTCGACCAAACGCAGAGACACACACGATACACGCTGCGAAAACAACAACGACCATCAGCATGGAGTGAATGCGGAACCCCACAGTCGACTTTGGAGGGGCACTGAGCAAACAGCCAGCTCCCTCAAGAGAGCCTCTTGAAGCCGCCGATCCACCACCCGCCATCCGAGAACCGCACCGAGGCAGAGACACACACCATGAGCAACCTCTGGCCCTCGCGGCCCCAGCAGGAGGCTTCCCAGTCGGTCACGCCCACCGACGATGTCGCCGACACTGGCGAGGTCGCCGACATTGCCTCCGAGCCCGAGCAGACCGACCTCCCTCCCGTGCCCGCGCCGCCATCACGGCCGGGCCTCCAGCGCAACGCCATGCAGTCCGCGCCGCCGCCCGCCGCGCCCATGGCTCCGCCGCCGCCCAACGGCCACAACCCGACCGACTCGCTCTCGCTGATGCAGCTGCGGCGCATCGTGGCCGAGTTCAACCGGGCCGACCCCGTCGCCTACGACTTCGAGTACTCGGACATGGGGCCGCACCCGGAGGAGATTGACGAGTGGTTCGTGTACCAGTTCTGGCAGTGGGTTCGCCTCAATTCCGCGCAGAGAGCCTTCGAGTGGCACTGGCAGCACGAGTTCCGCGCGCAGAATGCCTGGGACGACGCCGACAACGACACGCGGACGCGTTTCATCCAGGCCGCCATCGCGGGGGTTGAGTCCAACGACGCTGCTCTGCGGTCGGCCTCGATCGGGAAACTGGTGTATCTTGTCTTGGGCCGATGGGGAGACACGGCAATGGCACATGCCACCAGCGGCGACAACAAGTCGGTTGCCAGCATCTCCCAACTACAGGCGATCAAGGCTGGCGTGGAGTGCCTCACCTCCCTGGAAGGACTACCCGTCATCTGGGATGCGCTGCGTAATAGCTTCGAACTGCATTGGTGAATATGCAAGACCCCTTGAAGTCCAGTCTTCGAGCTAATATCTCGCAGGTCTGGCGATCCTCAGGGGCAGCACGGCAATCTCCAGGAAGCTCAAGACGAATTAATGAACCTCATGACGATCATGTACATTGCGATACAGGAAACTCTCAACGACCCGGAAGACATGTCTTCTACCTACGGGAAGCTGCGTACGACTCCAACGACCCCTTTTCATCCTTCACTTGTTGCTGACCGAGACGTTCAGTGGAGCTCAACCCCTCGTTGGTCGACTACATGCTCACAGCTACTTCTAAGCTTCGATGGGACGAGCAAAATCTCATGCCACATACTCAAGTAAGCAGGCGTTACAGTTAGGCCTGAACGCAGTTGTTCTAACATGGCCAGATATTTTTGCTCTTCTGGAAATCCATCCTACTTGTGTTTGGCGGTTCTCAAGAGCTTGCCGCGGTCAAGAAGGCCACCAGTGAAACAACCAACGATACCAAAGACAAGGAAACCATCACCGCCTCGCCTTTGGACTACCATGTTTTCCGCCAAGAAATCACCTCCAAGTACCCGGCCTACGTGCCCCCGCAACCTCTCATACCCCTAGAAGACGAAAACACCTCGCTGCTCCCCCCTCTCCCGAACCAATCATCCAGGGTCAACGCTGCAAATGGTATCATTCCAGCACCGCCACATGTCCAGAGTGGAGGCACTTCGATTCTCGATCAGCCGGTTCACATTGCCACGCCTGCGCCTTCGCCACCGCCCTCACCTGCAGCCGGCGGCAAAGGGGGCAAAAAACAGAACTATCAGACAAACCAGAATTTCCCCTTCATGTACCCTCCCCTCGACGCTACCAGTAACAGTGCGGGCGGAAAGGGCCCTGCTGGCTTTCATGATGCCTTGGTAGGTCGGAAGTGGGAGGGAAGCGACATCCCCGCTTCGATCCTGGAGGCCGGCGAGTTGTTCTCAACCCGGGTGAGGATGACACGGGCAACTCGGCAGCTTTGGGAAGAGCGGGAGCGGTTCCTCAAATTTGAGCGCGGCTGGGAAGCCGGCGACGATGACGATAACGATATTGAGGATCTTGACCTAAATGAGCTAACGATTGAAGAGCGAGAGGTCCTAAAAGAGCTCAAGGCTGAAGAGAAGTTGGAAGAGAAGGCAAAGAACCCGCCGCCATCAGAACTGGAAGTCGACTTCGGGCCACACCCAGAGCTGTTAAGCGAGCGAGACAAGCAACGACTAATTGCCGTGGAGAAATTCTATGTGAGTAAACCCCCAGAGTGCCGTGAATACCCCTTGCTGATAACCCTAAAGCGCGATGCATTGCCTCATCTCCAATCTCTGGTCATTGTTCTTTTACGGCCAATACTTCTTAACGTGACGGCAATCGTCGCGCAACAGCCCCAACAAATGCCGCCCGGAATGGGTCGGGGTAACAATCCCGGAATGAACGGCGGTCCTAAGCCCCAGGATATGCCAGGCCAGAACGGTATGCGAGAGGTGCCAGAGCCATCACCGGAGGAGATTGACGCCGCAAGAACGCGTGAAATCACTTCCAAAGCTATGACTGGTATCCTACTCCTCTTGCTGAAATGGTTGAGGCTATCCCGTGAGTGTCCCCTGAAAAGATCGCGGAACCTTTCTAATGTAACTATACAGATGTGCTCAAGTTCGAGTACCTGACGCAGCTTTTATTGGACTCTAACTACGTCCCTCTCGTTCTCAAGCTCTTTGCTCATCAGGATATCCAGCAAGTGGTCGATAGCAAAATGGACCGCGTGGAGAATAGGTCAGTACCAAGCAATGTTCCCTGTGAGATTCATTCCGTCGTCTGACTTGTATAGCTTCTTTCACTTTTGCAACCTGCGATCACGGTCCAAGGACAAGATGGCCGCAGAGGAAGGACAAGATGAAGAGGATATCGAGATAGAGAGCGAAGATGAAGCTGCGCCACCGCCGATCAAAAGGCTGCGGCCGCCAACCGAATCGCACATGATGCAGGAAGAGGACGGGGAGTCCAAGAGCGACAGTCAAGTTTCCACTAGGCCTGAAGTTGACGAACTGGGATATCCCGTCAACCCCCTTCCGGCGGAGCCGATCACCGACTTCTCACGCCGCAATTTCTTCTCCCTCATCAATTATCTAAGGGTGATGCAGAAAATTTGCAAGAACAAGGCACATCGGAATCTCCTGCTGGTGCAGTACAAGTCCTCCACCATTCTGCGGAAATCCCTAAAGGTGCCGCAACAGGAGCTCCGGCTCTACACGCTGAAGCTGTTCAAGAACCAAGTCCCCTACTGCGGCCGCAAGTGGCGCCAGAGCAACATGAGGGTCATCACAGCAGTCTATCTACACTGCCGACCGGAGTTGCGAGACGAGTGGCTCGCGGGCAGCGACGTGGACGCCGAGGTGGACGCGGCGTTGCCCCTGGAGCAGGCACTCCGTAGCCTGACGCACTGGCTCAACGTACGTCGGTTCCCCGAGAAGATTGCGCCGGAGATTCGGGCGGCGATGAGGGATGAGCAGGACTTTTTCTCGAGGGAGCTGGAAAAACTGGATATGAACTGGGCGGAGCTGGCGGCGGAGGATGCGATGAACGAGCTGGAACATGTGGAAGGTTGGGCGTAGGGACCACGGATATCCCGATAGCCATGTTTGCCGGTCGGTGCTCAACCCATATAGACCTGAATGAATGTTGACGAGGACCTGAATTCAACTGCGAACAAGCGCATCGTACATGTTCTGTCTCACTTTCACTGAGATACGTCACTGAGCATCGTTTTTTTACGTCCAATGACACACCTTCTCATGTGCTTTCACGGTTCAAGTTTCTATTTTCATATCTAGCCATTCATTAAGCATTACGAGAGACATATAGGCTATGTCCTTAAGTTTTCAACATGTATGTTCGTTTGTAACCGGGTCCTGAGAGCCGGCCAGCATATGCTGGGTTTCCAATTTGCATCAGTTCATCCTAATTCACATAACCCAAGTATTTTCATCACGCATTATTCTTTTCAAGTGCGGTCGTATATGCCATCCTCGTATCGGTAGTTTTGCTGATGTGGGCGAGAGACGTGATCCTCGGGCTCGGGGTAGTGAATCTGGCCGTAGCCATCCTGTCGCCCGTGGGAAGTGGCCTGCGGCTGAGGGTATCCGTAGCCGACTTCGTACTTGTTGTAGACGCCCTCCTCCTGGTCATCGTTGACAGCGGTGCGCTCAGTGGCATGGCTCTGGCGAGTAGTCTCGAGCTGGTCTGGCGTCGTGTGCTCAGGGAGGATGCCGCCCTCTTCGGGCATTTGATCCTTCTTGCGCTTGAAGAGGCCGCTGAAGAAGCCGCCCTTGGGACCGTAGCCCGAAGTGTAGTTGTTTTGGGGGCCGGGGCCATAGCGCTTCTCCCGGTTGTGGTGGCGCGCGAGGGCAACTTCCATGGCAATGGAGAAGATGAAGAAGAAGCTAGTTTTGTGTGAGTTACAGATCCGGGTGATATGGTGGTTCGATACTTACATTGCGATGATGGCGAGGGCTAGACAGGCGGACTGAAGTCGACAAGCGACCTTGAAGCTCGGCAGAGCTGTAAAACCATCGCTGCCTTTGGCCTTTTCCCCGGCCTTGCCCCGACCGAAAGGCGTATCGAGATATCCAGTACAGTCGCTGGAGCCGTCCTTGTTGGCGACGGCGACGTAGATGAAGGCGCCAATAAAGGCAACGTCCAGCACGACGGCAATGAAGGACGAGACGGTGCGGCCGGCGAGACAGCACAGGAGAACCAACCCGGCGAGTGTGTAGAGCACGGCGATACCAGAGATACCTTCGACGGCGCGGATAGTGTCGCTGATAGACAGCTTGTGGTTGTGCAGAGTGGCGAGGAAGTACGAGTAGATGGCGAGGATGAGGGCCGCGCAAGCGAACTGCACCCCGCGGATGAACCACTGGGCGAACTTGAGGCCGACCCCGGATTTGGCGCCCATGGTGGTGGTAGTGATGGTTGTGTTTGATGCAAGGTAGGTTATATATGGTATGAGGTGTCACCAGTCTAGCGGATGATTCGGGAGGATATAGAGATATCTCGACGAGTCAGGCCGAGCCAGGAAAGGAAACAGTTAATGGCACGATCACCAGTGGACAATGGAATCGAAATAGAATAGACTATGCAGAATGCAAGAACCAGAGAACCCACGAGGGCGTTTGACTTAAGAAGCTGCTGACGGTTGCGGGTTGCATTACGTAGACAGCTGCCCGCAGCAACGTCAAGCCACACCAGCCAAGCTGCGAAGGCAAAACGAACGGCGCATCAACGCGCCAAAAAGAGGGCTTCTAACTATTCCCACGGTTCTATTCGCAGAGAGGTGCCCCACGCGCCCTTCAGCCAGCCGAAACCAGAGTGGCGAGTCGTGCCAAATGCCGAAACGATGGAAATACACGTACTTCGCCTCTGTTTCGAAGGATGACCGGAGGAGTGGGTGTGTGGCTGGTGCTCACCTTCGGCCAGTGGTTGGATTGGACAGGTCGGGGTCAGCACAGCCACAGCGGCGCCATATGTAAGCGGCGATTGGCTACCTAGGGTACCTTGCATTACGTTACCTGCCCCATATTTCTCCGCTGGCGTCTCGGATCATGATGTCAACAAGTTAAACCCTGCAATGATCTGCGATTCGCAATCCGGCTTGAAGATGCGGGCCGGCCGAGAATGACCTGCAGCGGTTGCTGTTGATCTCGTCGTTGCCGTGGAGAAGGAATCCGGCTTCGACTGAGTGATTTTTTGCAAGTCGTCCTATCGCAAGCCATCCTTGCAGACCGGAAACGCTCGATCCCCCCTTACGGCTCTTTTGATCGATAAGTCGATGTCGCTTCTTGCTTTGATCAGGATCCGTTTGGATAATGGGTGGTTCTCATGAGAAGTGCAGGAACAACCTCGTCCGTCTCATTGTCGACCCAGAAGCCAACTACACGCAACCAAGGCAAGGATGCAGAAACTCGTCAAAAAGGCCAAGAATTGAAGGCCAGCAATGAAGCCGTCCAAGATCAGCACCCCAGCTGGTCGTACACCCAAAGCCATCGCACCCAAAGCCATCCATCGGGTTCTCTGAACAACACATCCCGGGTATAACGGCACTGGGAGGCCGGGTCTGCCCTAATTGCTCGTGGTCCGTTGCCTCCGCTCAAGTGAATTGTTCCTGCCAGGCTGTGTCAGAGAACATAGAATTTCCTCCCGAGACGGTCTTTGTGGGAACTTGCTTTCCGTGATACCGATCACCAACACGTGTGACGTACGAGGAAGAGTATATGCTGGTCGCTATACGGGAAGCCGTGTACCATACCCCTGCTTGGCGGCGGAACTGCTCCTCCAACTGGAGGTTAATGGTTTCAAAGACGGCCAAGGATCCAGCAAAGAGAACATCTGTTCCTTCTTGTGATGGCTGTCAAGCCATGCAGACGAGACACGGCATCCCGAGCTACACAACACCTAGGTTCAAATGATTCCCTGCAGTATGCGTGTGCCATTCGAAAACCAACTCGACAACCCATTGGGTCAACTACCCCCCTGAGAAGTTGTGCCTGTCAAGAATACGAAGCCAAGAAGCAGTGTTCAAGACAGATCAGTGCGCAAGTTCGGTCTGGAAAGTGCCTATCTTCGGTGTATTGGTGTACATCTCGCTTCAACAAGCGCGTTCTGCTGCAATGAGTATAATACCAAGCATGCGGCTCAAGCGAACCATAGGTGAATATATCTATTCCCACCAAGCTTCGGTTTCTTTAGGCCGGCACGACTTTGGATTCTCACAAAACCCTTCTGTCTAATAACTACACTATCGTCGATGTTTTCTATTTCTTCTGATCAAGATCAATTCCCCTAAAACGAACCCCCCTGTTCCCAATCAGTTTGTTCATTGCCATTCATGCTTTATCACTCAACATGAACTTATCCATACTTCTTCACGTTTTGTCTTTGGTGGCCTGTGCCGTGGCCGATCCGACCTGGCCATCAAACATCGACGAACTCGAAGAGATCATGTTCCAGGTCACGTCCTTCCGATCAAGAAAATTCTCAGCAACCGTCAGTCCATGCGGCAGCGAAGTCTCGGGTCCAGGGAGGCAGAATGCCGCCGAGTGGCTACGAACTGCCTTTCACGACATGGCGACTGCACATACATCCTCTGGCACTGGCGGACTGGATGCCTCGATACAGTACGAACTCAAGAGTGGCGAGAATGCCGGCCCGGGATTAAGAACAACGCTCGAATTCATGGTCCCGTTCCTCAGCAAGAGATCGAGTATGTCCGACCTTGTTGCCCTGGGCGTCTACACCTCGGTCCGATCATGCGGTGGGCCGGCCGTGGCAATTCGAGCGGGACGTAAAGACGCCATGAAGAAGGGAAAAACTGGCGTTCCTCAACCGCAAGATTCAGTGCCGACCTTCCAGCAGCAGTTTGAGCGGATGGGGTTCACTCACGAGGAGGCTATTCAAGTCACTGCTTGCGGACACACACTTGGTGGAGTTCACCGCGCCGAGTTTGCCGATATAGTCCCCTCGGGGAGTGCTACCAACGGCTTGGCCGCCCTCGATTCCAGCACGGCCGTCTTTGACAATAAAGTCGTGACCGAATACTTGAACGGCACTACCAAGAATCCCTTGGTTGTTGGTCCTGCAGTCAGGATAAACAAGCACTCCGACTTCAAGCTGTTCAACTCTGACAGCAATCGCACGATGGAGAGACTGGCAGACAAAAACGAGTTCCGACAAGCTTGCAAGACCGTCCTGCAAAAGATGATTGACACCGTCCCAGCTGGGATCGAGCTGACGAGCCCCATTGTGCCTTACACGGTCAAGCCGGTGAACCTACAGCTAACCCTGGAGAACGGCGGATCCAACCTTCTATTGACGGGATTTATTCGAGTTAAGACGACCAGTCTTCCCGATGATTCTATAGACAGCATCACAATCATCTACAAAAACCGAGAAGGGCGCTCCGCATGTGGTTCTAGGCCATGCTCCATCACGGCTACGACACAGCGTCAAAGTCGCGGATATGACGACATATTTGCCTTTTTTTCCATCGAGGCTAGGATCCCCGTGTCTTCGGGGATTTCTTCTTTTGTCGTGACCGTCAATTACGCCAAAGGAGGACCAAAGCTGTACGACAACAACGGCAAAGAGTATCGCTTGCGAGATGCCGTTTTTCTCCAGAAGCCACAAAGTTGTCTCCGAGAATCCAGTGGGAAACTGACGGTGGCGGCTGCTGTCCGCAACGATAGATTGAGCGAAAGCACTCGGGCAACGATCTCTTACAAGGCCCCTCAGTCAGATAGCCCGATACCAGCACTCAGAAGCGTTACTATCGACCTCGCGAAAGGAAACCGCGTTGGACAATACACGTTCTTTTCTGGCGAGCATACAATCAAAGGTGGCTTGGCTGATGAGTCCCACGTCGACGTGAGCAATGGGGACATGTCGGACAGCTTCAAGCGCGTCAACGAGATAGGAGGCACGTGTGCTCCGTTCGCCAGGAGCAGCAGTCCCTAAACGAGTGAGTTCTGACTGCTGTTACTTACGCAAGGGAGCTGCTAACAGTGTAGCATAGACTGATGCCCTTCTATAAAGTTTCGCCGGCTCTTACACATGAATGCACCAGTTCGGTGCTGTTTAGGTGCTGAACTGAAGCCGACGCACGTCAAGCTGTAATCTGATAGAAGTACCAGTAACCAAGTGATGGATGAGTGGTGCGGTAGATTCTACAGCGGCGAATAGTATTTTCTTACTCTATTAGACAAGATAAAACATTGTTTTGAAATTGCAATACGCTGTCTCTACTTTCAAGAACTCTACATTGCTTCTAAGTCACATTGGTACATGCGAGCTCTGAAGGAGTTCCAGATTGATAGACTATATTCGACCAATGCCTTCTTAAATGGATATAAATGCATCCCTTTGATTAGAAGCTCCTTAAAACAAAAACATGTCTTTCGTCTCAATTGATTCGTTACCTGGGTTGCAAGGACTGAAATTTGTTCGACCCCGCCAAAGTAGTCACTTAAAGTACCCCGCGACGCGTCCCTGCGACACGGTTTGGCGCCAAGGCCACTGTTACCAGCACTCCACCTCCAACTTCACCTCTAACTTGACCCCCTTCAACCTCAAGGCGAAAATCCAATACCGAACAATGGCCGACGTAGCAAGCGACGAAGACCGCGAGGTACGAAACCCCCGTTCTCTCTTTGTAGATGGCAACTGACCGTCCCGCTACAGCGCCTCAAGGCTGCCCTGTGGTACGCCATCGGCCAGATGGTCGACGAGGAATCTCTCAAGCGCAACCGCAACGCCACGCCGCAGTTCATCGGTGCCTTGACAGAGCTGGTTTGGACGCAGATAGGTGAGAACTTACATGGCCATCCTCTACGTACCTACGGGACTTCTGGCTGACACCGCACTGCAGAGAATGTGGCCACCGACTTGGAGAGCTTCAGCAACCATGCAGGCCGTAGCACCATCACCACAGACGATGTCCTGCTGCTTGCGCGGAAGAATCCTGACCTGCACCAGATCATGAAGGAGTTTGTCGACCAGGCCAAGGCAGAGAAGGAGGCCGCCAAGGGCAAAGGCTCTACTAGCAAAGGCAGGCGATAGAGACGGTGGTTTTCGTTTGGCGTTTTTGGCGCAGGATAGGCATGGTACGTCTGCGATGCGGGACGGGCAAGAACAGAGAATTCGCTCATCATGATTATAACAGATCTGTCGAGTTACCGGAAATACATGACCCAAGATCCGTCCCAACTCCATGCCGTCGCAATCATTTCCAAATTCGTCGTCCCTTGTCGGCACCGTGCCACAGTTCGCTACCAGCTATCTCCTGAGAGTGTTTACAACCAAGCAACCATAGCGCCCAAGACGGGCAGAAGAGCCCAGGTCTTGCTGCTAAGGACAATGGAGGCAGCACTGTCGTCATCATCATCATCGTCGTCGTCGGAATTGTCCTTCGAGCTGTCGCTGTCATCGTCATCATCATCATCGTCGTCGCTCTTCGATCCCGTCTCGCCTGCATCAGAAGAATCGGCAGTACGCGTCGCATCTGCATCGCTGGAGATACAGTTCTGGACGCCGGTCTTGGTGTTGAGCAGGCATGTCTCGTCGGGTTTGCAGTAGAAACCCGTGGTACAGCACGAGTAGCCAACGGGCATACAGCCGATGATTTGGTCGCCCCAGCAGCATATATCGCCCGACTCGAGACATGACCAGCCATTGCCGTTTGCTAGGAAAGAGGGTTAGCAATCTGCGAGGGTTTGGACCAAGGGTGAAAGACGCACTGTCATATCCACAAAATTCGCTGCGACCTTTGAGACCGGCGCTTTGTGAGTTGGGCATCATGGTGGCCACACCACCAGCCACGAAGAGCAAGGAGACAGAAAGAGACTTCATGATGGGGGAGATTTTCAAGGTGCTTGTTTTGGTCCGTTGCGAGAGATGATTTTGTCTTGGCTTGCAGATTTGCAGAACTATGCATACTCAAACGCCGATCACCATCCAAACGACCTCTTCTTATACTCGCAATGGCCGCCCAAACCCATGCCGCCCACCGGCCGAGTCAGCCTTGAATAGGATACCTGAGCATTGTCTCGACTGCATCTCCCGGCGCCTAGACCCCGTTGCGGGCACTTTATTACCCCGGGATGGATCGAGACAGCCTTAGCTGCGACGCCGGCTCGTTCAGCTCAACGCCACAACGGCCCCATCGGGAAAGGGTCAAGGCAGCCCGAGACCCATATCTGGAGACGACGAATCGATTGAGCGAAGAAGCCAATATTCTCAGCCTCAGTGTAACCAGTTCTGAGTGATAAAGCGAAATCACGGATCCCTCGGCGCCTCGGGTCGTGGCCATAGAGCGAGCGTCGCCGGGGTCAGATGCAGCTATCAAACTATTCAATTAAGCGTATCGCTTAAGCGTACGGAGCAGGTGTATGCAAAAATAGCCCAGGTTGATGGATTGTCGGAGTCTTACTTGGTGGGAAGTACCAAGCAAGGGGGAGGTTCTTGGGGATCTAGACCGCAGATCTCGACTGTTTTCGCCGAATCTTCAGACACGACACTTCACCGTACTTCTGCTCGTACGTCTGCAGTATCTCCAGCGTTACGTTGGACCCGCCACAGACAACCAGTACCACGTTCTTGCGGCTCCATTCCTCGTCGGAGAGCCCCTGGCCAATACGCTGTCGGAGATCGCCTCGGTAGGCTATCGCGAGCGTCGCGCCGCAGGAGACCTCGACCAAGTGCCGGGCGTCGTCGGCGAATCGCACACAGCTCATGGCGGCGTCGGCGTCGGAGACAACGAGACTATGCATGTGCGGGTGCTGACTCCATCTCCACGTCTGCTCCGACACTCGCAGAGCCCCGAGCGACGTCGCGATGGAGGTCATCTCCGGCAGCGTGATGTGCGCCTTGGCCCGGACGCTGGCGTTGAGGCTGTCGGCGCCCGATGTCTCAACGCCGAGGACCTGGGGTTTTGTGCCGGACCACGGGAAGGATTCGATGCCTTGCATTATTCCGTTGACCAGTCCGCCTCCGCCGACGCTGCAGACGATGGCATCGATGGGAACCTCTAGCTGATCCCTCAGCTCGTGGATAATGGTCTCGGCGCCGTCCCACACATGCGGGTGGTCAAAGGGCGGCACGTAAACGCCATTGGGGTCCTTAGCCAGGAGTTCCTCTCGAACATAACGATCAGCGCCGGTCAAGTTCTTGCCGATCTGATGGACTTCGACGCCCAGCTCGACAAGCTTCCTCTTCAGCAGGGCAGACGTGGTAAGCGGGACAACGATGGTGGCAGGCAACCGGAGGGCCACGGCCGAGGCGGCGCAGGCGAGTCCGGCGTTGCCCGCGGAGGCGCAGTAGAAGTGGACGGGCCCGGGAGCGGAGGCGGCGGCGCGGGTCATGAGGTTCCCGATGCCCCGGGACTTGAAGGAACCCGACGGTTGCAGGTTGTCGAGCTTGAGGTGGATGTTACTGGAGTGGTGCTGTTAGTTTCTGGTGTGAGAGAGGGTGTAAGAGGGAGAGAACTTACCAGCCTGCTACTCGGGACAGTTGGGGGCTGGGGATGCATGGCGTCTTGAACCAGGGGAGCTCGGAGTGGGAGTCAAGTGAACCCATGGTGATGAAGAAGATGGTCGTGTTGTAGAGGGCAAGGAGTAGTGTATAATAAGTATGAGTCTGCTGGCAGTGGGGTCTGCTTCAGACGGGCAGCTGCTACAGAGAAAGGGCAATTTGATGAATCTGTATATGATCAACGAATAGATAGTCTCACTGACGCAAAGAACAACAACTTGAACACAACGCAGGTGAAAGCTTTATCATAGATGGCCAGGATACAGACACATCCCTCACACGCCTCTCCCGTCCCTATGTTTGGGACGAGGTAGAACCAAAGTAGGAAGGTTTCAGAGGCAGTGTTACGTTTGTATAGGGTAAAAAGATCACTCGCATCCCATCAACTGATGCGTAACAGGAAGCTCCAGACCAATCGAGACCGGGACAGAGATGGATGACATCGCAGCGAGGCTCGCTCCCATGCTCCGACCCCGCAAGATCTCAACAGAAGAGACAAGCCAAGATGAGGGGAACATGACGCCCGCGTGTGCATGCGCGGGCTCGTGGTGTTCGCAGATGGCAAAGTTATAGGGTAATGGCGCGGTACTTATAGGGTAATCCCGGGCGAGTTAACTTATAGGGTAATCGATATGCAAAGTCACCCCCGCAGAATGCCGGATCCCCCGCCGTCGGAGCTAGAACCGCTCGTCGTCTGGCGTGGCCATGTGCCTGGTTCCATGTGCTCGACTTTAGTTTGTTGGGAGCCCTACCGGATACGGCGGCGTCTAGCTTCACCGCTGAGTTTGTGTAGTTGTAGTCCTTGGATGCATGACCGGAGCTTGGAATGCAGCAAGGTGGTGGAGTAAGTTGGGTTTCATTTCATGCAGCCCTGCGTATTGCCTAATTGGGTAGGTGAATACGCAGGTCTGGAGTTGTGACTTTGGTTGGTATGCGATAGGGCACATGATGGCTTCGCTGATTCTTGACTTTGTTAGTGCGAACTTCTGAGGATGAGATCACTGTGCTTTGACTAATTGCAAGCCTACTTTTGGGAACGGTCGGACACGGCCGTGAGTCTTAGCTGAGCATTGCCAACGGTGCCCCAAGCACTGCGTCGCCTACACCACTCGAAGGACGCGACCAGTGAATCGTATGATGCTCCTTTAGCCTACTGATATTCCGACGATCCTGTCATCTGTTGCACACCGTATCATCGTCCAATTGTGATAAATCTTCGGGAGCGACCTCTGTCTGACGAGTTTCCAGATCCCCAAAGCCGTTTCCAATGCTTCATGTTGCTTTGCCTGCTCCAGATTTTGGTTTACAAGTTACCTCTAGTTCTGTAAAGAGAATTTTGCATCGCAACTGATGGGTACCTATGCTCTGATAGCCCCTTTCTGGTTGCTTCAATTTGCCTACTTCTCTCGGTTGTGACTGTCTGTTATCCTCATTGTTGCAAGCCCGGTGTTCTTCTGGCTCCATCACTCACAATCTTCGATCCTAAACCAGAGACCCTAATACTCTTACTCTGCTTCTCATTAAAAGAAGAAATCATCATCCTCACATCTCATTTCATGTCTTCCCTCTCTTTTATTCTGCTCCAGCCACGAACAAACGTGGGCTCCTTCTCTCTTTCATTATTACACACAGCCAACTCTGTCGGTACCTAAGGCCACACCAGTGCAACACACAACCAAATATTTACTACCTACCTTACCTAAGTACTGCACGTGCGTCTAGGTACCCGAGTACAACTCCTCGCTCCAATTGAAAATTGAACAACTCCAACTTACCAACTGCCTCGTTAAAAACTCCTTCAACTCTTCCCTCAAGCTAACCCCTTACCTGACAACCTTGAACCTGATCATGCACTCTTGAGGCAAGTAGACGGAAACCGGTATGCCATCTTGTCAAGTCTCTCTCCAATTACTAACATCTAGAAGGTCAAACTTTGCCACGATGCCGACTCTCGAGGTAATTGAGCAAATCCAAACGCCCGTGGCTGATGAGGGCACTTTCGAGGCGAGGCTTGCCCTCCTCATGTCCGCAAATCAGACGGAGAGCGAAGATCCACCAAACCAGAAGCAGAACGAGGACTCCCCATGCCAGAATGGCGAGGATCACTACCCAAGCCCAAAGGAAGGCGAGGACCTCCTAAGCCAGAAAGAGACCGGGGACTGCCCATGTCCAGCAGAGAATGAGAACTCGCCCGATCTTGAAAGGGAGAGTTCATCTGTTCACAGCGGAACGGGAGGAGATGGCACATCAAGCCGCAGGAGAAAGAGCACACCTGATGACGACGGTCAAGAAAAGAAACGCCACAAATCAGACAAGCAAGAGAGCAAGAAGGAGCGCAAATCCAGAAGAAAGAAGAAAAAGGCGAACAGAAGAGACACTCTTTTTGACTACGATCCGAAAATGGTCCAAGGCCCGACGCATCAAGACTTCTATCCTTCCAACTACAATACCCTGCACTCGTCGCAATACAAACCGGCCCTTATTACAGAACCGACGACTTTCGACGATGGTGAAGATGACGAAGAATTTGTCGCGCCACCACCAGGCATCCCAGATGCGTATGACGACACTCGGGAGGCCAGACTGCCTCCTGAGCAAGATTGTGAACCTTCATCCCCCGAGTCTTCAACACCAGAGCCACGAACCCGACGGCCACGAATCCGAAAACCACGCCGAGCCCCTGATCCACCTCTGCCCGGCTTCTTGCGGTTACCCTTGGAGATTAGAGATAAGGTGTACCGCGAAATCCTGGTTGTTGAGTTTCCCATTCTCGTCCGCGATGGTTGGAGGCGGATCTACGCGCGTAAACGACCCGGGATTGATACTGCAGTTCTCTGTACCAGCAGGCAACTCTACCGAGAGACCGTCAGAGTCCTCTACGGGGAGAACACCTTCTTATACCGCCTCCGAGATGCTCCCAGCCACCATCCAGTGGTCAATGTCGAGGAACTTTCGCTGAATGACGCCAAAGATGACGACGCAGAAGTGTTGATGCATGGCTTTAAAGATGATGATGTGGCCGGTCGCAACGACAAGATTGACATTGCGAAGTTTGGCTCTTACTTTCGACGGCTTACTGTCGAAGCCGAGCGGAACAGATATTCAGAAGAGACCCAACAGGCCATGGCCCAGGCTATCCAAGTTTTCACGACCCAGCCAGACGGCTCGACCAAGGCGTGTGCAGGAGGTGTCAAGATGAATATTCACACGTTTACGATCCGAATTCATCCTCAGTATCAACCAAAGACTTTCACTTTCCTCGACTTCTTCCACAGGACCTCTCCCGTCATGGAGGCCATCAGGTCTCTTTCCTCCCAGTTCGTCAAAATCGATATTGTCACAAGGTATCTCAATGGAGGCCAGCACCCCAGAGTCAGTTCTCTAAAGGTAGACACCCGGTATCTGAAGCTCTCTTGTTTTGCAGCGCGCCAGAGAACGGGCAACGGGCGAGGCTCGTGGCGAGCCGACCTTTGGCGCAATAATATGCTCATGAGCAAGCGGCGAGCAGAAGGGAAAAAGAGGAGTCTTGAGGTACTAGATAAGCTCGACGACCACATCCTCAAAGCATGCAAGAAACACGTTGTAGAGGACATTATCCAGATGAGCTGGGATGAGCTTGGAGAAGAGGAGTACGATGCTTTCACGGCGGCAGAAGGTGAATACGAGGAGTTGGTGCTGGGGACTGCCGCATCAGAGACCTCGTGAGAGGAATGGGGGAAGTATTTGCTGCGATTAGAGGAGTTGCTTCCAACAGAAAACAACAGAAAACAACAGAAAATGGAGATAAGAAATGTTACTTCTGGGTTGATTTGAATCTGGGAAGGATGGATAATTGCAAGGAAGTTGCGTCTACACATACAGCCATCCAGCATCTGGGCTTGCGATGGGTTGAGAATATAGACGCGATTCTGAAAACAGATACAGAAGGTCGACGAGGTAGTCTACACGACGACCATTTCTTCTCATAGCTCACGTAACTAAGTAACTCACTATGCATTCGGGGGTATTTTACTGCCTTTTTCTTTCCTTCACATGGTTCTCATAATACTCCATGCCGCATTGTCTGAAAGGAAAACGCTTTTAAACTGCCGATATCTTGATCCTTTCCACCCCGAGAGTCTCCGTATCTACAATTACCAGCTCTTTTGATTCCGAAAACGACGGCACCGTTATGAGCCTCACCTCTTGGCCGTCGGGGCCGTGGATCACCTTGGTTGAGAAATGGGGTTGGCAGCCGACGATGTAAAGATGTGGACAAGTGTTCATGACGAAGGGGTCGTCGTCTTGGAACGGGTAGCTCCCTGAAATCCAAGTTAGTTATAATTCAGAGAAGAACTCGAAGGTCAAGTAGGCTTACATAGTGTATCAGGCGCAGTTGGGGCACAGCACCGCCAGCGGCACATGGCCTCCATCATGCCGAGGCGATCGTCACTGCCGACATACTTGAAGACGTCGTCGACGTTTTGACCACCTGTTCCCAGGACCCTCCACCCCTCCACCTCACCCTCCCAGGGGTTAGTGACGGAGTCAAACCAACCGGGCTGGTTAGCAGAAGCGGAAGGGTCGCTGGAGTATGCCCTCGCCGTAGGGAACATGGCCGTGTGGATGGGCTGTTGAGGATAGCTGGCGTTAGCCGGGTCCTGGACGCCGGGGAGGAGAGTGATGGGGATGGACGGGAGGAGTTCTGCCAGGAAGTTGTCGAAGAGCTGTGAGGGGAGTGGGTTGTAGGCGCTGGAATCGTAGCCGTATTTCTTATGCGCCTTCTTATCGTCCGCGGTGATAGTGGGAGCGTCTGGCTTGCGGTCGGCCGTGGAGATGGAATTGCCCGCGATGATCAAGCGGCTGATCTGAGAAATTGCCGTCTGCGCGGCGGGACTTAGGGCCTCGCCGAGGAGGTACTCGAGGAGAAGGTCGAGTTCGATAGCATAGGAGGCGTCGTTGCCGGAGAAGGATAAGCCAGATACGATGGCAATCTTCTTGTTGCCGCTGGACTTGGTCGGAGCGTCGGCCATAGTCTCGTCTTCGTCATTCGTCTTGGCCTCCTTCTTTGTAGTTCCGTTCGATTTGGTGGGTTTCGAGAGGGTCCAGCGCTCGGGCTGTGAACACAGGTCGGGGAATTTCACGTCGATGACCTCCAACTCGCCATTGGCGTTTTCGGTGCCCATGACGGCAATGATGCAGCCGGTTACGAGGTGAATGGTCTTGAGCATTTCTCCGACAAGGCGAATGCGGCCTGATTCGTCTTCAAGCATTGCTTGGTCAGAGCCGTCTTCCGAGAAGTACTTGGGGGTCGAGATGGGGGCGGATATCCAGCGCTGCATGCCACGGCTAGTTAGCAGTTGGCTTGCGCCGAAGAGAAATCACGAGAGGCAATCTCACGTCCTTGGACACATCCTCCAGAATGCTGGGCTTCAGGTGCATATCCATGTAAACCGTCCCCGTCACCCAACACAGCTCGCCCTGGCGCACATCGAGGACACGCTCAACCCGCTGGGCAGCCTCGCCGGCGATGACGGTGTCCTTCCAAGACGCGGCGGCAACCTCGTCGACGGCAGGCTTGATCTTGGTGAGGCGTAGGAAGTACATGTCGCCGAACTGCTGCTTGTAGCTGCGCTGCTTCTCGAGGGCGAAGGAGTGGAGGGGCTTGTAGGACGATGGCGCGCGGGAGGGAACTTGGTGGGCGGCATCGCTAAAAGCCGTCAGATGAAGCCGTTCTCAGGGCGTGGAATGGAGACTTACGAGGGTTTTTGGAGAAGACTCCCGGCGACATCGTCGAGGGCGACCATGGTGCAGAGTGGTTGAGGTTGCGTGGATCTGGGGAGTTTGACGTCGTCGTGGAGTCGTCGTGGAGTGGAAGTAAAGTGGTCGACTTGCAACTTTCCCGCAGACGCGTTGGCAAAAGTGCTACTGACCCGCGTCGCGTAGAGTGGCTGGCCGTCGGCATTCCGAACGCCGACATCCCGCCGCCAACAGTGGTTATAGGGCACGGCACCGTATTTTCCAGGGGGATGACGTCTTAGAGCCGGGCGGTGAAGTCCCTGTAGCATAGCGGGGTCCTCCCTCGGCGATGCCCCGCCATCTGCTTCATCGGATATGGCCGAGTCCAGATGCGAGAAAATCTCACGCTCTGTCGTTTGCTCTGCTCATCATATCATCACGTTGTCAAGAAGATCTCCGAGAAAAGAAGCCATCTTAGGTGAGAATACACCAACTTGAAGACTACGATTGAGGTACAAGACTAACTCATCTCAAGACAGATGTACAATTAAAGTGTCGTCTGACATATTCCCGTCTCTCAGTCGATTCGTCATCACCAGGACTCACTCACTCACTCACTCACAATGGCTCCCCAGAAACCTCCCCGTGTTGAGGTCACGAACTTGTCGTACACGTTCCCAGACTACTCCACTGGCATCCGCAACATCTCTCTAGATCTTCCTCCTCGCTCTCGCACTCTCCTGATTGGCGCCAACGGAGCAGGCAAGACGACGTTGCTCCGTCTCCTCGCTGGCAAACGCCTTGCTCCGAGCAACACCATCTCCATCTGCGGCGTCGACCCTTTTAAGGAGACTCTCCAGGGCGTCACCTATCTCGGTCTCGAATGGGTCCTCAACCCCATCGTCCGCACTGATATTGGCGTCAACGAGCTGCTGCGCTCCGTGGGCGGCGACGCGTATCCCGAACGTCGCGACGAGCTTGTTGCCATGCTCGACATCGACGTCAACTGGCGTATGCACGCTGTATCCGACGGCGAGCGTCGCCGAGTTCAGCTGGCAATGGGCCTGGTGCGACCTTGGACCATCCTTCTTCTCGACGAAATCACCGTTGACCTCGATGTTCTGAGCCGCGCCGAGTTTCTCAACTGGCTGAAGCGCGAGACGGAGACTCGCGAGTGTACCATCGTCTATGCTACCCATATCCTGGATAACCTCGCTGGCTGGCCTACGCATCTCGGCCACATGCACCTCGGCACCGTGAAGGAGTGCGACGAGGCCGACAAAATGCTTGCCACCATTGACGGTACCGTCGGCGCTACGGGAAACAGCCGCCTCGGCGAACTTGTTCTCGGCTGGTTGAGAGACGACCTCAAGGAGCGAGGCCCGCGAAGCCAGATGAACAGGCAACCCGAGGGCAAGACCTATGGCTTCGGCGGCGTCCAGATCGGCGGCTACGGCGACGAGTCCAAGCAGCGCGAGGTTTAACAAAAACACGAGAAAAACCTGCTTGCGAAAAGGGGAGCTGGCTCCACGGAGGGTTTCTTAACAATGCCCTCGGTTTTTAGAAACGCGTGCGCGATGTTAGACATGCAACTTACTTTCTTCATTCTAGTTAGGAGTCTAAACAAGGTCGGCACTCAACTGCATTTTCTGGCGTCCATTCAACCTTGGGATGCCCATGCGAGAAACGAGGTTATCATATCTGGCGTTTTATCTGGCAGAAAACAGTCCTCAACCCTGGTTTCTGCGGCGTTCAATGTGTCTCAACACTTAATGTGGTGGCAACTATAGGATATCACGTCTCTGGTTTCTTTTCATTTTCATGTCTTGCTCTTCCTTTTTTCATCTGTACTTGATACCCTGCATTTCAACCAAGGGGACAGAGGCTATTGTCCACTTCAACTAGACAAGTCTAAACAAAAGGCACATTCTACTACACAGCGAAAACATGATTCGCTTCAGACAAAATCTCAAGATACTGATTGTGACAACCCCTGGGTTCCCTTGCCCTCCATTAGGCTCCGCACAACCTTCATCGTGTTCTTGAGCAGCTCGGTGATTCCAGGGAGTTCGTTGGCGCTGAGTGTTGCCAGCACATCGACGCGGTAGTCTTTCCAAGAGAGCTGTATCCCGCCGGAAGTAGACAGGCGTGTGAGGCTGTTCTGTGTCACTGGACCGGCATGCCGAGTTCTAATCGACCGGTCCTTTCCCAATTGGGCGTCTTCAAGCTCGCGCACCCCCTTGATGCTCTGCAAACAGAGTACCGGAGAATACGAGAGGCCAAAGATCGAGTCCAGGGCGAAGGTCTTGTCTACCGATGTGACATATGTAGTGAGGGTCGGGACAAGAGACCGCGGGACCATGCATCCCAGAGAGTTGGTGTCGCTGTTCGTGAAGGCATGTCCGCGCCAGAAGCAATTGCAGATATCCATGAGAAACCCATTGTAGAGATCGACGTACGCCCTATTGTACGTTGCGGAGTCTAGACGGTTGGTTTGGTTATTTCGTGCCTTGGTCTGCATGGCCATGTCGAAGCCCGTCCTGTAGCATGCGAGCATGTAGCAGAGCCGGGAGACGATGGTGAGAGAACTGCTGAAGAGGAGAATGTAGACGAGCGTGGGAGGGGGGAGTTCTATCCGGATGTACTGTTTCAAAGTATCATGGGAGACGAGGCGGACGTTTTGTTCGTAGAACTCGAGTATGGCGCAGCGGGTGGCGACGGTTGGAGAGGTTTGGGCGAGAGTGAGGGCGAGCGGGTTGACGTGGCTTATCAGGGCGGCAACGATCCCACTGGCCTCCGTGGGTACCGAGTCGCTTGACTGGAGAATGACGGTCCAGCGGTGAAGCAGGTTCTTGTACAGAGAGAGAAGAGCCAGCTGTGACTCTGGAGTGTTGTCGAGTGTTGCATTTTCCAGGGGTTGGAAGATGTGCTTGTACAGCTCTGGGGAAAGTCAGCGAGTTTCGTCACAACAGGGATAAGGACTAACCTTGGAAGTCAAGTAAGGGCGCGTATGAGAGAATCTCGAACATGGCATCGTGTCGACCAGAGCCGTTCCATAGAGGAAGGAAGCGGGTAAAGAAGTTCAACACGAGGGGAGGTAGTTTCTGTGTCTGGTTAGAGTCACAATTAGCGTTCTCATAACAAAAACGTACCTTGGTTGACACCACATACTCCCTGAGAATATCCAAGACGTCAAATAGCATAGACTCCTCGGTGTCCCCATCAATCACGTCTTGGAGAGCAGAGTTGAGCCAATTCGCTATTCGCTGATCCGACTCGTCGTTGGGCCGTAGCAGCACGAGCTTCTGCAGCAGAGGATCGGCCAGCACTGCCACGAGCTGGTTCGGCATCTCAATCTTCTCAAGATTCCGAACAAAGCTAGTTGTATTTTCGATTTCTTCCAGGGTTACTGAGTCCTACAAATGTTAGACTAAGACTTATTTGGGAACTTCATCGTCACTTACTTCAGTTGCATGGGATGTGTGGACCAGGGGAATGAGTTTGTTGCGCTGCCCTCGAGTTATCGGTCGATGAACTCGAAAGCCGTCTTGCGGCCGGGACAAGTTTTCCTGGGCTTGCTGGAAATGTGCCTCTTGGATCTCGTCGAGTCTCTGGCGCCATTGGGGGTCTGGGTGTTTGAACGCAGATGCCCTCCCTCGTACCGCCTCCCCGACGATGACTTCGGGATAATAATCCTTAAAAACTCTTAGCAGACCCATCAAACAGGGGTCATTTCCTGTCTGTCTTGAGAGATTGAGGCTGCAAAGGTGTTAGGAATTGTGTTGAATGCTTGGGGATGAAAACTCACAGTGCCTGTATCCTGAACGGTCGAACGTGTTTGCGACGCGTGATGAGGGCTAGGAGATGGCTAAGATACGGTCTACAAAGCGGTTAGATGTGTGGCATGGAAGAAGCTGATTGTACTTACCGGGTGACGGCGGTATCAAGCAGGTTAAACAGAACGGCATATACCTGTGAAAGTACTTGGGGGGACTCAAGGACATGGTAAACCATGATGAGCCATCTTAGTAGCGCCGCTTGAAGAGGTAAACCAGGTTTTAACTTGCCATGCCCAAGACACGAGACAACCTGCAGGACAACATCACGGGATACTAGAGTAGCAGGGTAGAGGTTCCTTGCAAGAGCGGCGAGGCTGGCTTGATCGAGGTGGCTTGGCGTAGTGATGAGGTTGATCAAGTCATCAAGGGTGTCTGGGAGAAGGCCCCATTCGTAGGAGAGCGAGGCGAGGCTGGCGACGGTGGGCTTGATATTTGAGGTGCGTGATTTGGCTGTGAGCTTAGATGCTATGGCGGCTTTGAGCAAGGGTTACGTTCAGGGGATGAGGTGGTGAGGCACTCACCCTCGATGACATCGCGGACGAGGAGGCCGATCTCGTCACGCGCCGGAGCCATGGCGTTCTCACGATTTGGGCAAGGAGAGACAAGACAATTTGGAGATGGAGATGGGATGGATCCTCCGTCTGCCACGTTTCTTTCTCTGATTGACCGAGTCACGGAGCCGAAGACGCGGAGGAGAGGAGTCGGTGCGGAAGTGAATAGGTGGGACGTTCCGGGACGCGTCTCACGGAGCTAGGACGCGTGTTCCGGGCCGGAGTCGACCTGAGCGGGGCGCGGACGGGCTCTAAGCCACAGGCACTAAGCCCTGACATTAGCTGCCTGAGGTCGTCCCTACGGATACCCACTGCGGGCACCCGCTGCAACATCACTAAGCCCACTGAAGCGATTCTGGCTGTCATCGCGCAGCCCTCGGAGGGGACTGGCACTTAAACAAGCAACACCAGCGGGACTGGCACTTAAACAAGCAACACCAGCGGGACAACGGTCTAATTCAACGACAATCAACGTGGCTCGGTGGGAATGTTAGTTTCCGATATGGCAGGGTTTTCAAACTAGAAGTATATAGAAACACCTCAATGGTTTATTTCAAACCAGCCCCCTGGTGCGTAAGCTATAAGTGAGGACGGGGGTTTGCCCAGAACGGGTAAGGCATTCAGTCAGTCAACAACCTACGAACATGTGAGAGAGAATGAGAGCATCATGCTACCGTCATGACCAACGAGCCTATGCCAGAGGTACTTCGTACATAGTCTAAGATACTACTACTAGTAATTACTACTTACCTAGGTAGGCAGGAAATTATGGCTTGGGCTGTTTGCATCTTGCACCGTGTGATTTGATAGAAAACTTGCGCGTCAACACTGCCTGCCCACTGCCCACTGCTCACTGACCTCTCCGTCTTGACGGCCCGACTGCCCGCTCTTTTCCTCGCCCACAGCCCTCTCCTTCCCGGGCATTAAACTCTCCCTCATTCCTGCCGTCTGCCGGAGCTTAGGTCAGAACTCTCGAGAAATTCGTCAATCTGAATTTTGTCTCTCCCTCAAACACGCACATTTCGATCAAACGTCTCGCTTGGAACCCGGTCTCCGCCCATTCGCGTATACGCAGGCCTCGGCTGACGCACCAGAGGCAATCGTCGACTCGCCAGAACCGAGTGACACCCTCCCTCTCTTTCTCGATTCGACTCACTCACTCGCTCGCGACGCAATTGCCCGAGAACCATGCGGCGTTGACCTCCATCCTGCCAAACTGCCTGCCCGAAACCACATCCCTGACTGGCCAAGCCATGTTCACCAGTGAGTGATGTGATCCAGCACCGACCCCCACGAGAGGAAGCACGATGCCCAAGTGGAACAGATGCTTCTCGACTTGGAATGGCGGCCTGTCGGGGCTTTCACACGGGGTGGAGCAAGCGCACTTTCTGGGGCATTTGGCTGTCCAAAGCAATGCACCCAATCGCCCCGGGGTCGACCTTACGAGATGGCTTCAACCCAAGGGGAGATGCTTTAGGGAAAAAAGAAATGAAGTGAAGCACGAGGTTCCACTCCCTGCTCAGATTTGCGACACAGCGCTGCGGCTAGGCCCGTACTGTACTGTACGTACGAATGCTCACCATTCAAAGGTCCTCTGCGCCGCCAAACCCGGCCGAACGCCGCTGCGCCTGCGGCCTGGCTCCCTCCTCCTTGCCAATGGCCTCGCTGCTTTTGCCTGCCGACCTGCGTCCTGTGTAACCCTCGGTCAACCGCACGCATGAGGAAACCCCATCATAGTGTCGTCGGATAGCCGTATATCCATCCTTGAAAGGCCTTGTTGCCGCCTCCGGACCCCAGCCGGTCGTCTCCGTGGCTGAGTACCGGTACCAGATCCTTGCGCACCCCGGCAACTACAGGTTCACCATACCCCAGTGCATCGCAGCAGCGGCTGATGCTGGATGCCAGTGGCCGCTGGACGTTTCGTCCCATCTACCCCCACTCATCTAACCCATTTTTGACCTTTACATGTATCGTGTCGGGCAAAACCACGGGACACCCCAGAGTACGCCATCGAGCCTGTTGTCGTCAACTCGATTCGATTCGCAGACCACCTGCGGCTTGATCAGTCTCATCCCGTCAGCAGAGACTCATATCTCTGGCTTCCTCCCTGGGCCATTTCCCTTCTGCTTGTGATAGCTCAATCGCAAACGACGCCCGCCGCTACGCTAGCTCTTGAGCCCCGTTTGGACAAGCCTCCGGGTGATAGGAACCAGAGCCACCACCCAAAGACAGTCACCACCGGCCCAAAGCTTTACTGAGACACCTAACAGGCCCTAGTTATCAGCTGAAGGAGCAAGGTACGTGTGATCGGGAACGCTACCACCTAAGCAAGAGTCTTGTCCTGAATCGGCTCCAATTCCATCGACTGCTCTGGTCGGCCATGTGACTTCCAGCAGCAATGTCAACACAGCCGCAGACGATGTCGAGCACTCGCCCTACTGCGACTCAAACTTCTACCGCGGCTTTGTTGTGGGATCACCAAGATTCGGTCCCCTTGGGGAAGATCTTGAGTGAGGGGGATTTGGTCCTTCTTCTAACGCCGGCTATCGTGCCTTTCAACCCGACGTCGGCTGAAACGAGCGATCCGTTCGAGCCGCTCGGTCAGGCTTTGGCACGAGTGCACCCATGGATTCGTCATGTTCCGTACGTCAAAGATCGTGGCATCACTGGTGTCCATGTGGCATTCATCAAAAGAGCCAAGACAATCATATTCGTCTTGACCGGGTTTTCATCGACAGAGGGAGCCTACCAACTCGAACTTGCCGACGTTGTTCGAGAAGTGTGCGAAGACCGGCCAATGATCATAGTGGCATGCTGCAAACTCCCAGATCAAGAAGTCCAAGAATTTGGGTTTCAGACTATATTGCAATCCCCTGGATACTCCGCGACGGACCTGGAGATAATCGCAGCTCTTCTCACGAGAAAAAAACAAGGCTCAGCAAGCTCCATGACCACTCCGATCAGCAGCCTTCCTCCCCGACAGGCATGGTCTATCCAGCCCTGGGACTACGAACGAGATCTTGCCGAGATTCATATTCTGTGGCAAGCATGCCTCCCAGCGCAATTCCATCTCAGTCGCTCTGCCCTTGGGCCATTGCTGAAGCGTGATGGATACGCAATGCACCACGTTGTTCGAAACCCACCTGATGGTAATATTGTCGGATTCTGTGCCACATTTACCACCTTTGCGGACAGTAGCGGGGATCGACTCATTGGCTCAATCGCGGTCCTGCTCGTACACGAGAATTTTCGAGATCGGGGGATCGGGCGAACTCTTCATAATGAAAGCTTCGGTAAGCTCAGCAAAATTCGTGGTGTCGGTCGGATCCAGATTGGAAGCACATTTCCGCGATTACTGTATGGACTTCCGGCTCCTGTTAGTAATGCTAAATGGTTCCAAAACCGGGGGTGGAAACTTGATGAGCCGAGTGCGGGAAAAGGACGACCTGTATCGGACTGGTTTCTGCGATTCGCCGACTCTCCAATACCGGCGCTGGCCTCTGCTGGCATGACCTTCCGGGCATGCCAAATTGGCGATGCACAACAGGTCATCGATATGGCAAGCAGGGAGTCTGAGAGAAAACTCTGCTTCGGGTGGTACGATCAATATGCCAAGACGGCGGACAGCTGTCACATGGGTGATATCATCGTCGGGTTCGAGGGAGAAAATCTGGTAGCCTCGGCGATAACGTATACCCCGAACAGCAGGAGCCCTTGCGCAACGGACATTCCGTGGGCGGTGGCGATTGGGCAGGAGATTGGGGGAGTATCTTGCATCTGCATCAAAGGTGGTCCATCCCACGACATCCAAATTACAATGCTGACTTGTTTCTAGACGATGATCCGGATATGGCAAATCGTCGGGATTCTGTTACGACGAGGCTGCTTCAGTCGTGCCGCCAATTATTGAGCGATAGGGGGATGGTTGGGATGTTTGTTGATGGCATAAGGTCAGACGAGAACGTCTTCGTGTCTCTCGGTAAGCCAATCTCACGCCTTCTCGAAAACCCCACTGATCAATTCCTTGATAGGATTCCGCAAATGGGCAGATTACAAAGATGTCTGGCGTAAGGTGTGAGCACCGCAAGAACAAGACGATTGGCTATCGCAGTTGAGCTGCATCACGAAGCAGAAAACAAATGGCTCGGTCTCAATTGCTCATCCTCGGCAACGGTGACCTGTTATAAGTCGAAGACACCCTGCCAAGGAGCTCGGAATCTTCTCAGCTCGGGAAGCACTGACTAACGCCTTCCTAGCCGGCTCCACCTCCGGGATGATTTGGCACGAATACTGGATTCTTGTGCGTGTGCAATGTCTGAAAAGAGTGTGCTTATCATCCATCATGCGCGAAGGCTTATACTGGGCCGGTTCTTAAACATCGAAACGTGGTATTATACGATTTTCGACTCGCCTACCTAACACACAACAATGTACCAACGATGCGTGGCTGTTCCCAAACGCGTCTTAGTCGACCGGATGAAATGTGAAGATCTGCCCCCTTTCGAGATCACCTGAATCGCGTCGCTGACCAGACATGGGCGTTGAGAGTAGGCACCTGACGCGGTCAGCGCGTACCATGCAGTTTTGAGCGCCACGCTGGGCTTTGATTAACGCGCGCCACATGGTTACAACTGCAGGGCCTTGACCCCGGATCTTAATTGCTTGGCTCACATCCGCGCCGCCTCAAGCCCATCCTGACGTCTTGTGACATGATGGGCATGCTGCTTAGTTGACCCTTCGCTCGACGCTTCCGTTAACCATGCGAGTGCGAAATGAAGGCATAGTCAGGGCTCAGTCCTGTGCCTACTTTTATCCGATATGGGCTTCTTAGTCGACTAGTTTCGGTGGTAATGAGTCCAACTGCGCGCCATCTGGCAGGGCACACGAAGTTGAATCCCAACAAGATGCAAAGGATCGTCGCAGCAATGGTTTGTGTGGCTCGAATCCTGCAGCCAAGGTGTAGCATCTACGTAAAACGGACGTCGACGCCTAATCGGCCTGGACAAGAGGTGTTGCAGGCAAGTCTTCTTTTGGGATCCCAGTAGAGGATGCGACATGCTGATGCATCGGTGTCACTTACCATAGAGAAACTTGGGGGTCGTTAATGACTCTTCGTAATCCGATCCAAGCCGCAGACCCTAGTCAGAACGGGTTGGGAAGAACCCTCCGGCTTTACAAGCTGGGGTCTGTTGAGTCTGGCTCGTCATGAAGATGAAGTAGTATCGCTTTCGCATCCGACTGGTCTGGCGACTAAAGAAGTAGATGAAGGAGACAGCACACCATATCCATCTTCTCACGATGAAGGTATCACTAATGATGGCTCAGACGCCGGCTGGGACAAGCAGCCTCTCACCAGAACTCTAGTGTTCAGATATGTCACAACATCTACTTCGTAGGGCTAAGGAGTTTGGAGCCCATAGCGACAGCCTAGACCGTGGTCCAGCATTGACAGCAAGCCGCAGTGGAGTTTGTGACGAAGCCAGATCCTTTGATGTGACAGCCAGTTTCGAGACATCCAGTAGGAGGTTGGCCAAGAGAATATGGCCTCTAGCCCAGACGAGAAGCTCGTCCAAATGGCGATATCGGCCGAGGTTGCCTGGTCAGCTTCGGGCAACCCATTCACACAGCTCGTGGACGTTTTGATTCGCACTACAACCTTGACGGCTTGTCCCCTCTTCTCTCGGGAAAATGTCTTGCCCGACCCCCTCACAGGCTCACGCGTACTCCAACCCTCTCGTCAGGTTCTGCGAGTTGTCGAAAGAAATCTCTGCTTGCGCAGCAAGAGAAGTCTCCGGCGGATTCCGCAGAGGCAGCGCCCGCGCCCCAACTGTGTAACCATGGCTTACTTTTGTACCAGGCTATTGACGCCCGGACAGCACAGTCGTCAGCCCAGTCTGTACGCGAGCACATTGGATGAGGGCATGGCCTTGCATTGGTGATGAGTCTGCAACAGAATCCAGCATGATTCTATTTTCAACACTTGATTTGAAATACGGGCGCCGAGTTTAACGACGACGACGACGACGACGACGACGACGACGACGACGGGAGTAGAATACGACACAGGCAGTTTTTCTGGCGGTGGCTTGGGGACTCTCCATGGAGATCCCTGGACAGCAAATGACCTGGCGACATGATACAAGGGCCTTTGGCTAGCGGCACCGCGGCAGGGAAGCCAACCCAAGAACAACTGAACTGCGCAGTGGTGGGGAGTGAAGGGGATGACCGTGATGAAGGCGCTGGCTGCATGCTGCGTATTGCATGTTACAATAGCGACGCACGGCTGCGCTGCACCATCCTGCAGCTCGTTCTGCAGCTTCTTCCTTGCGAGTGCTATACTCGGCGAATGGCTGAGGGCACTCCCACGTACATCGTACTTGGTACGGTATAGACTATCCAAAGCTGATGTTTCACAGACACTCGAGACATCCATCCCCCCAACTCCCCAAACGGTAGTCCAACCGATGCTAAAATTCCCCGCTCTTTGGCTGAGATTTGATAAGGACGTGATAGGCTCGTCAGCCTCAGCTAAGTAAAGTCGCCGTACCTTGGCTTTAGCGTTGTTGACATCCCACTGCGACACAACGTCGTGGTGGTGTCATCGGTCAATCAACCCCCGACGCGACGAGGGAGGTGTAGGTAAGTAGAGGACTTTGGGGTGAGACGAGCCACCGTCGACGAGATCAAGCATCTCTCGTGGCTCGTAAGAAGGCCTGCAGCTGGCGCTTAAATGGGTGATGAGTGCAGGCTTGTCTATTGAGTCGACACCATCTGGGAATAGTCTGTCTGACAAGGCGGTATTACCCTGTGTGTGCGGACATGACTCGTCACTCGATCTGTCCCGTCCTCATATCTGTGAACCTTACTGGATTGACATCGTCGGGAAGGCTCAGCTCGGTCATAGAGGGTCTGCAAGTGCAGTCCGACCCCGAAGAAGTAATTCGACGGCCCGAAAGGACCTTACCTCGAAGAACAACCCCTATACCGCTGTCAAGAGTGGACCGAGGATTCCAGCCTTCCAAGACCTCGACATGATGACCGTGGTACGGCGACATCGATCATGGTACATGTAAGTGGACACCATTGGGCATTAATTCTGGGGCAACGGGTTGCTTCGGTGCCCAGGTTGCCAGGTTGCCAGGTACTCGGCACCTGGGTTATTTGGCAACTCCGCTATATTGGGGACGGGAAGTATCGGATCTAGCACTGGGACTGTCTCAAACTCTTGTGGAGTATAACAAGATCACGCCAGTCGATGGTGCCCATCAAGAACCCCGCGTCCACTGCTCAAGCCGCGTAGCATCCGGCTTCAGGCGTTGGCGTGCAGGAAGCAATCGGAGCCTTGATTACCCACCATTCGCCGCGTGTACCCCAGCGGCCGGCAAATGGGAGGGAGGGCAGTCAAGACAAGACTCTTCGGAGATGCCGAGATGACTTGTGACGGTTTGTACGCGCATCCCGAGCTGAGGGGCAACCGCATCTGGGGTAGGGTGTCAGTGGCCAGCGGAAGTACCGATACACATATCGAAAGAAAAAAAAAATAGGTCGAGGCCTCGTTGTTACACAGCAGTTCTCTGCTCAAGTGCTAGCAACATGCTGTAAGTTGGATGACGGAGCGATGGCTCCGAAACCCGATGCCGCTATCCCCTGCCATGACTTCCTTGACCAGTCTATGTCTATGTCGCTGAGTTGAGGGAAGAAAAGAGAAACAAGGCAAGTGTGAATAGATGAACATCAAAGAGAGCACATACTGGCCCTTAAAGCCCCTGGATCCCATCTTAATATTGCACCCAGCCCGAGAGAAGCCTGCACTCATGAATAAAAACAGTTTGAGCGGAGGGTTGAGGAGAATTGCCAAACCGGATTCTCTGCCCCAAATGGATTGCAGTAGAATGGGAATAGTTTCAAATGAAGCCATAAAGAGCGCGAGAATGCCGGTTTAAAAAGGAAGCGTCTGGCGAGAAATCGAACCAGCCTAAATAATGCCATCCCAAACATGAACTTTTTGTATCCTGTGATCCCATATGTAGACGCTCCCCTTAACAATATAGTAGCGTTGACACCATCATCATACAAATAACCGTAGTGCTTTGAGACTCCTACCCATCATATAGTATTGACAGGAAAGGCACCTGCTTAGGCCCATTTAGAAAAATCCACCGACTCGACCATTGAGTCCAACCCTTGCACTGTGCCAACCTCTGTGTCGTTTGTAGTGGTTGATGAAGAGAGTGTTGAGGATCGATGGGACGTTTGCTCACTAGCACTTGTGAAATACGTCGCCACACTCGTTCGGCGAAGGCTAATGAAGCTATCCCGCACTGTGCTACCAGGCCTCGATAGCGAATCTCCTTGCTGCTGTGCGGCACTTCCAACTGACGACGACTGCGATACCGATGGCGTCAGATTGCCCGGCTTGGGTGCATACTTTTCGCGCAGTCGCTTGATAGCTCTCAGTCGACTCAGCCACGAACTGACATGTTCACCGTCGCGGTTGGCCCAAACCTGTGAAAACACCGAGGCGTTGAGCGCGATCAGCCGGATCAAGCCAGGGAGAGCAGTCAGCGAGACCATTTTCATCTCAGACGCGGGCGAAATCTCCGGGAAACCAGGCTTGCTCATCACCTGGACCCTGTAAAACGGCTGTCCGCCTCCCAAAGGCGAATCTCTTGTCGCAATAAAGGATGCCCGGGAAGCTGGCGTGATGACGATATGCACAAAGTTGAAGTCACCTGGGAAGGTGTCGAATTTGAAAGGCAAGCCCGAATCATTGAACACAATGTTGACAAAATCATTCCCAATGTGTCGCTTCTTGTTGTTGGACCGTGGGTCACGATCCAAGTTTGTTGGCATTTGTGTCGTAACGTGGAAGACGATTTCTGTAACCCTGTCGCGCCAACAGAAGGTGTACTGGCCATCAGAGTCAAACTCGCGGTCTAGACCGTGAGTGTTAAATGTGGCCCCCTTGAGCCTCGTCAAAGTTCCCAAGTTGTTGAGGAATTCCACGTAGTCGCTGCTGCCAGAGACGTTGGCAAGGATCTCGGCTTCGTCTGTCTGGCCCTCCCCAATGTAGATAACGCCAACCTTGTGGCCATCAACTGTGGAACTACGATCAAACACTCGAATGGCCCTATCCACAAACTCCTCATCTGGTAAGGGAATTGGTCGTGCGAGGTCATTGCTTTGAGGGAAGGGCGAGAGAAGTTGTACCAACACATGACTAGGAAGAACGGTGCTAGAACCCTGGCCCTCTCTGGCAACGTCGACGTAGTTCTTCGTCTGGTGTGGCGGAGGTGGGTTGAGTGCTTCTCGAATCGTGTACGCCGAGGTCCCGGACGGCTGTCTCTTGACGATTTGAGCCCAGCCAGAGGCCTTGGCCTGCATTACAGTGACAATGCTGTGTCCGACTAACCATCTCTTGGTCATGATTTCTCCAAAGCGGGCTTCGGTAAAATGAGGGTCCTCTGAAGACTCATCGACGTCCGCATACGTGACCCTCTGCATAAAGTCGATTGACGTAAATGCCTGTTCATTGTCGGCGTCTCCGTCTTCAGCGTCGCTGAAAAGGTTCCTAACAATCCATCCAACTAGATTCGCTCGGTCGGGGAGCTTTAAGGCAAGGAACCAGAATAGGATCACATGATAAGCTAGAGCGTACACATATTGTGGAAGGTCGTCTGTTGCACTCGGATGCAGAGAGTCGGTGAGAGGTGGGCCTGAAACTGCTGGAGTCGATGGCTCGCTGGCGTGGCTGTTTCGGTTTGACTCTTTCTTGTCCCTGACAGACTGCAGGTATCGGATGCAGATGCCGAAGACAATCTTGTACTCTTCTTCCCGAAAGTTGACGTACACATTGTGCTGCCGGCTGAGGGTGGCCAAAAACTCCAAGATGTGGATCGGAACATGAGGTTGGGTGATGATTGTGGCCATCTTGCTGAGCAACTGAACGAGTGATTTGCTCGTTGACAGTGGAAGCTCATGGCAACAAATCGACAAGGCATGAATGCAACACTTTGCGCTTCGCTCCCAGGTTGCGATGCCGTGCACAAAAGTTTTCACAATCTCGTCCTCTTCTCCTTTCTGGAAATAAACGTGATAGCTGAGGATCATGGTCAAGCTGTGGAAGAGACAGATGGCCACGTCGGCCCGCCGCAGGCCTGACGCGTTCGGCGGCTCCTGGAAACCGGCACTTCGAATTTGTTCGCAAACAAGACGCCGGAGCTCTTGGATCTGCGGAATGGCGTCCCGAAACAGGGCATGATTGCTCAGCTGCGAAGGAAGATGGACCAGGACGAAGCTATAGACCTCCCAATCACAGCCATGAAGAAGACTCAAGACGGTCTCGAGCCATCCAGCAATATTCAGCACGCCTGGCCGCACGCTGTTCGTCCCCTCGGTAGACTTCCCCTCATAGTCGTCCACCTCAGCCTTGCCAGACCTGTCTTCATCAGGTTCTGAGCTATGGGAGACCAAGACCGAGCTGACAGCCCCACTGACGCCCTCTGGTAAGGCCACAGGATCCGGGAGACTCCATAGTTGATAATATCGACCAGGGCTGCTCCTAAGGCCGGCGCCGCTTGCAGATCGAGTCGGAATGCCCCTTTCGTGTGCCTGGCCCTGTCCAAAAGATATCCCACGCGAGGAGCGAGACGAGCTACCATGCTCACTTCTCGATAGCCGCAATGCCTGGGCGGCCTCTTCGGCCTGCCTCTTCGCGAAGGAATCTTCGGTGCGGCAAATGGAAGCAGCAAGGAAGTTGGTCTCGAGGACCTTTGTTATAAAGATCCGGTTGGCCCAGTCGCCTCGTAGTCGAAACAGAAGCTTCATAGCAGTCAACCGCGCGTCCACCTCGCAATGATTGGATTTTGCGATGTTGACTAGGGTATTGAACAAACGAATACTCTTCGCGCTGTGAAATTCCATAGTTTGCACGAACATCTTTACATATCCCTTTGCAACCACATTCGAAGGCGACTGCTCTGGTAGGGAGCCGGAACTGGCGGCGGGAGCTGAAGCGAAAGGATTCGGTGAGGCTGAGGATGCGATGGGTGATTTCAATCGGTCGCTCACGGCAATACCCCTCAGAGCATCGATGATGTACTCAAAGAGCTCCATTTCACACGATGCTACAACGGAAATCATCAATGACATGATAGCCTCGAGGACCAGCACGTCGCTTTCTTCTGCCACGTCCTGGAGTACGCTCTTGGCTAGATGTGGGATGAAGCTCTGCTCAGGATCATCGCCAACGAGGTCGACAATCTCGTATGCGTCCATGATGGTTTCCAGGGCTCGGAGTCGGATATGGGACGATCGGTCCCGGTTGCCAAAGAAACTCTTCAAGACTAGGGCCAAATTATCTTCCCAATGAAGATCAGAAGGGGAGCAGCACCTGAATTGTTGGAAGTAGTCAAGCACTGCAGATACCGTTGCGTCTGGAAGCAGCTGGTGGACATCGGTGAGGAATTTGACGACAGTCTGTCGCGGGACGAAGTCACCAGTCTTTTGATTTACAAGAACATCGAGTCGCTTGATGAGAGAGATGAGCTCCCGACCAACAGCATCTTCCGGGCGCTCTTCCCTCACGTGGCCTCGAAGTCTTTCCGCCTCAAAGTACTCGAGGGGCGCTTTCTTGGAGCATTCTGAAGCAGCATCCAGAATAACCGCCCAGTCCTCGTCGATGATGAGGCGATGAATGTTATCTTGGCCATCGTCGAACAGGAAGTTGATGAATTGAAGAACAGCGACACAGGTCCTGGCAGACGATGTCGTCTTGGCAATGGTCGACAGTCCGTCGGCTACCAAGGCATACGGAACAGGAGGATATCCTTGCTCCGGGCTCTTGGATAAAAGCTTCTGTAGGACGGAAAGGGCGCCCCGAATCTCCCGATTGGAGTCTCTCTCTTTGGTGCCATCAGCAGGATTGTTGCGCAAGATGTCCAGTAGGATACGGACGGTGGAGGGGCCGTTGTGAGATTTGCAGAGATTGGAGATGGTGTGCCACGCATCCTTTTGGAGCTTTTCGACCATACAGTAGATGGAACTCAGCACCTGGACGCAGCCCTTGAGTTTTGAGCGGGGTATCGAACCAAAGGTCACAATGGTGTCAATGACAGCGATGCTTGATCTCAGGTCATCTTCGACGTTGGTGCTCACACAAATGGCCAAGAGCCTGTCGATCAATTCGATCACGGCGGTCTCGTCGGCATTATTGAAGCTGAATTTGGTTACGTCGATCAAGAAAGCGAATAGTTGGGAGAGGTTCTTTTCTTCACCAGCGGTGGCCACCCGACTTCTGGTGGAACTCTTACTGCCCCTTGGGCCCTTTCGCGGAGCCAAGCGTACGGTGTTGTAGGTGTCTCGGAGCCAAGTGGTGAGTAGGGGGATGAGTTCGTAATCGAAGCCAGTCAGGACGCGGCCACGGTGCGTAAGGTCAACAAGCGCTGCTAGTTGAAGGTGGAAATCTTCTGGGTGCGCGGGCGATGATAGGGTCGTAAAATACTCCTGGCGCTCAAGATCGGTAGAGGCAGCATGCTTGACGCACTCGGTCAGAAGCTCCCAGCCAGCGGTTCGGGCGGCCGGGGGCTTTGCGGGATCGATGAGGTCCTTTGCAGTGTACCATATATCCAGTACGGGATCGAGAGGGTACTCTGAGATGGCAAATCTCAGGGTGTTGGCAGCGGCGATGCGCTCATTGAGGGACCCGCTCTTGAGTACCTCAAAAGACTCCATGTGACTTGGCGAGAGCCTTTGGGAAGAATTTGTAGAGGGAGCATGGACGAACTCGGCGGTAGGTATCGCGGCCGAGGACGACGGAGAAGCAATCGATGGCGACGACTTGGAGAGTCTTGAGCTTGTCAGGCCGCGCAGAACGTTGGCGAGGCCTCCCGGACGGGACAGATCTGGCGACGATGGAACATCTCCCGATTGCAGGGACATGTGCTCTTGCGAAGTCTCGGGGTCCTGGTGGCTAAGCGAGGCTAGACGGCGCAACATGTTAGCAGGGAACGGGATGTCTGTGTGGTGGGTTCGCCGTCATCTGTATAGCACGTTCGTCGGCGGAAAGCGAAAGCAAAAGCAAAAGATGGAGATAGACAACAGATGGCATCGATAAGGGGAGCAGTATTCGTAAACGAAAACTCGCTATCAGAAGGAAGGGTACGGAAGAGGGCCGGGGCGAGGGCATCCAGATGTGGCACGTCTGGGAATGTCGTGCGATGCGTGCGACGGACGGCGCAGCGTCTCGAATGTAGTATGCAGGAGCAGGAGCAAGTCAGGCAGGCTGCGCAGGCAAGTCTCACCAGCGAAGCATGTGCTACCAAGGTCGGCAAGGGACTCGCGAGGTGTCGAGGAGGAAGACGGAGATCGGCGGCGGGAGAGGCGGCCATTAAAGGGCCACGAGAAGAGCGGGAGGTTTGCGGCTTGAACGCGAAGTGGGCGGGCGGGATGTGAGCGACAGAACAGAACAACGGACGGCGGACAGTGGACAGAGCGGCGGGGCGGGAGCGAGCAGGCGACGCTACGAGAGGCTCAAAAGAGACGCAGAGGATCGAAAGCAGCTGTAGGACGGCTCGGCTAGTCAGTCCGTGGGCCGATGATGAAGTGCGATAGGAAGAAGAGAGGCGATGTCAAGAGTCCAAGGTTGAATGATTCAAGGTCGAAGTGGGTTGAAAGCGAACTTATTATGGATGGAAGGCCGGCCGTCGTCAGACTCTGACCTGGACATTGGCGGGAGGTAAATGCAGGGCCCGTCGATCAGGCGAGGTACTTCGCGCCAAGTACTCCCCCGAGCAAGTACCTTACCTTGTTGAGCACCAGCTGCAGTGGGCGTTTCTGGCCAAGGCAGCCGCACGTCGCGCCTCTAGTGGCTGGCTTTAGGGGGGGGCGCGAACAGTTCAGGGATCGCATCAACTGTACGGCAACTGCAAGGTACTTCCATAGTGCAGTACCATCGCCTTGCCGTCCCGGGTCGGGGAGCCAATCATGCAAAGCATCAACAGCTGGGCAGTCACAGCGTACCTGCAGTTTTACGGATGAAGGTTAGAGTTTGTCGCTGTAGTTAGTAACTTAATGGATGGCTGGATGCTACACAAAACGGGGATAGAAGATGGATGAACAGAAACGGGAATGATCTGGGCTATTTGGGATTTGTGACACCATAGATACGGATTTACTCGTAAATTGAGTTGTGGCCGTCTCATCCTGTACCTATAGCACTCTACCTCTATAGTAATTGTTCCCCAGTTTAAGACATTGTACGAAGTACCTGGAGTAGAAGTAGCCCGGCCCGTGCCATGGAGGCCACCCGACTAGATGAATTTGCGGAGGAGGAAGGGGGGGGCACCTATGGACGCAAAGTCACACCAGGTTTCTCGCGACAATACGACATTTCGATTCAAACCATGATTTGTCAAAGTCGAGATCCAGATAGGTAGGCAGTCCGGTAAACGGTACATTGAAATTAGGTGCGACTCGCCTACTCCATATGGTGCGCAAAGTCGAAGGTACCAAGCAGAATCGCATCCCCTTCATTTTGGGAGTGCCATGTCTCAGTTGGATTACGCAACGAGGCTGTCTCCGTTGAGGAAGTAGGCTACTGGGCCTGAATAATCCAATAGTTCGCGTAGTCGCCACTGAGTACCTAACAATAGACCGCCTCGTTCTCAACGAGATGAGGATGTCTTGGGTATTTTCTCATCTTGTTCATTTACCGATGTTCTTCATTGCCCTGATACCTCCCGTCGTTGGTCAGAGGCGAGCGCCTCAACCATAGGTAACCTCTCGGCTCGCACCTGTGCGCGCTATAAAAGTCCCCCACGCACCCTGTGCTTCCAGGCCATCTCCCCCCTGGCTTCCAGTACCTAGGTACCTATCGATCCCTACGAGTAGCAGAGCAGGGGAGCTACCAGACCAGGTTTAGTGCCCACCTACCGCTACTACTAGTGGTTTCCATCGCGCCCGGCGCGACCAACAAAGAGAAAAAGCAAAAAGCTCTTGTCGCTCTGATTGCCTGGCGGTCCGGAGCTGACCTCACAACAGCTCGCAAACCATACCAAGCCAAACCAAACCTCCGCCATCACCTCCACCACCACCACCACCACCGCCTCTTCTCCCTCTTTGCCCTCCCATCCTCCCACACTCCGCCTCGTCTCCTCTCGCAACCATCCATCATGGCGGCAGACATTGGCCACATCTCTCAGTTGCTGGACGCAACGCTCGACCCCTCCCAGCACCGCAAAGGTACCGCTTCACCCCCGTTGCCCTCCCACCCCGTCGGTGCCCCGCGATCTCCAGCTAATAAACAAACCCGCCTCAACAGCCGAATCCGCCCTCAAGCTCGAGGCGGCCAAGCCCCAGTACTCGCTCAGCCTGCTCAACATTGTCAGCTCTGCCTCGCTCCCCACCAAGACTCGCCTCGCCGCTGCCTTGGCCTTCAAGAACTTCATCCGATCAAACTACGTGGTGTGTTGAGGCTCCGAATCCTCCTGTCCCGCCCGTCCCCGCCCGTCCGTCAAATCATCGACCGAACAAATACTGAACTGGAAATTTCTTTGCAGGACGAGGAGGGCAACTACAAGCTACCCCAGGATGAGGTCCAAACCATCAAAGAGCGCCTCATCGGTCTCATGATCGAATCCCCCGCCAACATCCAGGCTCAGCTCGGTGATGCTATCAGCGTTATTGCCGACTCTGACTTTTGGAGGCGGTGGGATACCCTTACTCAGGTCCGTTGTCCTCAAACTTCAAGACCCGAGGCCAACGCTCACATTCGCTCTCTGTAGGAACTCGTCAGCCGATTTTCTGCTACCGACCCCAAGATCAATGTTGGCGTCCTCGAGGTCGCACACTCCATCTTTGTGCGATGGCGACCCTTGTTCCGTACCGATGAACTGTACATGGAGATCAACCATGTCATTGAGACCTTCGGCCAACCCTTCATCCAGCTCCTGGTAGTAAGTTACAAACATCATCTTCAACCCCAACGCCTGCTCCGTACTCATACACTTTACTAGACGACCGACACCAAGATTTCCGAGAACGTGAACAACAAGGACGTCCTAAAAGGCTGGTTTGAGACTCTGGATCTCCAGATCAAGATCCTGAGCGATATGTCGTGCCACGACCTACCACCCATCTTCGAGGAGAACCTGGCCAGCATCTCGGAGCTTCTCCACAAGTACCTCACATATGCCAACCCCCTGTTGGAAACCGACGATGACACCGAGACGAGTATAGTGGACACTGTCAAGGCTGACATCTGCGAGGTGCTGGAGCTCTACACAGTCAAGTATGACGAAGACTTCTCCAAGTACTGCCAGCCCTTCATCGAGAAGGCTTGGAACCTTCTATCATCCACAGGTATCGAGACCAAGTACGACATCATCGTCAGCAAGGCCTTGCACTTCCTCACAGCCGTCGCCTCAACAAAGGAGCACTCTGGCATCTTCAACAGCGAAGAGGTGCTTACACAGATTGTGGAAAAGGTCATCTTGCCAAATGTGGGACTCCGTGAATCTGATATGGAACTGTTCGAGGATGAGCCCATCGAATTTATCCGACGAGACCTGGAGGGCTCCGACACAGACTCGAGACGCCGATCCGCCACCGACTTCCTGCGAAAGCTTCAGGAGAAGTTCGAGGCCCCTGTCACCACTGTTGTCTCCAAGTACATCAACCACTACCTTTCTCAGGACAAGTCGGACTGGAAGGCCAAGGACACCGCCATCTATCTCTTCATATCCATTGCCGCCAAGGGTGCCGTCACCGCCGCGCAGGGTGTCAAGACGGTCAACCCCTTGGTCAATGTGGTCCAGTTTTTCGAACAGCACATTGCCCAAGACCTTGTTTCCAATGAGGGTGTGGAACCCATCTCGAAGGTAGACGCCATCAAGTACCTTTACACCTTCCGCAGCCAGCTGTCCAAGGAGCAGTGGAAGGTGGCTCTTGGTCCTTTGATCCAGAACCTCAACTCGGACAACTACGTGGTGTACACCTACGCCGCCATTGCTGTGGAGCGAGTTTTGTTCCTTACCGACGACGCCGGCGTTTCCATGTTCCCTCGCCAAGATGTAGAGCCGTTCTCCAAGGATCTGCTTGGCCATCTTTTCAAGCTTATTGAGAAGGAGGCGAGCCCTTCTAAGCTCCAGGAGAACGAGTTCCTCATGCGTTGTGTCATGAGAATTCTCATTGTTATCAAGGACGGTGCTGCCGCTATCTTGGACAATGTTCTCACTCACCTCATCCTAATCACGAACGTCATGAAGCAGAACCCAAGCAACCCCCGCTTCTACTACTACCATTTCGAGGCTATCGGTGCACTTGTTCGGTACTGCGCTCCAGGCAACCCTGCTCTCTTCAACGACAAGCTGTGGGAGCCCTTCCACCAGATTCTAGTGGAGGATGTTTCCGGTACGCCACCCTTTTGGGACTCATTAAAGACGTACCCTCACTGACAAAATCTCCAGAATTCATGCAATACGTCTTCCAGATCCTTGCCCAATTGCTCGAGTCCAGTCCGAATGAAGCGATCTCAGGCAACTACAAGGCCCTGCTCGGCCCCTTGCTGAACCCTCCCCTTTGGGAGACACGAGGCAATGTCCCCGCTTGCACTCGTCTGCTGTCTGCCGTCATCCCTCGCGCCTCTCAGGCAGTTATCGCAGATAACCAGCTTGAGCCTGTGCTGGGCATTTTCCAGAAGCTTCTCAGCGGGAAGAAGTCAGAACTGCATGCCTTTGATCTCTTGGATTCCATTGTCAAGTCCTTTGAGCCGTGAGTACCTTGCATTAATTATCAATATCCAAGTAGTAGCTGACAACCATCTTAGCTCGGTTTTGGAACCCTACTTCGGAACCGTCCTCCGGCTTCTTTACACCAAGTTGCAGGGTGCCCCCGCGGATTCGTTCAAGCTGCGCTTCGTCAGATTCTACCATCTCGTGTCTGCCAGATCGGATGCTGGGTTTGGCGCCGACTACTTCATTCAACAGTCGGATCAAGTCGAGGCGGGGGTCTTCACCAAGGTGTACCCTGCTTTCGTTCTGGCCGAGACGGAGAAGCTAGCTCGCCCTGTGGACCGCAAGGTCGCGGTCGTGTCTTTGACCAAAACTTTGTGCGACTCGCAAGCCTTTGGACAGAAGTTCATGAAGGGCTGGGCTAACAGCTGTCGCATTTTGCTCTCCCTCCTGGCCAACCCACCTACCGTGGTTGTTGGCTCTGGTGATGAGATTGTTGCCGAGGCGGATGTTGACGACATCGGCTTCGGTATGTCCTTTACCGCGCTCAACACTTGCAGGGCTCTGGTTAGAGATGACTTCCCCGAGGTTCTCGACGTGACCAAATGGGTCAAGGAGTACATGGTCGCTGCCAACCAACGACACGGCGGGGCCATCGAGAGCTTCATCAGCCAGCGTCTTAGCCCCGAGGAGCAACAGGCTATCGTCAAGTACATTCGATGAGCCTTGCCATACTCCCTAAAGGAGAAGTGTGGTTGTGGAAATGCGATCAAGGAAGTCAAGACGGGATTTGATAAGGATACCAGGAGTAAGGGAGGATAGCTAAGTCTATGTATCGATGGGTAAGTGGGGTGGACAAGACATCTTGAACCAGAAGATGAATGGGAAGAAAAAAGACACACAGTAGATAGTGCACTGCAAAATACATGCAAGATGCCAAGATTACTGACGAGTACAAAAAGCAGGGGAAACATTACCTCGTTTAGAATAAACCACAACTATATAGTCTACTTGCCAAGCAATCATGCATGTGTCGCCTAAGTATTTCATCGTTTGACCATGTCAACCGAACATTGATATTTCTACCTAGGCTTTCATCGTACAGTTTGGGATGCCACAAACTACTCAGGGGCTTTCCCTTTCCAATTCATACAGAAAATCGAACTTCCTTTCATTCGTGGTGCCACCAGACGTAAGAGCTCATTATAGCTTCGTCATTACATTGCCCTCCTGCTTCGCTGGCCCCCGACACTGATTCCAAGGTAACCATCCTAACGATCGCCCCCAAAGGCACCATTACAAGACCGTTGAAACAAATGCTCAGGTGGTAGTTTATCCAACATCAACAAAAAACGCCAGGGCCGGTTTGTCCAGCAGGCCCTCTCCGCCGCATCGTAAGCTTCATGATGGCGGAACATCATCTGGTATCAAGATCGTACAAAACATTCAAAGCCGCCCAATGTATCAATGCCCTTGCCCTATGTGGATGCACGCAACAAAAAAGAAAACAAATCAGTAGGTCCAGATGTGGATGGTCAAGTTGACCGTGAGCATCGTGCTGGCCAAGGTTAGAAGAGACTTCCCTTACTTTCGAATCGACGGGAGTCGTTCAGAGAAAGCCACCCTCGGTGCCGATGACGCCAACAACGCTGTTGCGCCAGGCGCAATTCCTATCGTTTTCGTCCCGTTCTCGGTTTCTCGGAGGCGGCCCGGTTCCTCGTGGGTTCAACGTCCCACGGGGTACGGACGAGGGCTGGACATCGATCTCACTGCTTCCTCGGCTGCTGCCCCCACTAGCGTTCGTCTGGACTAGCAGTAAGCTGCTGGTGCTAGAGAGTCTCTTGGTAAATTCGGTGAAACTCAACCTTTTGGTGCTGGAGGTGGACAGTCGCTTGTCTCCATTGGGGCGTGGGATGGCTTCCTCGGAAGACTTGGTCGGAGCCTTGCTGGACGAGGCCGCCATGTCCACATTAGCCATGGCTGCTGCTAGCTGGGAAGTACTCTGTATCCTCTGTGACGGGCTCGGCCGGCTTTTGGCGTTGGCAGTGTGCGGGCGCGGGGGAGGAGCTTGGTTGGCCGCGACTGCAGCATCAGCTCTCATATTGATACGAGTCCTGGAGGTTGGTGGTCTGACGGAGCTCTGGGGTTGACCGGGCTCGTGTCGGCCTGTAATGAACTGCAAGGCGCGTTGTGTTGTGGGGGGAATCAATGCTGGGCCACGTCGATCTGGGATACGGCCATATGCGTCCTCGTCTGAATCGTCCGAGTCCCCCCGGTCCTGGGCATCATCTGAGCTGTCAGACGCCTCAAAGGCGCTGCGAATTACCATCTGCTGCGCTCGTTCCGCGGCTTCCCTCTGCTTCCGCCTTTGGTCGGCCTCGCGCATCAGCGCCTCGAACCGTGCGATGGAGCTCAATTTCTCTTCTCCAGGGATCTCCTGTTCAGATCCTGGAATACACCTTAATTGGAAGGCTCTGTCGAGAATGGTCTCGCGAGGACCTGGGGGGGAACTTGAATCAGTCGCTGTGATCGAGGGTTGTGGGGTCTGTGAGCTAATGCTGTCTCTCCCTCGGATGGGTGAGCTCATTGTTGAGGATCTCCCTTGGGCAGCCGTCCATCCCTCAATGAACTCTCCTTGGTAGTCGCCTGTGGTGTTGATGGGAGAGGGGAGGTCAGTGGGAAGCACGGTGGTATAGTGCTGACCAGGGATCGGGTAAGCCATGTTCTGAAGTGGGTAATTAGAGCTTGAGGGCGAGGAAACATCGCTCCGCTTGGAATGCAAACTGAGAGACTCGGAACTGAAGGTAAGGGGCCTATCGCGAGTCCCAGTGGAGTGTGTATTTGCGGAACTCTTGTGTTGAAGGCCCCGAGTGTCGCATCGGCCAGGCTGGTTACCACTGTTCGGGCGCGAGAAGTAATCGGCCTGATCTCGGGATCGTGGCGCAAAGGGGTTGGTGAATTGAGGGGACATGGGGCTTTCGGGACTCATGGGTGACTTCTTGGACAGAATAAAGCGCGCCCATTCGTGCAAACTCGGGTGATGGTCGTCTTGAGGTGTTCGAAACCACAGGGTACTGGCGCTGGTCTCCTTGCTTGAGGAAATGAGGCCAGCGGCGCGGCTGGAACGTCGTTTTCGCTCCTTGTCGGACATGGTGATGACGAGAGTCGGTAGAACGGGGCCTTGTTTCCGGTGGGCGACCATTTGGACCTGGCAATCGGTGATGCAATTGAGGGTCCATTGTTGAATCGGGTCGATATCCTCCTTAAGTTTGCTTTCATCAGCGTCTGTCTCGTGGAAAATTTCGGGGGCACGTTGGTAGTGGGCCAGTCTCGAGTCAACACACCTTGTGTTTGTATATGAAGAGACAACATTCATCGGTAGGTGGCTTCGCAATAGGTTTGGGAGTCAAGCTATTGGTCCGACTGCTGGTCACCAGATGAGAGTAGCTGGGACTCGAGTTGACCTGTTGGCCGGTCGAGGCGTTGCGCCTCCCAACGACTACATATCGCATCTGTCGGATGCTTCAAGTCAGGGGCGCTGTCGTCGATACAGACCGATACAGGAGTTAGACAGCAAACATACCTTCCAAACAGCCCTGCCAAGGATCTGGCCACGATCTGGAGGGACCATGAGCATACCATCAAGGCTCTCCATTGCGGGCGCGAGACGAAAGATTGTGTCCCCAAGAAGAAGAGGAAGAGAAGGTGGGGAGAGGGGGGAGGGGGGAGGGGGAAGCAACGAGATTAGGTGACGATCAAAGTCGCATCATGAGGAAACACGTGGTATGGGTGGGCATGGAGTAGGAGGGCCAGCAACGGCGCGAAGAGAGAAAGGAGGACAAGGTAGTGAAGCAATGATGAAAGAGTTTTCGATACAAGACAGAAGGGAACGTGTGGTTGAAACTGAGTATGACTGCAGCTGCAGCGACGGCGATATCGGTGTTGCTTTTGTTGTTTGCTCTTGTTGGTGGCGGTGGCAGTTGGTAGTGGTGTTGGTGGTGGTGGTGATGATAGCGCACCTGCAATTCTGAATTCTGGGGTTTGATGTTAAAGCTGAAGCGGGTTTCGAGACTGAGAGCCGTTCGGGAAAGCGAAGTGGTTCACAGGCGGTCAGTCGCGAATGGTCGGCGAGCCCGATCCCGGCGATGTTGTCTCAGAAAACGAGCAAGAGGAGCAGACGAGCAGACGTGCAGATGAAGCAATGGCGGTGGTGGAAGTGAAGGTGGTAGTTTAGCCGACTAGAGATGGGACGAATACGGAATGCGGCCTAGGATGATGTTGGTGGAGTTGCGGGAGGCGAGGGGATTTGGGGCGCAATTGCCATTTGGGGGGACCGGGCCCTGGGCTGGCACGAGGTTTACAGAGGGCGGGTCCCGCTATTCTTCGGGGGGGGTCCCAGTGGGGGCGAGGATAGCGCCTGGGGAGCAGGAGACGGTAGGCACGAGGTACCAGACCCGACCCGACGACTCCTGAGAATAAGAGTTGCTAATGACCCTAAGGCAGGTACTCCGCACTAATAGGTTGGTGCGCTGCTACCTTCAGGTACGTGAGGAGGAGGTCGCTTTTTCTTTCCCTGTCCGAGCTGGCCTCGCCTAAGGCAAGTAGTCCACAGTGCTTAGGGGGCTTGCTGGGCGGGATTAGGGCACTATATCGCGGAGGCGAGATTAGACCTCAAAGAAGAATGGATGGAAGGGCTCGCAACTCGGTACCTGGGGTATACTTGCAGGTCAAAGTACCACCTAGTATTTTCCCAGACGAATGCGAGGAGGATGAGATGAATGCCACTCAACCTTGGGAACGGCCCTGAGTCAAGCAGCGGCCTTGCAACCCCCGACCTGGCGTCAGATCCCATCCATCACATTTGGCCCTCCAGCTTCCAGACGGCCACAGCAGGTCGGCCGCTGGAACGGGGTCGGTCATCTTGCAATGCAATCTTACCTATCACCACCCAGCGTCGCAGAGCACAAATGCAGGGCGCGGCAGGTGGCGCAAAGTGCAGTGCTAATGCAGCAGACTGCATTGTGCAGTCCCTGCTACAGGCTGCAGTCTGCAGTCTGCAGTCTGCAGTCTGCAGTCTGCAGTCTGGGTGCGTCGGCGCTGCATGCATGCGCCTGTGTTTTGCTGTGTGTGCTCCCTTTTCAGCATCTTCCATCTTCCATGATCCATGGCGTATCACCAAACATGGAACCCATTCTTATTGCCCATCTACCTGATTAATAATTAGTATCGTTGGCTTGCGTCGTTGCCCAGATGCTGCTACCCGTGCAGGCGCAGGGAGCCATCCGTGGGACACCGTCGATCCTATGCGGATATCTGCAGGGGTGTAAGTCGTTGGTGGAGGTACAAGAGACGCTGGGTGCAGCCGCTGTATCTCTCTGGTACCCGACCTCAATACCTACCTACCTTACCTACCGTAGGTACCTACTTGCCTGCAATGGCTGCAAGTCCTTGGAGCGACCCGACTACAGGAGCCAGGAGCCAGGAGCCAGGGCGTAGTCTACCTTACGGTCCTTACCTGTTTGCCTGTCGACAGGGGACGCGACTCAGGGCCCAGCGTCGTCCTAGCAGGCTGCAGGCTGCAGGATGCACCTGCATTGGGGATGCATTGGATGCTTCCACCGTCCTTCCTCTGTTATTACCAACACAAGGAAGGTACTCAGGCAGGCTCTGTCCGTCATGGGCTCCGTCAAAAAAGGCTCCAGGGGAAACAAACACGGCTTTTCACCGGCAGCCCAGGGTTCGGACAATTTTGCCACACCACAGTCCACTCACCCCAATGCTAGCAGTTGCCGATACCATCAGCCATGTTGTTCTTTCTCCGGACATTAGCAGGTACCCAAGTACTGTACGGAGTTAGAATGGGAGCATGAGCCGAGGTCGACCCATCGACATCCGTGGATCCCTCCCACAACAATCACGGATGGTGTCCTCTCCCGTCTTCACCACTGGTGACATCGCTGCGCTGCCGTTCCGCCGTCGCTCTCCCGAGGTGAGGGTGGGATGGTGGTGGCTGACTCGAGGGCTAGCCTGTTGGCGGCGGGCTGCTGCAGACTGAGAACTGATGGCTACTGCCAATTGCTTACTATAGGTACGAAGTATTGCTGTCGTTCCTGCGAGCCTGGTCAGAGTTCATCCCAACTTTCCGATTACACGAACTACTATGTAACAGCCCAGCACTCATCCATCCATCACCCATCATCACCCATCATCACCCATCGCATGGTCTAGTTTCAGCATGGACCTGCCTGACAGTCTGCATACCCTAGTACGAGCATTGTCCCCTACCTGCTCCCTGGTAACCTGGCAACCTGTCTACGTCGTCTGTGCTCTCAAGCCGGGAGGCATGGTCCGTACGGCAGCCCTCGCAGCAGGGACAGAAGAGAGCATGGATGATGGAGTGATCCTTGCTGGCTCCAAATAAGCCTGTACGACGACGCTATGGTTCAAGCGCCTCCGGGAGACGCAGGCCAAGGCCAAGCAAACCACCTTTTAACAAAGCAGAACCAATGTCCCGGATGCGCTACTTCGTATCGTAGCTCCTCTGGCTCTTCTTTAGACCCCCAATTTACTATTCCCATTAATAATCCTTCAAGCCCCAGCCACCACTACTGTCAACGACGAGATATCATGTGCGTATCTCTGACGCCAGGGCGGCCAGCTAGCACCCGCTCGGCAGCCAGTAAGACAGGACGAGTCAGCAGCCTGTAGTGCTGCTACTCAAACTGGAACAATCAGAGTCAGAGGGCGTAAGCAAAACGGTCCGATGCTGCGTTCGCACACCAAGCCGGAGGGCATACGTAATTACTTTCTCGGGAGAACATCCATTCGTGGCTTCACACGCCGGTGGCGCCCAGAAACTGTCCCGACCTCGTCCCGACCTCAGATATGACCAGACATACCCCAGATATGCCAAAAGAAACGGGCGTCCTCACCGTCATATCTCTCATCTTGACACAGCTCGGCATCCCTCCTAATCCCAGCCGTCAACGGCAATGCCACCCGCTGATAACAGGGCCCCCAACGGTTCCTCCCCCTTGACCTTGCCTATGATTCCGATTCTGATTCTGTCCCCATCTCTGTCGTCTTCCACTCGGTCTCTAGACGCCGGGGGGGCAAACAGCATATCCACCTTGGCTTCATGCACGGCCCTGGGCTGCCCTCCAGAGGAAACTCGCTAAATCCCATGTGGCAGAAGCATCCATATAGCGCGCCACCAACCCGCTACTGTAGCCACTTTCCAGAAGTTCACGAACTCGCTGCCACCCCCAAAGTTGTCCACGATTCCCAGGATATCCCAGGCCCCGACAGCTCACGATGCTCGCCCACCGCCCTCCCATCCTTCTCGCAGGGACCAAGAACGGCCTGGTCAGCTCTGACCGCCCCTTATTACTATTTACTATTCGTCCCGCTCGACGATCGCCGTCCTCAGTTGGCGTCCCCGCCATCACGGCCCCATCCGCCCCGAACAACTAGCAACACCTTTTGCGGCTGTTACCGGTGTCGATGGTGGCTTCTTATCATTCAAGGGCTATAGGTTTGGGGGTTCGGAATTCGGAGATCCACCGGTGATATGGAAGCTCAGGTCTCTCGCATTTGCTTTCCCGTCGTGGTTGTTCTAGTTATTCGGCACTACGGACAAGCACGAGTCGTCTGTCTACCTAGGTACTTCGTGTTTCAAGTGCGAAGATACGCCGCTCTTCTGCCCCCGTTTTACACATCTGGCGAGCCATCTGGATCTCTCATGGTAAGCCCAATCATTCAATCAATCATCGTCACTGTAACAGGGGCTCCCTGCATTATCGTGGTCAATGGTTTCGGACCAACAGGGGGATCTACCGATTCTCCCGAGAGGACGCGGTCGGCACTGCCTATCTCTTTTCTTTTCTTTTCTTTTCTTATAGAAAGAAAGACAAGTAAGTGCATATGCTGAGGGAAAGTGTCTCTGCGAAGTAATTAGTCCACACCCTTCGTCGGTCAGCTCGCCGCAGCAGCAGAAAAGCTCACCATGCCACCATTAGTATTCATACACTGGCGCCAAGGGGGGTCCCAAGGCGGTGCAAGAAGCGAACACGTTGAGAGACTGGCCCACCACGGTACTGGGTGGCTTGATATGCATGGGCACGAGATGATTACTACGTAGTCTGTATGGACGGAGGAACGACACAGGCCCGCCTTGTCTATCCCCGGGCGCTGCATGGCTCGGTCGAACGTACGGATATCCGTACTTCGTACCAACTTCCGTGGCCGTTCCTTTTGCCCTTGTCCTATCCCCGTCTCCCCACACTTTGGTGCGCCTTTGACAAGGTGGAGTGAACGATGTTGATTACTCGACTGCAACGGCAGCTGGGGAGACTTCAACATCCGGTTCGTGGGCCATGTCATGTCGTCCACAGGGCACAAAAATGTTGCATATAACCAACATTGCTCGGCCAACTCCAGCCACGATTCTAATAAGCGGCTTAACTACACCAGATCTTACCACTTCCACCCCAGATCCGACGCTGTGTGCCTGAGAAACACCACCTGAGACAGCTGGTCGACCGGGTTGGGTACATAGACTGGAACCAAATGTGCGCCGTCTTACGAACTACTATCCGAATCCCTTCAGGAGGGGATGTCTGACATGAAGCTAATTACGAATAGACTAGTCCGCTGCCTTGTCGTATGTTCATGTCTCTCCTGTTGGTGGCGTTCAGACAAGTCGCAAGGAATAGAAAGCCAGTCCCTTCTTGTCTTCCTGGTCTGTCTTCCTACTGACATACCGTGCAGTAATCACGTATACCACCAACGAGTTTCGTCAATCGGCCGAAGTACCTGGCACTTGATCGCAACCTGCATCAACCCACAGTACAGGTACGAATACAAGCTACAAGCGAGGCCGGCCTACAGCGCCGACGGCATCGGGACAAAGACATCTCACCGAGACATCAAATCCGCCTCGATTCACCGACGCAATAAATCTCGCATTTCGTTACACGGCCCATAGCTCGTCGTGTTGTCCGGCGTAGTCATTTCTACTACGCTGTATCGTTGATCGACCACCGCCACCACAATGAGGCCACTATGTTGTAATAGTCAAACACCGAGTCTCCATGCAGGCACTTCAATCGACGGCGGACTTGGCGAGGCCTGGACTACGCCTCGCGCCAACCCAGGAAAAAAGCCAGTGCAACCGCCAACGAGCTGGTTGGAATGCGAGCTATGGATGGGAAGCGCTCACATAATTACATGGTAGGCAGAGGAAGGAACAGCAACGGCGCCGTGTTGTACCTGACTTGCTGACGTCTGAGGAGCCTAGTCCACCTGAGCCCCCTGCATGGAGGGGCGTCGCCGTTCTAGAAAAGCGACACGGCCGTCCGTCGTTTTGATAGTCGGTCCTGGCCGCGAACCCAAAAGCGGCTTCGACTCAGCGGTCCGTTCCATGGCCGGTTCTCAGTCGAGTCGCCCGAGGCTCCCGGCCGGGGGGCGGATTGCAGTGCTGTCGAGGCTCTCCTCGCTTGCTTGCTTGCTTGCTTGCTTGCTTGCTTGCTTGCTTGACCGCCTCTCCAGGCGTCTTGGCCTGTTCGTCTTGCCGTCTGTCATCGTCTTGTCTTGTTTGTCTCCGTCGTCCGGGGGGTCGGCAACCAACCTCTCGAACCACGCCCCCCTCCCCCTTTCGCCCTGCAGTACTACGTACCACGATGTACTACTGTAGCACAGGCCCCGTCACACTTGTTGGAGTTGATGCTGCTCGAGCCCTGTATCTTTCTCTGTCGTGCACAAATGGCGTGCCCTGCCGTGAGCCCTTGCCGTGCTCCGTACCTCATCTCGCCATGGCCCCCAGTCCTGTCAATTGTCATCGCATCGGGCCATGCAGGTACCGAGTAACAGCCGCATCGACCTCTCCTCTCTCTCTCGTTTCTCTCTGCGCGCGGGCTCTCTTTCTCCGCCGTCTCCGTCTCCGTCTCCGTCTCCGTCTCCGTCTCCGTCTCCGTCTCCGCCTCCATGGCTTGTCGGACTTACTCGCATGCCCGGTGTGCTTCTCTGCTCCGCGCACCTGGAGACCCCGAACCATCGAAAACTCCAGGAACCGCACGCCTATTGGCAAGGCATCGGCGCGCTCTGTAGATCACGCCTCGGTGGGCTCCCGCTAGAAAACCTCTCACCTGCCCGAGTCGGCCGCCGAGATGTGCCCGTCGCAACTCTATCTCAATGAGGCTTCAGCTTTTCATGTCCACGTCAAGTCCCGTGGCCCATCACCATCCAGATCTGGAACCTCGGCCCCAGATACGACGGCGAGACTAGGTCCAAGGGGACAGAAACTACCCCGGCTTTGATGCCGATGCCGACAACGCCATGCTCAATCCCAGTGACAGCTCCGACGAACCGGCCGCTGAGCCAACGCCACAGCGACTTGTCTGGCCTGTGGGCCAACCATCACCGTTATCGTCGCCCACCGGCATCTACGCATCAACCAACCAACCGACCAATCGACCAGGTCGACCGTAGGAAACCCCTCACTCCAGCCCGCCACGGTTGTTTCCTCTTTCCCCGAGCCTCATCAAGATCGGTCACCCATGGCTCCTGTTTCGCTTTATGACATGTCGCGTCCTCGAGCTTGGAGGCCTGCTAGGCCTCTCGAGGTAGGTCGGGATGGAAAGTTTCCCGCATGGCTCCAGCATGATGTGATTCGAGGTCCTGCGGTCATCCCCTCGCCTCAGCCCCCTCGCCTCCATCATGCATCCCATGCTGCCGGCCTTCAATCTCTGGCCAAAAGAAATCGTAGCCGCCGTCCGTCGCGGAAACTCTCTTGAGTCTTTTGCAGCCTGGGGATCGGTGCTAACGGAGCCTGTGCCCGGCCGTGGAGGAAGCGGTTCCGCCCCATCCGTCGTGCTTCCGTCCGCATCGGACATGGATATGTGATGGCCATGAGTGCTTCCCCATCATACTACTACGTACCTTTACTTGCGTATAGCAGTACGCTCTGAGTGGTTGCAGTAGTGACTACGAAGTACGTACCTTGAGGCTACGTAGGGCAAAGGTAAGGTACTTAGCAAATACGTGAGGTAAGGTAAGGTAAGGTATACTCAGTATATGTAGGTGGGATTGCTCTGTGATAGCCAGTCTACCACAAAAAAGTAGACAACAAGACCAAGAATGCAAAGACCCCTCGTCCCTGTTCATGAACCTGTCCCTCCCACCGTCGCTCCAACGCCAGAAATGACAAGCAGAGGCAAAAGTGCATCGTTCTTGTCACCCGTGATAAAATGGAAAAATCAGAGACGCTTGGTGTTGCGGAAAAAAAGACTCCCCTCTCGTCACACATGCCTTCTCGTCCCAGTGTCCTCTACTAGTAAGTATCCCAACAACGAACAAAACCCTGCTTTCCCGCTTCCAATGGTGAGTTAGAACTGGTTACATGAATGACGTCTGTGACTAGTGTCCAAGAATAGTAAGCCGGCCAAGGGACGCCTCCTAAGCTTCATTGGCCCTCGTCTCTGTAATCCTCCACCCGTTAGAGGAGCTTCTGTGGTATCGGGACCTGATGTCAAAGCTCCTGGCTTTATTCGACCAGCTAGATGGGGGAGGCACACCTGTCAGTCGACTGGGCTGTCTGCGAAGGCAGAACGTGGGTGGCTTTGGGAGGAACACTTACATCTTGACGCGCCCGTCATCGCCGCAGGACGCCAGCATAAAGGGGTCAGCGGGATTCCACGAAACGGCGTTGCAGCGCGGGTGGTGCCCAGACAGCCGCTCAACAGCAGCACCCGTGTTCTTGTGCCAGATGAGGATGTTTCCATCTTCGCTTCCACTGAGAACGAAGCTCTCGTTAGGCCCGCCGAAGGAGCTGCGGATCAGATAGTCTCCGCCTGTGTGGCCGAAGAACTTCTGAACCGAGTTGCGGGTGACCAGATCGATGAGCTGGGCCTCGCCGTCGCGCTTGTTGACGAGAAGGTGGCGTGAGTCCTGGCTGATACTGACTGACGTGGGACGAGCCTTGAGCTCCATGTCGAACTCGAGCTCGCGAGTGACGGCGTTGTAGACGTGGACGGTCTGGAGATCGTCAACGGCGACGAGCCACCGCCCGTCGGGCGAGCCGCACAGGTCCTGCACACGGTGCCTCTTCCCCCATTCGAAAACCTCCTCGTCGTGCACGTTAAAGGTGCAGAGGCTGTGAGCACGGTCTAGTGTGCCGACAACGAAGGACTGGCTATCGCGAGCCCAGACACAGCCGCTGACGGGCTCCTCAAAGCGCCTCAGCCTCTTGATTAGCGTTCCAGTCTGTAGCATATCATGTTAGCTTTGCAACATCGTCGGAATCGTCGTTGGAGAATCGCTCACATTGGCGTTCCACAGCCGAGCGAACTTGTCCTGCGAGCAACACACAAGCATGGAATCGTCAGGGCTCCATGAGATATTACCGACACCACCCTCATGGTCGCCCAATATACGCAGTACCTCAAACGTTTTGGGATCCCACAAAACTACCTGCTCTCTACTTCCGCAAGCCGCCAGCTTTGTCCCGTCATGGGAGAATTGAACCTGCCAGACCTCGCCAGCCAGATCAGGAAGCTCAATCGCCACCTCCGTAGGGAAGTTCCGTCGGTCACAGAAGTGATCAGAATACAGGGACGGCGACATAGCCTCGGTGTGATAGAGGCAAGTGTCGATCTGGCTCTGCTTGACTTGCTCGAGGAGGACAGCCAAACGGTTCTCGGGCAACATGACCGACGGCGATATGCATTCTACTCGATATTAGCAAGGCCCGCCACACATTCGTTCCACGTCGACATACTGGATAGCTCTGACAACAGCAGTTTTCGGGACTGTCCATTCGCCCCGTCCCATTCCGCCTTGGCCATTAGATCCTCAGTAGACCGGCACATAAGTAGACTGGATAGAAAATGGAGCTTTGCGGTGTCATGAGAGAGCGGGGTCAGCTCCCCACGAAGCGCCATGAGAGCTCGAGCAGTGTCTCTCTGCTCGAGCAGCTCTAGAAACTTTTGCTGCCGCAGCCAGAACCTCATCAAATCACGATCCGCGCCAGCGGCCAGGACGAGTCCGTTCCCTTGCCCATCTTCCTCGTGTGCTGCACCAGACAGTAACTGCTCAGCCACTGCCCACGAGCCACTCAGCACGGCTGACCTAAAGCCGGCAACTGTCGGGCTCTCCAACTCGAAACCGCTCTCTTGGCTCACATTCTCCGCGGCTGTTTGATAGCCCATGTCTGACAAGGCCTGAATCAGCAGGCGGGTGACTTCCTGGCGATCATGACCAAAGTATGTAGGGGGGCGCTGGGGTCTCGTTGCGGGAGAACTGCTCTTGCCGTTAACTGCTGTGCCGGCTTTGTGACCATTCGTGACGCCTGCCCCAGCCGTCCGTTGAGACGGCGATACGGATGATCCATTAGAGTAGCCCAAGGGGGCGCCATTATGCGGGTCGGGCGTGTCGCTCTCACCCATCATGGCGTCACCTCTTCGTCGTTTCGGGGCAGGTTCGTCGGTGGTGTCGGCGAACTCTAGGAGTCCTTCGTGAATCGAGGAACGCCGGCGTCGTCCAAGTCTCTGAGGCGGTGGTGGACTCAGGAGCCGGGAGGAACGGGCACCAGAAGGACCTATATTCGTAGTGCCAGTCGAGGCCTGGTTCCTTTGCAGTTGGAGGTTTGAGGGAGCGACAGAGGTGGGGTCGGAGGGGGGGTCGAAGCGTTCAGTGCTTGAGGAAGTCGAGGGCGGTAACGGCGCGGTAGAGTCGTCGGAGGTGTGGTCGGGAAGTCCGGGTAGGGAGCGGGCGCCGGAGGAGTCCAGGTCGACCTCTCCGCGGGTGTTGACCGCGGTGGTATCGGACTTGGAGGTTAAGGGTGAGCTGGGCGGGAGCCAGAAGAGTGTGGCATTCGACAGAAACGACGTCGGAGGCTAGAGACTGGCGAGAGGAGAGCTTCAAATGACAGGCGGAGGAGAGGCGAAGTCGGGAGGTGGAGGCGGAGGTTCACGCGGAGGCGGCTCTGATGGCACGTATCCGACAATAAGACAGACGAGAGCCGCATGTGACTATTGGAGATGATGAGCAAAAAGGATCCTCCGGGAGATGGGTATGGTTGTGGATGATGGGCGTTGAGTAAGAAGGCTCTTTGGTGGTTGGAGGTTGGAGGTTAGAGGTTGGAGGTTGGAGATTGAAGGTAAGTGGTGTGTCGGGGCGAGGATGGCCGTGGCCGTGCTGCGTTCTGTGCCGCGTTGAGAGCACTCCACTCCACTATGATGACGAGAGAGACCACCTGGGAAAGCACGAATACAGTGGAAGTCCAGTGCAAGACAATGGAGATTCCATCCATCCATGCAACTGCTCCCTGATTAATACCATGGAGGAACCCTTGCGGGGAGGAACGGGCTGGCGGCGTCTGGACTCTGGAGAAGAAGGCCACGGGCAGGGAGGAACTGACCAGTGACGGCGTAGTGACTCGCACGCTTCAGTGGGTTTCAGCGCCTGGCCCCAGCAGCCTCAGTGGCTGGGGGCGTTGGAAAAAGGGTCCCCGTCCAGTGCGCTGGCGCGTGAGTGAGTGGGGAACCGCGGTCTCTTTGAGTGGGCGTTGGGCGGGCGACAACCTTGATGCCACTGCACCAAACGGGACAATCTTGGCCAGGATGAAAGTTGTCTACTCATATATTCAACTCGACATTTTCTATGTATAACAGTATTTTCAGCCCTCCGTTTCAAGTGACCCTGTATGCCGCGGCTAATAATCCAGGAATTAGTACAGCAAACATCTAGTCAGGCATGAAATGTATCTACTTCTGCATTTGGCCACCTGCTTGACTCTTGACTGTACCTTACCGCCCACCAGCAACACAACACTACCGGGCGCCACCACCATGGACGTCACTAACAAGCGGCAGGCTGCCATTCATCCATTAACTAACAAGGTACCTAAACTGGTGACGTTTACCTTCTCCCACGCTCAAACCAGGCGGCTGGCAAGCACGCGTCTTAGATGCCTCTTGTCCCACCAGTCGCACAGAGGGCACCGGGACATGCCTATGGGCCTATGGCCATTCCGCCCCAATACCGTCCTTCATCAGCTTCGCAGTCGCGGTTATTCATCAGATACCTTACACAAACCTGGTAGGGGCTAGAGATACCTACCTTACCCTTGTGACTGATGACCCCACCAGATGGACTATCCGCGTGCTGATAAGCGTCTCCCTTGGACCAACAGCGTAAGCTGTTGCTGTCTAGGTTGTCTTACTGACCGCTCTCTAACTGAGGCCTTCTGGTTTGTATCGTGTGTGTTGGGCAGCTCTGGCTTGGACGAACTGAACAGTTCATTGTTGCGTTGGGAGATATGCTGCGTGGCAGGACCCCGCAGGTGCCAGCTAGCTGCTCGATGCGGAAATCTGATTCCCAGCATTTTTGACATGGGTGTAAAAATGGAGATGGCCTCTTCTCGGAATACTTTTGTTTCTCTTTCTCAAACTCATTCCTATTTTAGCCATGGAAATACAGAAGACGACGTAACTTACTCTAACAAGTCTGGTATCTGAGCTGACGCAGCTCTGCGGCATCTGCGGGAGCTCTCCCGTGGGTGACGCGGTTCAGCCCGAAGCCGAATAAGGTGGCATGCATCGGATGCAGATGCAAGGCAGATATCAACACCAAAACAAATCACGCCTAGGCTGCCAGCAAGGCTTTAGATCACGAGGCTCCGGTAAAAACACTCGATTTGACGTAGATACCTGCTACCAGTCAAGTATTTCGTCTTCGTCGTGGCTCCGACCTATCCACAACTTTAAGGCATCCGCAATACTTTCCTCGGGAACGCATCACTTGGTGACGTTATCGTCCAGGCTGCAGAATTAACCCGAACGCCCCCAGCCACGGGCAGCCAGGGACCAGGGCCCATTTCAGTGGTGCGGTCACGTGGACGTATTCGGACTTTCCACGTGAAGACGTGGGACCCTGGAGGCCGGCAGACTGTTGCAGGGAGTCGAGGAACGGGGAGGCTGCTGCGCCACGTGTGGCGTGTAATGTGACGCTCCAGGCGGCGGCGTAAGTTAGTGCCCTTGTTAGGCTCGTGAACTTGGTGTCGTCTTCTGAGTCCTGAGCCCTCCCTATTCCAACATCTCAACGCCTCTCCGTACTTCTTCACGACCTTCTCCCCCCCACCAACCCCTTTCCATCCATTTCAGTACAAAGGGCACCTCCTGCCACTGTCTCCAGAACGTCCCAACATTCCCGCTGTCAGACCCAAGCTCGCGCAACTCCAGAAACAGTATCCTCCTCGCCGACCGCCCCTCCGCCATCTTTCTCCGAGCCCCGGTGCCCAGCGACCAAACGCTTCCACCTCACCGCCAACCCTCGACCCAGCCGATCCAGGTTATACCCGAAGCTCTACTGGAGGATATATCACGATCCCGACCATGAGCGGCACCCTCGCTACGCCGGGTGGCATCTCGGATCCCGCCCTTATCCAGTGAGCCTCCCCCGCGGTCAAACCTCCAAGACACCTGTCTCTAACCCACCCCCCTACAGGCTCGTCAACAAGCTTCAAGATGTCTTTGCGACCGTTGGAGTCAACAATCCCATTGACTTGCCCCAAATCGCTGTCGTCGGCAGTCAGTCAAGTGGAAAGAGTTCGGTGCTGGAGAACATCGTCGGCCGTGACTTGTGAGTGCCCCCCACCGCCCTGCAATATCCCTCCTATGCGCTCCGAGGCCGTCCGAAGCTAACTTGCAGTTCTTAGCCTGCCCCGTGGCTCCGGTATTGTAACTCGACGACCCCTTGTCCTGCAGCTCATCAACCGCCCCGCGCAGTCCAATGGTGTCAAGCAAGAGGATATCAACGCTGGTGACGACAAGGCCGCCAACCCCGACGAGTGGGGAGAGTTCCTCCACATCCCCGGCCAGAAGTACTACGACTTCTCCAAGGTCCGTGATGAGATTGCCAGGGAAACTGAGGCCAAGGTTGGCCGAAATGGTGGCATCTCCCCTGCTCCCATCAACCTGCGCATCTACTCTCCCAACGTCCTCACCCTGACCCTGGTCGATCTGCCCGGCCTCACCAAGGTGCCGGTGGGAGACCAGCCCCGGGATATCGAACGACAGATTCGAGAGATGGTTCTGAAGTACATTGGAAAGTCAAACGCCATTGTCCTCGCGGTCACCGCCGCCAACCAGGATTTGGCCAACTCAGATGGTCTCAAGCTTGCCCGTGAGGTTGACCCCGAAGGTCAACGGACAATTGGTGTCTTGACCAAGGTCGACCTGATGGATGATGGCACAGACGTCATCGACATTCTTTCCAACCGCGTCATTCCCCTTCGACTTGGCTACGTCCCTGTAGTCAACCGAGGTCAACGAGATATCGACAACAAGAAGGCCATCAATGTCGCTCTGGAGGCAGAAAAGAACTTCTTCGACAACCACAAGGCATATCGCAACAAGAGCTCCTACTGCGGAACTCCCTATCTTGCCCGCAAGCTCAACCTCATCCTTATGATGCACATCAAGCAGACGCTCCCCGACATCAAAGCCCGAATCTCCAGCTCCCTGCAGAAGTACTCAGCTGAGCTTGAGAGTCTCGGCCCCTCCTTGCTCGGCAACAGTGCCAATATCGTCCTCAACATCATCACCGAGTTCACCAACGAGTGGCGGACAGTTCTAGACGGTAACAACACCGAGCTGTCAAGCACCGAGCTGTCAGGCGGTGCCCGTATCAGCTTTGTCTTCCACGAGCTCTACTCCAACGGTGTCAAGGCTATCGATCCCTTTGATGTTGTCAAGGACGTAGATATTCGCACAATTCTTTACAACTCGTCCGGTTCCTCGCCCGCCCTCTTTGTTGGCACTACCGCCTTTGAGTTGATCGTCAAGCAGCAAATCAAGCGACTGGAGGATCCCAGCTTGAAGTGTGTCTCCCTCGTCTACGACGAGCTAGTGCGCATCCTGTCGCAGCTGCTCGGCAAGACGTTGTACCGACGCTACCCCCAGCTCAAGGAGACGATGCACACCGTCGTCATTGGCTTCTTCAAGAAGGCCATGGACCCTACGAACAAGCTGGTCCGAGATCTCGTCTCCATGGAGTCGTGCTACGTCAACACTGGTCACCCTGACTTCTTGAATGGTCACCGAGTAAGTTATTCACATACGTGACTTTGGTGCGCTGTAGCTAACACTCTACTTTCAGGCAATGGCTATCGTCAACGAGCGATACAACCCTGCCAAGCCCGTCCAGGTTGATCCCAAGACTGGCAAGCCCCTTGCCTCGACTCCCCGTGCCGCCAGTCCCACTGTTCCCGACCGGGACAACGATCCCAACGGCAACGCAGGCTTCTTTGGCAGCTTCTTCGCTGCCAAGAACAAGAAGAAGGCCGCAGCCATGGAGGCTCCTCCTCCTACGCTGAAGGCCTCGGGCACTCTCTCAGAGCGCGAGAACATTGAGGTTGAAGTCATCAGTATGTACATGTTTTGCCCATGCTTTCTGCTCAGTGCTAATCTTTAAACAGAGCTGCTAATCTCATCGTACTACAACATCGTGAAGCGAACCATGATCGACATGGTTCCCAAGGCTGTCATGCTAAACCTGGTCCAGTAAGTCTTCTTTGATCTCGCCTCATCACAAGTAGTTGACTCACCATCGTTATAGGTTCACCAAGGATGAAATGCAACGAGAGCTCCTAGAAAACATGTACCGAACCGACGCCCTGGACGACCTGCTGAAGGAGAGCGACTTCACTATCAGGCGACGGAAGGAGTGTCAGCAGATGGTCGAGTCTCTCTCTAAGGCCAGCGAGATTGTCCAACAAGTACAGTAATGCCCGCTATGCCAACACAAAACCATATCCCTCCCCGTTCGTTTCTCGCCCGGTGTCAACAGGGTTAGACCGGCCTCTCGCGACTCTCACGACCCTCGCTCATCCACACTCACCGCAGACCAAAGATCTGCTTCACCCTCACCCCTTCCTCCCCTCCACCACGCCAAAGGCTTCTCGAGCATCTCTTCATTTCTTCGATACCAACACCTGTCCGAGAGGAGAAACCTAGAGTAGACTGCTTACTGAAATTATGCGGGACGGATCATGATGGTTATCTCCTTTTTTGTTCCCTCTACCCTTTTTGGAGGCCCAACGGAAGGGTATCACGGGGACTTGGTCGAGAATTGTTCGGGAGCCGGAGTACGGGGGTTAAGCGGGTGGGCTGGACTTTTGGGATGTCTTCCCCGCCTTTGTTACAATTCTATGGACTTGACTCAACAGCATTGCAGAGATTAGGTAGAATATATAATCATTTGCCCCTTTCGAAATGATTGGAGCCTGACTTCGGTGACGAGGTACCTTACGATGACGATGCCAAAGAATGCTGCCCAGATGAGCCACATCAACAGGTTTCAAAGAACCTTGTTCCGTACTTGATCAACTTTTGATCTATTTCCTTTCGCCTTTGTCCAAGAGACAAAATCTGACTTGGCAGGATGAAAGACGTATTTGCCAAACTACCTACCCAACGCGGGACTCCGTATTCACCCAACGTCAGATCATATAACTTACATACGCAACCATATATGTTGCCTTTTAAAACTCCCCTTATAAAGTCAATGCATCCCATGATATCATACAAGTATACCAGTTCTCTCAGTAACGTACACACTTCCAAACACCCCGAGTCGCACTATCAGTGCCGCGTAATAATAATTAGAATGTCGTCCAGTTCACCAGGAGATGCGCGTCTGGCGGAATTTAGGATCGACCAAGCCAGGCTGGAGGCCTCGTGTCCCAACCTGGACATCTGCGAAGCGGGCACGCAGGTCGAAATCAACTGCCCGGATCATGACACGCTGCTTCTCGGGGATGGTTCGAGGTATTTGCCTAGCCCCATCATGAGTTGTTGGGTGCTCACTCGAGGCCAGCGCCCCCGATTCCTCTATGTTCATGACCCAGGTGCTAATATGGGCAACCATATGACTGTCCCACATACTCTCGCGTCGCGCGCTACTCCTTAGAAGTTGGATGGCTTGGCGACGAGTGATAGGGTCCCGACACTTAGTCGCGACGACAAACAGAGGGGCAATGATTCCTAGGTCGGCTGAAAATCGAGGCTTGATGTGTGGCGCTATGTATCCCGGGCCGGAGAAGATGCTTCCGTGCTGCTGGTGCTGCTGCTGGTGTTTGTGATGATGCTGGCACTCTGCCGGGTTAGGGCAAAACCGCGCGGCGGCTCGCCTCTCTTCATCCGCGACAATCTCGACGCCCAGGTCGACAATGGTCTGAAATTGTGGCAGGAAAGCATCAAAGTCTGACTCTTGATCACTGAACATCATCAGGTACAACACCTGACTGTTGGTTTGGAGCATCTTCAAGGCGGCAATGGCAGCCTTCTCCTGAGAGGGGACGGACGGGGAGTGTCGAGAATGGAATAGGTTCTCAAAGGCGTCACCCCATGTTTCAATCTGGTTCTTGAACTCCAGGCCATAGTCCCGCCATGATTTAGGGAGCGTTCCTTTGCGATCCGTTTTGATCGCATAGAGCCCTTCAATGTAACGCATGATTCTCTCGTTGAGCTTGTCACAGGCCAGACGCGCTTCAAGGAGGGAGGTAAAGTTCTCAGGCATGCCCAGTGGTTCAGTTGGCGGGGGCGATGCCACACCGCTTGAGTCCGGAGAAGACCCCGTGGCTGATGGTGAAGAGGTTTGCGAGCCAGTGAGTCGGATCACGTAGGGTTGGGGGAAGTGAAAGGCCATGTCGTACGACTTGGCCTGAATCGCTAGGCGGGTGAACATTGTGACAAGTTCCTCTTCGAGGGGGTCTTCTGTTGGTGTCGATGGACTCGCCAAAACTCTGTCGTGTTGCTGCGTACGTAGCCTATCTAGGAGGCCAAGGCCGGTTTGTATTTGGTTAATAGCTTGCCTATGATCCCCAATAAAGGAGTCAAAGCAAGCCAGCAAAACATTTGCCATTATGAGGGTTTTGGTAGATTTCTGGTCCTGGGAGTTTAGGCCAACCAGCGCGTTGCAGGCGTCCGAGTATCTCTTGACAGCGATCTGCCAATGTCCCACGACAGCTTGTTGATGAGGATTAGAGCCGGCAAACCCGCGGTATTCTGGCTCAGATGTCTGTTCCAACGTCTGATAAAGGGCGCCTAGGGCAATGACGGCATGCTTGATGGCAGGCTCATGGTGACATTCCTGTAGCACACGGCGAGTCCAAAACTCAAAGTCGAAGTAGCCGGACAGCTCGTTGGCCGTATGAGTCCGAAAGATCTCAAAATAGGGACCCTCGGTAGGCGGTAGGCGCAGACTCAGGGACGGCTGGTACGTGGTTGGGGATGATGCGAGGGACAATGCATTCCGCTGGGCAATTCGTTGGCGGACTCGACGAGGTGGTAGGATGACTTCGAGGGCGTTGAAGGGAGATGAGCCCATAGATGCGGCCGTCGCGGCCTGGGCGAGGATGGGCTTCGGAGCAATGCGGATCTCCTCAAAGGGGCGGGAACCGCGGACTGGTGGCGGGTATCCAGTACAGGTCTTTTTGCTTCGTACACATTGCGTGCAGGCTGGACGAACCTCGTCACACTTTATGCGTCGTTGTCTGTTGGGAAAAAATGAGCTTTAGGAGGAGAGAGGGAAAAGTGAGGGTATGCAGGACAGGGAGACCGTACTTGCAGTTGGTACACCCGGTCTTGACCTTAGGTTTGCTAGTTCGAACACGTTTTTGTTTGCCTTGTGAAGGAGGAGCGGTGGTAGCTGCATCTCCTTGAAATAGAAGGCCTGGAAGAGTAGAAGCCGGTGGAATGAAAGTCGGAGGCTGGGCAATGTTGATGCTGCTAGGGGTGGTGGGAGAGTCGGCGGAGCTAGCAGAAAGACCGTCGAGATCGGAATTCGAGTTGATGCAATCGTAAGTTGTGCTCATGGGTACGGTTTTGAAAGCGTTCTGGTCGTGATGGTTTTCGTTGCTGTCGTTGATGGGATGGTGGTTTGTCAAGGAGGCTGTCGTTGTATTTGCCGTCGGGGAAATCCCAGTGCCTGCCGCGGCCGTTGGATCCGGCTGTGGCGATGTAGACTCATTCTTGAGCCAGTCGGACATGGAAACTCCAAGAGCAACGCCTTACTATACTTTGATAGCGATGGGCGATCCTCGACTTGGGCGTAGAGTCTCGAAATGTGGTGCAAGGTTGTTCTCTCTTGGCCGTGTCCCGGGTTGCTGGCCGGGTTAAGGGGCCTTGCGAGGGGTCAAGAAGCAGAGGATCGAGCAGCCGCTCTTCGTAGCCGTATCTATTGCAGCTCGTAGGAAAGGAACAAAATGGAACAATAAGCATCACAAAGACGGCATGATCGAATACCAGATAGTGCAGGTCCGGCTTTCAGTGACTCGGAATCACTTCAGGGTGCTTCTGTCTAGACATAAGCGAACAAAGTCGGTAAAGGCTGTGAAAGTATGTGTATATGGAAGGATAAAAGTCGAGATGGCTAGATGGATGGTTTGGTTGACAATTGTCTGTCTGTCTGGTAGTGTCGTGGATGGGTGACAGGGCCGGCAACCAGGTTCTTGGGAGCGGGAGACTGGAACTTGTAAGGGATGGGTTGTACTGAAGCGAACGATGTGATTTGATGTGATGGAAAGAAGAGAAAACAAACAAGATGAGCCACACGCGCGGCGAAAGGCGGATCAAAGAAGAGATGATTCAGAAGAGAAGCCGCCGTGTCGTCTGCTGGCAGTATTGTTCGTCTTGTACTTGGCGGTTGCGGGGCGAAGTGGAAGGGAAGGTCTGAAGGATCAACGGCATTGCCCAGAAACCAGAAGCTCTCCAACGAAGAACAATAGAGATTGTGGTCCAGTCGTGGTGGGATGGGGGGCTATTGTCCCTTTTGGAGCGGCATGCACCCACTGCAAAAAAGTGCAACCCTGGTGAATGCAGAGTGCAGAGTAAGGTAGAGTGGTGATGGAAGAGGCTACTAGTAGCCCAGGCAGGCGGAGGTGGAGATGGGATGGAAGAGGGAGTGGGCGGACAGGGGGAAGGAGCCCTGGAGCCCTGGAGCCCTGGAGCCCTGGAGCCCTGGTGGCTGCCCTCCTCCCACGTCCCAAGCCGAACTTGGAGTAGCTTCAGCAGCAGTGGTCTGTGAACCCACTAGGGACACACGCTACGCGACAGGGAGCTACCCGCCCAAACTCTAGCGCTTGTCGGGTGTTTCCCACGTCTTCATACCTAGGCTGGTTCCTGGCCATGCTACCGCTCTTGATCTCTGCCAGGTTCCATCCCATCCATTGGAGACATGGACCAACTCGTTCACTGCGCGCAATGGAGGGAGTGCGGGTGGCCGCGGACCAGGAGGTGGAAGTCCGGCCCCCAACGACGGACCAGGTCCCCCCCCTATAGCCATGAGCTAACGCCCTGTTCTTTAAGTACCTAGGTACCTACCTTAGTGGCTGTTGGGTCCCCTTGACGGACTCTCCCTCCCAGTCCCTAATGCTTCCGTCCATCTGTCTGTTTTTCTTCTTCTTCACTGGGGCGCACAGGGGCGGGCTCCACGCTTTTCTTCACCCAATGTCGCGGGTACAGTACCCCGAAGTGGCCGGTGGCATCCCGTCCATATCCATGGATCGCTGAGCCGGCTCGCTGGCCCGTCCAGGGCGTCAGGCGCCAAGCGTCAGTGGAGACTAGTTGGTAGCTTTAAGTCATTAGCGCATCCCTACGGGGCATTCCACTGCCATGGGGGGGGGCTTGTCAAATCGAGCTCCCGAGCGTCACATTGGATGGAATGGATGGATCCATCACTCATCAACACCAGGTGCCTCACCAGGTGCCTCCCCAAGCCGTTGGAGGGTACCCAGGAGTGAGTGACATGATAAAACTGGGGGACGTAGAAGTGAAAAGAAATAACGGAGTCGAAGCAAAGAACCGCAGAGAAAGGAAGAAAAAGATAAAGAAGAAAAATTGAAAAACAATCAGTACAAAGTACGACCGTCTGTCCCTACTCCATACCTTACCTACCTACCAAGATCCCCCCCGATTCAAAAGGACCCTAGGGTTTGCATGCGAACTCCCCTTGAACGAGATCAACGCCCGCCGAGCGGGAGGCTTTCTTGCTTCCTCGTTGCTTCCCTACGCCGCAAACGGCTTTTGTGTACGATGTAACCCAACTCTTCGGCAACCAGGCGGATGGCCTCGGATCCACACGTCGTGCATCCAGGACAGACAATTCTTTCTCATGATTCAGGTGTGGGGAGTCATGACACCTGAGTGAGTCGTCCCAGCTCCTTGTCCATGGGTGGTTTGTTAGGCCGCCCGGCAAGATGTGGTCCGTCATGCACTACGAGCTCCGTACCATGCCTCAGTTGTACATGATCGCGAACCGGTTGGTCCAGGCAGCAGAATAAAAAAAAATAAAAAAGGAACTAAGTCCCTTTGTCAGATCCTCGAGTTTGACAAAATGTGGCTGGTCGGCTGCGCCCGATCTGCCCGTGCATCCTAGTCTAGGTATAGTACAGCAGAGGATTCAGTACTTCATCTTCTTTTCTTCTTTTTTTCACAACGTTGCTCTCCCCATGCCGTAAGTTATCCACGCCTCATTACGGACCTGCGGCCGAGCATCGGTTGCTCCACCCCTGGAATCAAGCACGGTATTCGTCCGCATTCAGCATCCATGCCCATGGAGCGGGCGGTAGTTCGACACCCTGGCATTTGGCGAGAGGCAACGTCATTCTCATAAAACTCACGCTCCACGCTCCACGCTCCACGCTCTATCGCGAGGCGCGCGCACGCCCGCGGCAGAGGGGAACAGACAATCCCGAGTCCATGCTCGCCATCTGCCATCTCCACCTCGTTGCAGGACTAAACACTGGCTCATCCTTGCGTGGGGGGGGGGG
>WPDF01000102.1:0-61759 GCA_019137265.1 Neonectria coccinea | reverse complement strand
GGCGGCGGCCACATCGTGCGCCTGCGCGGCGTCGACGCCGACCTGCAGGCCCTCACCACGCAGGCCTGGCTGCGCGCGCAGTCGTACCTCGACGGCTACCTCGAGGCCGCCGCCAAGCTGATCGTGTACCTCGTCGCCGCGCTGAGCGGCAACATGACCCAGGCCGGCGCCATCGTCCAGGTCGGCTTGTTGATACTGAGTGCCGCGTTGCTGGGGCTGAGCAATGCCCATGCTCACGGGTTTCGTGTACACGGTCGGTATGCGCTGCCCGAGATGGCCGACGTAGCTGGAAAGACGCCTGTAGGAAGCAGTACTGCGGTGCAGGACGTCGAGGGACAAGAAGTCCGAGATCGATCCGCAACAACATCGCCTTAGAGAGCACCAGCATCAATACTTTCACCGAGGTAGAGAGATATACACCCACAACCTTTGAAATACCGAGTTCAAATCATGTGCTGCCACAGCCGTTCGTTCTCAGAACTCTAACCCAGGATTACGTTCCGTTCCGTAGCAAGATTCTGTTGTACAAAAACTCCCGCCCAGCGTATTCTCCGTATTGTAGACAGCCCAGAGCAAATAATAAACGAAAGCATCAATCTAAGATTGACCAACAATCCTGACTATCTGTTTATCCAAAACAGTAGTCTTTGTCTTAGGCGAAACCCTCTTATACCAGCAATATACTCCTCTTTCAAATCTCCAAGCAATGGCGCCTAGGATGCTGGAACATCCTCTTTCTTCTCCTCTGCGGGTGGTGCCTCTGCATGTGGTTCCGTTGCGGGTGCCTCCTGGGCCGACGCATCGGGGGCTTCCACTGGAGCTGATCCCTCTGTAATCGGCTCTTCCGTCTCGGTCTTTTCTTCAGGATTTTCTGGCGCTTGCACAGAGGGCTCTGAAGGCTCAGTTGTCTCTGCTGGTTTTGCGGACACAGGTGCAACTTCGGATATAGACCCGAGACCTGGCTCAGTTGGAGGCTCGACATCAAGTTCGGTTTTGGCCTCGGTGTTTGCATCGCCGGCAGTTTCGACGGCGAGTTCAGCAAGAGGCTCAACAGTAGGCTCAACAGCAGGCTCGACGATAGATTCAACGACAGACTCGACGGTAGACTCGGCGATAGGCTCGACGACGGTTTCGAGGATGGTCTCAATGACTCCTTCGACGACGGGTTCAACGACAGGCTCAACGACAGGTTCAACGACAGGTTCAGCAGGCTCGACGACAGTTTCAAGAAGAGCTTCGACTGCGGGTTCGACCGCCTCAGGGACGGCATCGGGAACCGGTTGAGGGGATGGCTCGGGTGCAGGCTCGGCGACCGGCTCTGGTGCTGGAGCATCTGTCTCCATCCTCTCATCGACCTGACGGTCCAGCTCGCCAAGTAGTCCACCAATCAGGTCAGGCTCTTCAACGGCGTCCATGACCATCGAGACATCGTCATTCGCAGGCGAAACTGGCCTTGCCGCAGGGGTGGGCTCAGCAGGAGCCTCGGCTTCCTTAAACTCATCACCAGTTGCGGGCTCGGCGGGAGAGACCTCTGCGAATTCGGAAACGTCAAGGCTCGCAGACGCGGCAAACTCTTCCTTAGCGTTATCCTCAGTCATGGTGATATCCTCCTGTTCCAAAGGCGGCTCCTCTGGAGGCACTTGATTGACCGGTTCGGTTTCCTCGAAAAGCTTCTCTTCACCGTCTGTGCCTATGCTTACTGAGCCATTGGCAGAGGGCGTGGTTGCGATGTTACCGACTTCCTCGTGTGGAGGAGGCAATAGTGCTTCATCCCTTGGGGACTCAGTCTGGGGTACCACGTTTTCGATATTGAACTCCAGTGCGGCGACGGCAGAGGGAGGCTCGATCGTGGCCAACTCGGTCGTTGCTAGCTCAACGACAGTTGACTCGGGGATGGCTGGCTCAGGCATTGTCGGTTCAGCGATAGGTGGTTCAGCAATATGCGGCTCGGAGATGACCGGTTCAACAATAGTCGGCTCAGTACTAGTTGGCTCAGGAACAGTCGGCTCGGGGATGGTCGACTCGACTACAGTCGTAACCTCGGCGGTTTCAACATTCTGAACGGCAGGCTGTGTCGTCGATGGCGTCTCGAGCGAGATATCTGGGGGAACCTCCGTGGTGGGGGAGGGCATGATGACGTTCTTCAGCGGGCTGCCCTCAAGCCTTGACAAGCCGGGTGATAGGTTCAGCGGCGGAAGTGCCAAGCTGAGAGGGTTGGGAGGTGCCAGCATTTCTGATGGAACCTCGTTGTCGCCCATCTCAACATCGGGACGATCGGGCGCGGATGTTTCAATAGCAGGCACGGAGTCTGTCATTTCATGATCATTGGCGCTCTCGTGTTGCGTGCTATCGGCTGGTGTCTCGCCACCTTCGTCGCCATCTTCACCCTCGTCGCCGTCGTCGCCCTCATCGTCGTCATCGTCATCGTCGTCGTCGGCCATCTCGCTGTCCTGATTCGTGTTATCGTCGGTCTCTTGTTTAATGCCCTGCGAATTGTTAGCGTCCTGGTGTATGAAACCGTTAGGAAATCGTACGTTTTCGCCAGCCGCCTCCGGCTTAACCGTAGATGCAGGCGCAGAGCCATTTACTGGGACTCCGGCCGCTGACGGTTGTCCTGCACCCAGCAGAGGAACCTTGGCCTTCTTTTTACCCCGACCAGGTCCAGCCTTGGACTTTCTCTTTGGTGGAGGTGGCCTTCTCCTTGTAGGCTGAGGTGTCGCGATCGCAGCCTGGCCGTTGAGACCTACTGCCGGTTCGACCCTGGTCGAGATAATTTCGCCGTCCACATACTGGCCATCCGCCAGGGTTACTTCCTCCGTATACTGATTGCCAGAAGCGTCGGTCCTTTTCACCTTGGCCTTGGTGACCGTGGGTCCTTGGACCCTGTCTTCAATCGTCTTGCTGGCGATTGTCACGGTGTTCTTTCTGCGCTTCGCCAAGTGCGACACGGCCGGGGCCTCGACGTTTCGGGGAAGCTGCTTCCAGAGCTTGATGCTGAAGCCCTTGGCGCTGTCGTCCTCGTCCTTCTTTTCGGGCTTGTCGGGGATCGCGTCGGGGTCGGCGTCTTCCTCCTCGACCGGGGCGGGGCGTTTGTAGAGCCTGCCGGATCGCGCGGCGAGGAGTAGTTCCTGGCTATGCGGCGGCAGGAGACTCGAGTCTTTCGGCATGCCGTGGAGGAGATCGATCGACCAGATGTCGTTCTGCTGCTGTTGCTCCTGTTGGGGGGGCGGCGCGACGTTGACCCAATCGTGACGCCATTGTCGCACTGGGAGACCTGGTGACAATCAGCAGCTGTCGCAATCCGCAAACAACGCGGTCGTACCTTCAAAGTCGTCGTGCTCTGCGTATCCGCTGCGGTTCGCGCGTCGCGTCTGTGCATCACAGTTAGTTGAAGCCGCGACAATCAAGCCACCATGTAGGCACCCACGCCTGGAGCCATTTTGGCGGGCGTTAGAGCACAGCTGCTCAAATAAAAATATATCGATAGATTTAGGTCGAAATAAATGGCCGTCGCGATTGGTCCTTCGCGAGTGTCGTGCAATGCGCCAGCTGCGATGCTGCCCTGGTTTGTTTCGAAGGAGGCTGAGAGAGGCTGGGCTTTTGTCGCGACGAGCGTGAGGACCGGTGTTGCAATTCTGGCCAATCATAGACAGCCAATAGATGACATAATCATGGCGAACTTTTAATGGAGCTTTGAACTTCCAGCCGTCAGGTATAGACTACAGAGTGCCCAGTTGATACGCTATCGAGGAACATAAGATCCAGATGGGAATGATGGGTTGCTTGAGTTGAGTGTTTCTGTTTCGTCTATTCCAGCTCCGAGCCTTATGAGGGCGGTATAGGAGTGGGGCGCGGGGAAGTTGTGATATTCTGGAGTTAATTCCCTTTGGGAATTTCCTCCATCACTCTTCTGTGTGATAAAGAGCGAAGTGAATGGAATCGGTCTTAGAATTGAGATTCGCCGTCTAATATCCCAAGTATGACGTGCCCCGTCTCATCCCCTTCGTGCAGCCCTTGCATGACCTGTGACTGTCCCCCAGCCGCAGTTTGTGGTATCCGATAGATATACATTGCCGTCCAGTTCCTACTATACACTCCCTTTCATTTCCCTTCGTGGTTCGTCGAAGAAGGGTTTGTTCCACCTCGTCGAGATCAGTCGTGTCTATTCGCACCAGTGGGCCTCCTGTCTGATTGGAGCCAGGGTGTGTGATATACCCGTGCTTCTTCTGCCTCGTAACATCTCCCTAACTGTTCGCCTGCTTGGTCTAGTCTCTAGTCAGTATGTTGAGAGTGATGCTTTTACATAGAGATGTGCACGTACCGAGAGTGACCCCTCAACGACTAATCGATCCAGCTCGTAGAACTGGCTGATGACTGTTTGCCGCTGTTCCAATTGTCAGCCTTGGCCCGTTTCGACGCAACCGCAACGTCGCCGCATACCTTTAGGCCCTGTAGGTCCTTCAAACCCTTCTGTACCAGCTCCTGGACCTTGCGCGGGTCCCGTTCGGCGATATTCTCCCGGAATGCATCTCTCGTCCGTCGCTTCGCATACTCGCGGAAGTTGTAGGCGGCAAATTGCTCGCCTTGCCGTAATAATTGGCGGTACTGTATCGAGAACCATGTGTCAGCCATCAAGTCCACCCAAGTTGGTGTGTCCGAAGTCGCCGGCATTCACGACCGGACTGAGCATGCGATCCTGTGTGGGAATTTGGCTGGGCTAGGGCATCCTGGGGAACGCCCGGGCGAAGAGGAGGAGCGGGCGACTCACGAGTGATCGTACTTGCTGCGGCATGTCGCCCTTCAAAGTGCCAACGACGGACATTCTTGGGGTGGATGTGGTTGAGAGGGTCGGCAGTGGAAGAGTTCGCGACTGGCTTTTGGATGGCCGATGATGCAAGGCCTTTGGTGATTGGGGCTCGGTGTTAGTCGGGGCGGAGAAATTTGCCGTTCCGGCCGGACATACCCTAGAGGAAGATGACGTCGCATAAATTACACTGTGTGAGAGTAGGATACGATATGTGGATTTACAGTGCGAATATTCTTGTTCGTCTGGTTGCCACTTCATGCCCTAATAAGTATCATCGGCATTTTGAATGAACAGTCATCATGTTGCCTTCGGCCTATTCGGAGCTCTTATTAGACTCGCCTCCGCTGTTGTGCACCATTACTAGCGATAAATGATGATACGTGCAATGGTGCCTTGTATTCGTTGCCTACTTTCTCTCTAGCCACGCATCTTGACCGTGCCGTGAGTTCCTTTAGAGAACTTAGGCTTCAAATCATAGCCACAGGCAAATAGCAGGTAACTGTTTCGCACAATTAATTACAGCAGTCCGATCGTAAGCTTGTGACGAAACAGACCAGGCCTGTCCCTCCCTTGCCGTTCCCCGTTTTATCAAACGTGCCGAACAACTCAACAATCTCTATCGCATCGCACTCTGACCAGGCCAATCAAGGATCATGGGAAAAAAGGATGTTTGGTCATCCTGGTACCATTCCAATGCAACGTCGGTTGAATGTCCCCAGTTTGTAATGACCCCAGTCTCCCACGTTGCTGAAATCGATCGATCCAAGCTGCGACCCCACGACCCCACGACCCGCCTCCGTAGGTAAGCAACATTGCTTGTTCTCAGCTGCTGCTCGGGTGCGTTTGCACTTGCAATCTAGATTCTATCTGCCCTCATTATCTGGATCTTGATGAGACTTTGGGGGCAGCTGAACTATGTCCCTTGCTCTCACTACGGGTGACATTTCGCTAGTTGCAGGATTGGTCTGTGTGATATGTGTGTGATATATGAGATATACGGAACTCGGAAGGCTGCTTTTTTGGACAGTATCGGATGATAACCACATCAATTAGAAGCCGTTTAATTCCATACGAGTGAATAGACCATGGCCATTCGAACTATTAACTGCTAGCGTAGGCAGCTATGGTGAGACATCCTGCAATTACTTCTATGTTCGGCTGCGTCGGATCAAGGAGCAGCAGAGTCCGTGTCGGACATACCGAAGCGGCGGAGGATCCGGCTGTCACCATGCTTAATGTCGAGCAACGGTTCCTAGTGCAAACACCTCAGAAGTGCATTCTGGTATTGAATTCCGATTAGAAAAGTAGACTCAAGCATTAATGCCCAAAGTTTGTGTTTGACAGGTTACAAAGCGTCGCAGACCGATATTCGACCTCGTGTCACTAAGTAAGGTCCCTGCGGGATTGGTTCTGCGTTCATAGACCGGATGAGCCTGTAACCTCGATCCATGCTTACCAGCAGACTGTATCATCATTCGCGATGCACGGCCTGCAGTGCGAGTTTGACAGCTTGACGTGGTGCCCCAGCAAGGGACACCACAATGGGCTAAGAGCTTCTGTGCGGTCTACAGGTCGGATCTCACATGCATGCTGTGCAGTCAATGACGCCTCGAGCCCCAGAGACTAGAGCATGCAAGGGAACAGACAAGTGCTCCTGCGAGGCGGAACCCGGGCGTAGGAAGGTTGCATCGCTTGTGGGCGTGGTGGCGTCTCTTGCAGCAAGGCCACGCTCATGCGGGGCTTTGAGCTGCCGCAGGCTGATGAAAATCAAGTTTCTGCAGTGCGCGGTTGTTGTTGATGATAGCCCAGAACTGCTCATTCTGCCTTGCGAGCTCGTAGTCTGGTTCTTCAATTGACGAAGAGGGAAACAGAGACGGGGTTGCTGTCTCAATTGACTGGGACGTAAAACCATTAGTGCCAAGCATTTGGCTGAACCGTGTGCTGGAACCCAGATCACTCTCTAGCTGAGCGGTGAAAGCATACTGCTTCAGGCTCAGATTTGGCTTGACAATGTTGATAGCCTTGGTTGATGGCGCGGCTGGGAGGGGAGAGACGAAGCACAGGTTGGTGACGGAGGCGTTGAGGTTGGCCAGCTCAGTCGGATGGGCATTGTCTGCCAAGCTCCACCGAAAGATTTTGCCCTTGGTGTGACCGGATAGGATCGAGGTTCCGTCATATGTCAGAGCAAGACACGACGGCTGGCCGGCCTCTGGATCTGAGACAGCAAGCGGGGCGTTGACCTGCACAACAATCGAAGCGGGTTCAGTACTCCGGGAACCTAAAACAGGCTTGTCGCCGCCAAACAGCTCGACGAGGAAGAGCGCGCCGTCGTCGGAAGCGACGAAGAGCGCTCGAGCACTCGGATCCAGACAAGCGCAGAGAGGTGCTGCGGGGAAGAGCAACGTCCGAAGAACCTGGCCGGTCCGAAAGTTCCAGACGATGCATGTCTTGTCCTTGCTTGCAGAGACGCATATGCTCGTCTCAGAATTGGTGCTTGGCCCTGCCACTAGGCTAGTGACTGCTCCGCGGTGATTGGATAGCGTCAACTCCGGTTCGTGCTCTGACTGGGCGTCCAGGCTGAGGAGACGCGAGAGGGACCAGACGTTGATGTTGGAGTCGTCTGAGCCGGACAGGATGTGATAGGGCGTGACAGCCAGACAAGAGACGGCTTGGACATGGCAGGGGGGAGTCGACACTTGCCGGCCCGTGCACACCTATTTCGTCGGTCAGTATGAAGTATACACAGGTAGATTGATACAGGAGGAAGGGCTTGCAGCATGCCGTACGCCGTGTGGCGGACAGAAGCAACGGAGTGGGCTGACTGACCTCCCACAGAAACAGCCTCCCTTCGGCAGTGCCCAGCACCAACACTTGGCCGGCAAGGGCTAAGCTGCGAATCCGTTCCGGGAATGGGACAAGAGCCTCCTGGTTGCCACGCAGACGGGAGTAAACGTGGACGTGGGCCTTTTGGTTCTGGGCGGCGAAGATGTGAGTGTCGTTGACGGCCAGGCAGTTGACCGGAACGGAGCTCTTCTTGAAAGTCGCCTTGACGGCGTGAGACGGAGTGAGAGCATGACAGTAGATTCCGACATCCTTGGATACTGCGGTGTTGGCGGCAAGGGGAGGGCCGCCGATGGCCGAGACGAACTCTTGTGAGAGCATCTTTGGTGGTACTTTGATGAGATTTCAGAGCTGAGCCGAAATTTCACTCCCAATGTGAGGACTCCCGCGAAGAGCTGCGGATGTCGACGAAGTGAGAAGTACGTCGTCGGAAGGCAACCGAACCAAGCGAGCCGAGACAAGTTGATACGAGCCGGATTGAGCTGGCTGGGAGCTGCGGATCGGGGACGAAAGAATTTGCAGGCGATGTCTATCTCAACCGCGGAATTGGCGGTGGTTGGTCTGTGCCCACGTCGCAATCAACATGAGCTGTGTGGGTGTGAGGCAAGAGAAGGCCTTCGGAACTGCGCTTCCACGTACTTTCAGACCGAGAATCGTTGCGGAATCAGGATACGGACGGCGCAACAGAAACAAGCAAAAACCACAGGCCGACGACTGAAGCTCCGGGCGTGACAACGGAGACTGGGCGGAGGAGACTTGGTGAAGGCACTCGGAAGCGCGGGGATCCAATTACACGAAGGACGCAGCAGACGCAGGGTCGTCGGGCACCCAATCAGAACCTTACCCTCAGGCCTTTTGGCTGATTCTCGGAAGTAAATATCAGTTCATAAACCTGCTCTGGCGGAGGTGCACTTTTGTTTGTTAGTTTTTTGTGTCGTCCCGTTGCAGCAGAGAGATTTGGCCAAATCCGTCCTTTGCGGGCAGGGTTTTCCTTTTTTGGTAGGCCCGTGGACCGCGCCAAAGTCAGCCGCGGGCGGTGTGGCAGCCGCTAAACCAGCCACCGAAAAGCCGTCACCCTCGTTGTTTGGCTTGGGGTTGCTTTTTGGTGGGCTGTGGGTGCTCCTTCGGGACTGTTTCCTAACCTAATTGAATGAATGGCATCCTCTAAATTATGTCCGTTCTGGCCGACGGTCTGGCGTCTGGGCCTGTGGGTGTCATTGGCAATTGTCTGATAGTTTGCAGTCCGCCCAACAACAGACGGGAGTTTGGCATTATTCAAAATCCAGGGGTTTATTATGGGGTAGCATGGAACCAACCCTTGTAGCTGCCATCTCCCTGGAGCGCAATCGGTAGGGCATGCTCCCGCCATGATCTCCCGTCGTGCTCCGTAGATCCCCCCTTAGGCTCCTCAGCCCTGGGAATATAATCGCCGTGCCTGGCTAACTTGGGTAATGAAGGGTCTAGTCTAAGGTAAGAGCTCGGCTCCATGCCTGGTCGGCCTGGCCTCGGTGAGTACCTCGTTCGGGCCGCCCCTCGCAAACCTTCGGATCTCCCTCCGTATAGTGTCCAATGGAGACGGGACCGGGACCCTGCAGCGCTCGGGAGTGGCCCTGAAATTTTCCGTAGTGCCCTGTGGTGCTCTGTAGGTAGTGCCGCTACACTGGGCTTGCTGACATATCCCTTTGGTGAACCTCCTCTTTTAGTGCCTGTGCCTGCCCTTCCGCTCCAACTTTCGGTGCACCCCCGCCCGTGATGCAGACTTGCGGACGCCATCTCCCGGACTTTCGAAGGGAAGGTTCGAGCAATCGAGACAAGAAGGTTCCCGCTGCCGTGCCTGCCCGCCTGGAACTGTAAGCTTAGCAACTTGCTCCTTGCATCTCCTCGCGTCTCCTCGCATCGCGGCGATGGGCCAAACGGGCAGCTTAGCCAAGTCACCAACCCCACGCCTCTAAACGGATTCTAGTTAACCATGTCTCGCCGTCCATGCCTCAGGGCCAATGTTTTCTTTTTCCTCACATCACTTCCCGTCACTTGTCACTTTGCCCTTGCGTCGCTGATGCTGCAAGTCGCATTTGACTCGCGGTCTCCGCGCTGTCACTGCAATCACCCATGAGGCTTTCCCCCGGCCTGTGAATTGATAGGTAAGCTATCAGATTTACTCATCCCTGGGCCCAGTGGACCTCCCTTTGGCAGCAACTAGACAGACTAGAGACGCAGTTGGGGGAACGTGGGATCCATGCTGGTTGGCAGGTGCAGAACCGTACAGCATGCGGCCAACGAACCAAGTACCTATCGACAATGTTACCCTCATCTCTCCACCCTGGACGGATGGCTGCCATGTGGCAGCGCCTGTCTTTTCAATTGCGGGCCTGTATTTTCAGAGACAACGCCGTGCCCACCTAGGCTGATGGCGTAATGCATGCCGGGGAATCCAGGCTGTTCATCCTCCAGACTGCTACCCCCCGAGCAACACCCAAGGACCTCTCATACCGATCGCCGCGCCTGACGATGGCTGGTCGGACGGACATCTTGTCTTTTTGCCCGTCCGACCGTGTCTTGGCACTCCCCTTCACGGCCCGTTGCTAGCCATGTGCGGCCCAATGAGAAAGCCTCGACTTCGACGGACCGTCATGGCAGAACCCAATACTTCCCTCCGTCCCCGTGCCAGTGTCTCGTTTCAGCCACAGCAACCATGAGCACACACAGCCAAGGGCTCAACGTAATCATCGGGCATCCGACCAACTCACAGCTTCACCACATCTGATCAGAGTTGCGAAAGGGCTCCGAGGGCTTCAATTGTTTCACGGCATGTTGTGAACCACATTCCGCGGGGCTCCTCCAACTGGCACCCCTCTCAATCTCGATGACGGGAAACGGTGACAGCAGCCTCGGATACATTCGATTCCCTCATTAAACCTCCCGCATCTCGCATCTCGCCTCTCCCTGCGTGGCCTGGCCCATGTTGCTCGGGCTAGTGTGCGTGGACGGAGCGGAGCACTTCGTGCGCGATGCTGTTGTAAGGGGCGGATCTGCGGATCTGCGGATCGCTGACAATTCTCTCCCAGTCTCCCCGTCTCCCTTCGGGGGTGTGGCTAACATAATCCTGGCACTGCTTTGAGACTCCGTTGTCTGTGCCCTCGGCATGAGCTTGTTCAAGTGGAGACGTCATGAAAGCTTCATGGCAGCTTTCCGAGCAGACGGAAGGCCCAATGCTCTGCCAACAGCTTCCATCTCGACCGTCCAGAGGAGGAGCCGTTGGAGATTGATCAGTTTCCTCGTCTCGTCCCGTCCCGTTTCTTTTTTGCTCCTCGCTGTGCAAGGGTTACGGCTTCTAAACTTCCTGTCGAAATCACATCAAGACCTACCGAAGCTTCCGATGCTAGTTAGTTGGTTGGGACTCGGATCTTTTTACTTTTGGTAGCCCACCCTTATACACATTTGCTTTTGCGCGGTGCAACCATCTCCTCCCCGGGAACGCCACACGACTTCTCACCTCATTCCTTTGGCAAGGGCGCCGTTAGTTTCATTATTTGTCCTTGCCTCCCTCCGTATCACGACCTCTGGAACATGTGCGACAGACCCCGCCCATGTCTTGCCCACCACGGCACCGTCGTTTCTCATTTTCGCGACCCTCCATCTCCATGGTTGCGCGACATAAGCAGTCTCCCTTGACTCTGTCTGCTGTGTCCTTCAGTGTCCACTCTCTGATCCACCCAGTCAACGCCTATCGGCCTCGCGGTTGAGTTCGAGACCCCGTCATATAACTCTGGTTGTGCCCTACGTCTTCCGCCGACTGGCATCCCAGAGCGGCCTTGTTGACATCTATTGAGTTCGTCTTCCATATCAGTCTTCATGTCCGTCCTCGGTCCAAGAATTCCTGTGACCATTCACTTACACAGACAAGACCCGAACGTGAGACGTGAGACTGCCCGACAAAGGTCAGCCCCGCCTCCATCGAACCGACGATCTGTCTCGAGCATGAAGGGCTTGCTGCCGCTGTCCTTACCGCAGCCTCGTACAATTACACCAAACCACATCCCGGCCGAGGAAGCGATGGACGGCGATTTCGACCAATGCTTTCCGGAGTTTCTGGCGAGAGACCTGGAGATGTCGAGTGCCGTGTTTGCGGCCAAGAACATGACCGCCGGCAGCCCGTCAACGGTTATAATCTCTGATGAGAAGGGCAAGCAGCGAACCATGTCATGTCCTGGACGAATTCTCACATCACCTTACCACGCGGCTTCTCTTCGAATTCGAACACTCGGCTCCATCGAAGAGCGCGATTCGGTCGTATCCTTCATGGAGCACCAAGGCTATTGCGCCGAAAAATGCTCCGACCTAGACTCCCTTCCCGGAACCGAGTCATCTGGCGGTCTTGAGGGTCCTTCAGTCTCCCTCCGCCAACAGTCCATTGTTACAGCCGCTACGTCCCTTGCCTCCGCCCGCGACAGCGCCCCATCGCCAAAGTCATTTTCACCACGTCAACGACTGTCTCGGGAGCACAGCTGGATCGACGCCGATTCCGACGATGAGATGGATAAGGGGGAATATGAAGGCGGTTCGAACGAGCAAACTCCCCTTGCTCTATCCCCGCGACCGCCCACACCACCCAACACAGATCCAGTCTTCGAAAATATCGGAAGCATCAAAGAGCTGGATAGATCGAGGACTCCCCTTAACCAGGCTTCCAGTTCCACCAACGGCTCTTCGAGAAGACTCTCGGTGAGCTTGGTGGATATTCCTCCACGACGAGGCTCATTAACGTGCTCGACAATCTCTCTGGATACACCTTCCAGGTCACAATCACCCTTGACATGCCCGGAGCCAGTCTTGTCCCCAAGGAAGCAGCTTCAACTCTCTCAGCTTTCCAAAAACAAGCGATATTTGTGTGAGAATGAGACCGAATCCACCAACAACGCAGTTATTCCCCGCCACAGGAATGATTTCAACCTGGACCCTCTCGAGTTTGATGAAGACAGCATCTTCGAGGCTGACTTGCGGCCATGGCCTCGACCAAGTACTGTGTACATTCAACCTACCCCCCCACCCTCGCCACTACCGACGGTGCAGGCTTGGCTTGATGGTTCCAATCCTCCATTTGTGCCTCAGCTCCCCGTCGACGACCTGGCAAAGGCAGTCCCACTGCCGCCTGATATTATGGAAACATTGAGGGTATCTATTGCCTGTTTCCCAGAGACCATGCTCCTTTCCTCCAGCTTCACCATTGAGACCATCCGTGCATACTCGAAGAGGGTTAGGCATCCGTCAAACGACCCCTGGAGAGAGTCACTGGGAGACGTTTTGCCTCACGCACCACGAAAATCATTGTGGAAAAAGGTAGTCTGGCACGGCCGCGGATCCATCTCGACGCGACTGCACCGAATCCACCAATCCCACGAGGACGATGATGCAGAGGCGACGACAAGCCTCGAGGTATCGGTGGCCCCAAATCCGTGGGCGCCGTTGCGACATGTGTTTGGCTCATGCTCGGACTACATCTGTGATGCTCTCTATGCGCACATGGTCGCATACAATTACATCTCCCGCGTGCCTCGCAGCCAATCAGCATCCTCAACAAGGTCCTCAACGTCGAGTTCTAAAAGATCACAGAACGAAGACATCCCGAAGAAGGCAGCGTCCCTCCTTGGACTCGACTCTTCCCATGGCCCGCCCAGCGTCGGCCGGATCGCCAAGAAGCTCAGTGCCCCTCTCACAGCCTGGGGCTTCGGCAAGGACGAGATGACACCTGTTGGCGGCGCGTCCACGGCGGCTCAGGACAACAACACGCGGAACATCGAGGCTGGTTTGCTGCGTTGCATCATGCGGTTGATTGGCACGGCGAGGATGATGGCGCAGGAGGGAGGCGCAGAGGATAGGATGATGGAGGCGGAACCGTACGAGGCGGACATGATGTTTGTGCGGAGCTTGTGCGAGATTGTGAGGATCTCAGAGGAGGCAGCCTTGTAGAGGCCTTAGATATCACGTCATGGGAAAATGATCGGGACAGCAAGGGATCACGGTGTCATTATTCTTTTGTTATTTGGAGCGGCGGTCGTGCGGTACAATACCCTCATTGGCAAGTATAGGTTCCTTCGGTCTGTTTATGGATCTTTTTAATGTAGTAATGTTGACTCCGATAAACGGTCATCTCATGTCCTCGGGCTTTGCACCTCCTTTGATCGGGTGAACCAGTATCGTGGCTGACGTTGTGATACATCATGCAAGTCTCGCTGGTCTTTGACCAGACGGGGAAAGGTGTTTGGCGTTTATTATGTCTTCGGTTTCAACGAACCCGACGATCTGGCTTCCGCTCTGGCTCTGATTTGTTTCGTCTAATTAGTATGTTGCCATGTCATCAACTCGGCTCCGAAGTTAAATCTCAAGCGGCCCCTTGCCATCGCCAAACAGCTCGTCGTACCACTGCTTAGAACTCCCCTTCTTCTGGCAGACCCCATCCCAGCCGATGGGCGCAAACTGGTCCCCGCGCGCCCGCTCCGGCGCAAACACACTAACTGCCTTGTCCTCGCGCGGCGCCCAGTACGTTACGCCCGAGCGCATCGTGGCCAGCGGCGCGACGGCGGCGTCCTCGCTTCGCCGCAGCCGCCGCGTCACCAGCGCCCGCAGTTGGCCGTGGTACCACATCTTGGCCCACCAGTGCTTCAGGCGCCACGGCTTCAAGCCTCCGACGTAGGCGTTGTGGTGGATGCCCACGGGCGTCGTGCCGAAGAAGAAGTCCGTGTACAGAGGCTGCTCGCCCCATGCCATGTCCGAAAGCGCTGCGTCTGGGAGCTTGTCGTTGTCCAGCTCTGGCGGTATCCCGTGGACGCGCACGGCGCCTGGTACGCCGGCCTTGCTGGACTCTTGCTTCACCGCGGCTGCGTCGCCCGTCTGGACGAAGAAGCCGTCTTCCTCGGCGGAGCACGTCGGCGGGATCGTGGTGAAGTTGTAGTCGAGGCCGATGCCGAACTCAAATCGTCGCCCCTGAAGCGCAGCCAAGGCGATGCGCCGGACCTCGGGCGCCAGCGACGACAGGTCGTTGAGTGCGACTACACCATCCCATGACGCCCCGAGATGCCTCACCCACTCGCGCCACATCTCCTGTTCGCCGATGACCTCGGCGAACAGCGCCTGGTCGCTCCACAGCTGGCGGCCGTCCATGGCGACGCGGTCGACCTTCTCCTTGCAGCGGCACAGGGCTCGACGCAGGGCGCCCATGGTGCCCATGATCATGCCGCTGTTGACGCACCGCGGGCGCACCTTGCTGTACTTGCGCGCCGAGTCGAGCGAGAAGGGCACCGCGTCGGTGCCCGGGCCGTACATGTCGGCCGGCATGGGCGACGCCGGCCAGTGCTCGTAGTGTGGGTCGGACCCGGAGTAGCTGTCCGGGAAGCAGTCCTTGGCCGTCGTGGCGATGATGTCCTGGCGCGGCGGCGGGACGGGGAACGCCGGGGTCCCGCGGGTGAGGCTCTGCCATGTGCGGCGGTTGCGCTCGTCGGCTTCGCGGTTGAGCTGGTGGTAGCGCTGGATGAGCACCGAGGGCGGCAACTGGAACCAGATGTCGTAGGCGTCGACCAGCACGGCGAGATCGTCGTCGGCCGCGTCGTCATCGCCGTCGAGCAGCGCCTCGATGACGCCTAGCAGGCTCTCGAGCTTGGCGATGTGGCTGCCGGCGAAATGCCATGCAGGGCGGTTATACTCGCCGTCCCAGTTGAGCAGCGTAGGCATCGGGTAGCCCAGGGCGACGGCCGACATGATGGTCTTGCACAGGTTGATGTGCGGCGAGTCGGCCGGCATGAAGAGGCGCAGCCGGCGCGAGGTGCTGGGCTTGCCATGGCGGAGGGGGACGGCGAGGGCGTTGAGGTCCGGGCCGGAGATGGATTCGGCGGAGCGGTGTCCGGAGTGGACGTCGGAGTAACGGGTTGTAAACTGCAAGGAAATGTTAACTCATCCGAGACAACGACTTGGTCGTCGAAAGGGCTTCCTGTTTACTTACATGGCCTAGATATAGCAACCACCACAAGAGCAGCACGGCGACGAGAATAACAACCCATTTCAACTGCCGGCATAACCTCAAGACGGCGCGAGACAGAGACGAGGTTCTGTGCGAATGCGATGCCATAGACGACCTTTGGTCATAGCCATCGAGGTCAGCGCCAGATCCTCGGCTCGTCCTGGACGCAGAGCGGCGCGAGACGAGGGACGAGGCCATCGCGATGGCATCACCAGCCGTGGCAACAAGATCTGAGATACGGGCCACCAAAAAGTCAGGAGAGAAGAGGTCTCATAGGACCAACAGCTCAAGGGAAAGAAGTAATGTTCCACATGGTAAAGTGCCTACCGGGCCAGGCGCGCAGCATGGTGTAAAACCGTCGCAAACGGACGGAGGTAGTCCATAACAGCGACGATCCAGTTAATTAGTATACTCGTACGTCACAGGCGGCACGCAGAGCTACAGATACTTCGTACAGGGGCTTGTTCGCTGTGCATAGCGCTCGACGTGGGATTCGTCGGCTGTGAGAGACTAGCAGTTGGAGATGGATGCCATTGTTGGTCTGTTTGAATGGCGAACGGGGCAGCCATAATTAAATCCACCTCACAGCCAACACAAGCAGGGGGGGACCTGGTCCATCGTTTCTTGTGATCTTCACGTTCGCATGTTTGCAGTCTGTGCAGTCGCATCTCGATGCCGCACGTGTATTTCCCGTCCGGGGCCTAGAACCGCAAAGTCCCGCGTTCATGGACGGGTTACCAATCGTTTGACACCGTGACGGCGGTCGATCAGGCCCACGTGCTGCGACGGGTTGCGACGACAGGTTGCAACGAGATGGGTTAAGTTAGTGATGGTGTAGCAGCCAGAGCTACAGTAGGACTGGAATTGGATCGCGGCTAGAGAAAGTAGATAGATAGAGACAGACGGCACAATCTAAATTGTCTCTGATGACGGCTTGCATACTCGATGACGGCCGGTTGGTTGCTTCGTAGTTGGTCGGCCCATGAAGTGATCCAGCGATGCCAGCCAGGCTCGGCACACAGCCCGCAGTACAGGGCGGGCCATGGTTCTGCAAGGAGCCCATGGAGGGCGCTACACGGCACACAGCTAGTGGAGTAGCCGCCTCCAAGATCCGCTGCGAGCCCTGGAACAATGTCCCGCGATGCAACGCAACAGCCTTTCCCATCATGGAACTTCGACAACCAACAACACTTGGCGTTAAAAAAGGAGGATCATTCATCAGTCCTTTCTGCAAAGCCGACTACCTTCTTTCCTCTCTTTTTGGAATCCCTTTGTTGGTTCCTGTCCGCCCGCCCCGGCTGTGCAAGCACGCAACCCGGCTGGAACTGCAACTGCGGGTAAAAAGGTCCCCCCTTCACTAGCGTCGGATCGGATCCCTTCATCTCATGGGCCTCGTATAGAAACTGCACAACCGCTTCCGACGCATTGTCGACTGGCTCTCTTCTCTTTTCCCTTTCTTTGTAACAAAAGCGAGCCTCTTCTTCTTCTCGAATGACCAAGTAAACGAGCGTCTAAGGGAAGTGGAATTGCGTCGTGGCTGTCATGAGTACGCCAAGGTCCCAATGCTGCGGCACCAAGCTGCCATCATATCTCGGCTTCGCCATCCTCGGTGCGTCGCTCCCCCTCCATCGCCAAAGAACCACCAACTAACACCACCCCAAAAAAACAGGCCTCGTCAACACCATCGTCCCCTTCATCGTCTTCTCCGCCAACTACCTCATCATCCCCTACCCGCGATGGGTCGTCATCCTCATTGAGACGCTCCCCGCGCTGGCCACCAAGCTGGTCCTCCCGCACTTCCTCCACCATGTCCCCTACTGGATGCGCCCGCTGTGCGCCGCCGCCTGCTGCACGCTCGTCGCCGTCGTCACCAACGTTACGCCGCCGAACGTCGCTCCGCCCTTGAGGATCTTTACCTCCGTGCTGGCCTCCTCCGCCGCCGCCGCCATGGACGTCTCGTTTCTCGGCATGACGCGCTACTACGGCAGGGCGGGCCTGGCCGGCTGGGGAGCTGGTGTTGGTGCTGGCGCTGTGTTCTGCGCCGTGCTGCCCTTTGTTCTCACCGTCTGGATGGAGGCCTTTCTGCGGAGCTTCATCGACTGCATTTACGTATTGGCCGGAGCCATGCTGGTGGCCTTCTTCGTCATCCTCCCTGGAGCTCCCGTCAACTATCCCGACACCCGCCAGAGACGAGGCAAGGACGATATCGAGGACGGCCCTGAAGGCGCGTTTCACATCATCCACCCTCTCGAGGAGCTCACCCGACTGTTGAGCACCAAGAACCGAATCGCCTTGATCCAGGCCGTCGTGCGCCCATTCATGGTGCCGCTGTTCATCGCCTTTGCGACCCAGGCCGTCGTATTCCCCGGCATCTCACGCGCCCTCCCTATCTCGCCGGCATTCGACACCTTCTTCTCCTACCTCACCACCTACGGCTTCTCCTTCCAGCTGGGTGGTTTCATATCTCGGACTCTAACGCCGCTGTTCAGACCTCACAGCGCCCGGGTTCCCTTTGCGGTGCTCGGTCTCGTTGCGGCCGTCCTGCTCCTCAACGCGCCGCTCTCCATATTCTCCTCCTCCACCCTCGTCGGACTACTGGCTTTCTGCGCAGGCCTCATGGGCGGCGCCATCTACATGATTACCTTGAATAAAATTCTGGAGGAGAAGTCCTCCGAGCCCGGCATCAACCAGGAGTTCTGTCTCCAGGTCGTAGGTGCTGGCGAAACGGCGGGCAGCTTGGTTGGTGGCCTTTTGGGTACTATCCTGGAGGCGAGCCTCTGCACTTGGGATATTGGACCTGATGCGCCGCATAGATGGTGCCAGACTGCGAGATAAAGCGAACATTGTCAATGACGTTAATTAGTAGACAATTTTTAGAACAAGATCAGAATAACGACCATGCCTCTCGGCTTCTTCCGGATTTAGATGACATGAACTAATCAACCCCTGTCGATCACCGGGGCCACGGATGTTTATTACGCCATCAGCTCCAACCCAGACAGTTGCAGCCTACTCGTGATGGTCCAATGTTTGGCATGCTCGCCATCGGTTGAAGACCCAAGATGCAACAGAAGCCGAGAGCCTTGAAAACAACAAGCAGTCGTCCATGAACTATCCCATCCCACATACCTGCCGGCAAGCCACAAGCACAGGCACGCAACGTGTTTCGGATCCTGCCGCTCTCTCCAAGGCGGGCAGCGTTTTAGCTTACCTCGTATGCTGACTGTGAATCCTTCGTTAACGGCTTTCTCATTACGAGATCTCATTTTCATTGCCTGGGTAGTACGGCGCATCATATCCTAGAGTGAAAAAAAAAAACCAAAGTTCCCAAAACCGCGTTCGAGGAGAATACCTCGGGCCCAATGCAGAAACGAAGAACCCACAATAAGTCGCGGACCGGGTGTCGCAACTGCAAGAAGCGACATATAAAGGTGATGAATTGACGTCCTGGCGTTTTCCTCTCAGCTGTGATAGAATCCCTCTGCTAACCCCCGGTAGTGTGATGAAGAGGGGCCTCCGTGCGGCAATTGTTTCGTCCGCGGCCTCGACGAGTGCGCATTCCCGGCTCCCCCATCATCCTCGTCGCCCTCGACGGACCCCCAGAGCGCATCGAGCTTCCTCTCCCCCGAGGCCCGGTACAGGATCGAGCTGGAGCTGATGCATCGCTGGACGACGTCCACGTACAAGAGCCTCTGCACCATCCCAGAAGACCAGCACTGGATCCAAGTGAGCGTGCCGCGTTGGGGACTCAAGCAAGACTTTCTCCTGCATGGCGTATTTTCCCTGTCGGCCTTAGAGATCGCCTTGTGCGGAGGATCTGTTCTAGGGGAGGACCCCAAAGTATACGTCCAGCTCGCGCTGGAGTACTACCAAAAGGCGAGCAGATCGTTCCGCGAGGACCTCGGGAGCATCACCCCGGAGAACCTCAAGGCCATGTACGTCTTCTCGTCCATCGCCGTGCTGATCAACATGGCCATACCGCAGTGCGAGGACATGGCTGGCGGCGGCGAGCCCCAAAGCATCTTGGCGCGCATGATAGTGCTCTTCGACCTCCTCATCAAGTCGTGCAGCATTGCCCTGGAGAACATAGACGCGCTGATGAACGACCCCGAAGCTGCTGTCCCCATGAATGCAGGGCTGCAGGCCATAAACAAAGCCCCTTCGCATCCACTGCCCAGCGACGTGGAAGCCGCTCTGGCCCGATGCCACGCCGTCATCGACAAGGGCGTCGACGTTCCCGAGGAGCAGCACGCCGACGCGCGAGAAGAGGCCTTGCTCCGGGTGCAGTCCTGTCGGATGGCTGTGTCTGCCCTCCGCGTGTGTTTCGTCGAAGACTCCAAGGAGATGATCAAGGGGCTCTGCATTGCCTTCCCGTTCCTCGCTGGACCGGGTTTCGCAGCTGAGCTGAAGAGATCAGAACCCGTCGCCATGTTTCTGATGATGCATTGGGGCGTGCTGCTTCACCACCTCGGCAAGACCATGTGGTGGGCCAAGACTATCGGGAGACGGATGGTGCTTGAGATCTCAGAGATTCTGCTCCAGTTGACTGGTACGCAGCTCTCTGAGGCACAGGAGTGGCGCGACGGGATTACCTGGGCCAGGGAGGCGGCCGAGTTGTCGCTACTTAGTGAGGCCATGGACAAAGACTGGGAAACGAATGTGCATGTACGAGACGAAAAAAATACCCATTAAGTCTATTCAGTCAAACCAGAGGCCATGACAACTCGAAGTCTACCTGCGATAGCCGACTCTCTTTTTCATCGCCCTCCCCTATGCCTCATCATTCCTTGTCAGCGTCAAGTTTCTCGAAGACCTTATCCCATCCACTGGAGCCCGAAAATAGAACAGCATCAGTGCCGCAGACTGTGTTCGGGCTGGGAAGCTTGCCGTCGACAAAATAGGCACGCACCGCCTTGGCTGTGCATAGCGACGCCTGCGATATTGCGCCATGCTACACATTGGACAGTCAGCCGTGAGCCGCAACCATTACACCCTGGAAGAAACGTACGCCGTACGAATCCTGCTGCAACAACACACTCCCCTTGAACGTCTCGCTCACGTTGCGCGCCGAAGTGAGCGGCGTTATAGGGTCGTACAGAGTGCTGATGACGAGCATGGGGTTCTTGGTCTTGACGCGGAAGTCTCCATTGAACCGCTCCTTGGCTGGCAGCTTCCACTGAGCACACGCCATGAGCATATATTCACCTGTGTCGCCCGATAAACGGCTGGAATTGTGCCGTGCGTAGACGGTAGGGAGGATATCGCTAATGTTGGACGTCTGACCAAACGCGTCACTACACGCGATGCCGAATTTTGCTTCGTTGTTCGTCGGGAAGATGCTTGATAATATGTCCTGAAAGCCGTCAAGAGCTTGGATATCTCGAGTCAGCAGGCTATGCAAGATTCTGGCCGTGTTGGTCCAGAGGAGGGGAAAGTAGAGTACGGCATGCATCCATCTCCTGGCCATGCTGTAGTCCAAAATTAGCCCACCAGAGGGAGAGGGCACGGCTATGGGGTTCCGTTTCAGGTCATCAAATAATGCGTATATCTTGGCTTCGAGTTCGGACGCGGTGATGTTGTCCTTTGCTAGAACACAATCCTTGGGCCTGGCGATACAACCTGCGCAGAAGCCGGAGAAGGCCTTGTCGACATCTGAGTACAAATCAGGGTCCCTGAGTGTCTGTTATTGACTTGCGCTCTCTGGATAGGGGCACTTGCGGACTTACCGATTCGCGTACCAGTCGAACGGGTTTGCCACTGCGTCGAGAATCACCTTGTCCATCTTTTTCGGGAACATGGCCGCCGCAGTAGCTCCCAAGATCGTGCCGTACGAAAGGCCTGCGACGGTCATTGTAGGTGCAGTAATAAGATTGGAAGGGCAATTCAGCTCTTACCCCAGAATCGCAACATGCCGTCTTCGTCCAACGTGTCCACCATTCGCATCATATCCCTCACCACAAATGCCGTGCCGACGAATCTTCCGGTTTCGTTCTGGGCTTCGCGGCAAGTTTCGGCCAAGAGTTGACCGTCGGCCCAGATCCTCCCCAGGGCAACGTCGGAGGCGTTGCTACTGAGACGTGGGCTCGCGTTCAACGCCGAGGCTCGCTCCTCGTCGCTCCCGTAGCATGAAAACGGGATTGTGTCGCCAGTGCCTCTATCACCGTACCCCATTAGCTTATTCAACCTTCTCGAGCTTCGGCAGACAAACCGTGGATCAAACGTTACGAGATCGTGATGACCACCAGTGAGGCTGTCGGCGGCGACTGTCAGCCATATTTTCTCAACCCTATCGAGCTTTCCTTCAATTTCCTTACTTTAAGATCAATTCACGTTCTTTCGCCAAGGGTGGCTTTCCGCGCGCTCCCGGACCGCCAAAGTTAAGCAGGATACTTCCCTTCGACGGACTGTGCACGGCGTCGACCTTCAGGAGCTTGAGCTCGAGGGTTTCGATGGAGCACGGATCTGAATAGTCGAGTGGTACGACGAGATTGCCGCATGAGATCCCCGTTTCGTTTAAATCAGGGCTGCAGGATTTCCAGTCGATTTCATGATTGGGGATGGTCCTGTGTTGGTCGCAACGCTTGGCAAGAACCGCGGAGAGCAGAAAGAGGAGATGGGACAAGGGGAGAAGCGAAAACATGTTCAAGAGTGGGTGAATCTGATGGGCGATAAACTTGAGGGTTGATGAATGCTGAATGAAGTGGACGTGACAATGCGGGTTCATTTAACACCATCATGACAGGATCACAGGGCAAGAACGATGCCCTGCGTTCAGCGCTTTTATGGACCAAGGGCAAGGGAGCGCGGCAGGAGTGTTGGTGGCTGCCATGGCACACCAAGAGCTTGAAAGAAGACACTCGTGGAAATGCCGGTTCGGTGGGATTTGGGCATCAGGAGTCGCCTCGTGGTTGCATATCGCTCAACAGGTTGACTGTTAGCTAAGGTAGCCAGCACCACTACCTCACATAGGACGTCTTGTCTGAAAGGAAGAACAAAGCCCTCAGGGGTGGCGATCCTTTATCCCGATCCGATAATCCGGTTCGCATCATTATTCACTTGATAGAAAGTACAGTGTGGTGTAGATTCGCTTTATTTATTAAGTGTCGCACGCGTCCCAGTCGCTGACCCTATATGTACATGGCTCTTTTTCGCTGGGACATTGCGTGGGCGACTACGGACTTAGATTCTGTTTTCCTCCATCCTGATAGTAGTTGTTATTTGTATGCCGGACCGACTTAGCGGCCCTTCATAACCTGGCGTCGTCAATTCCTCCTGGCTCTCGTTGCTCCCGGGTTCTCGTGAATGCCACTTTGATGTGTTCTTTTCGATGGGCAGCTTGTCTAGCTCGCTGCTTCGGTAACCCTCGGCGTCGCTGCCTGCCCCGTGGGCCTCTTCGTCCATGACAAATGTGGTGAGGCTGAATGAGCCTCGTTGTCGATGGCCGGAGCCTAGCCCGGCGTTGGACGGTATCTCGAACCTCGAACCGGTCGGGTGGTCTGAGTCGTGGAGTTCCGAGGGTCCTGTTGTTGATATGCCGAGCTTGCGGCTGATGAGACGAAGGAGTGGTCGGAGAGTCGCGAGGCTGCCTGCTGTGATGGCAAGGCCTTGTTCCGTTGTCGACCAGATCGCGATGTCGATGGTCGACCCTTTGCACGTGTTAGGATGATCGAATCTTTAACAGCGCTATCGGAAAACCTACATAGGAAGTCGGGGTTCTTGAAGTCTTTCACGTAGGCAAATCGCACTGCCACGGCCGAGCTCGCTCTGTGTTTGCGTAAGAATCGACACAGATGCGCCAGGATGCGACGGGTTACGTACATGCAGGCCATAGCCAAGATAGGAATGAGAGCAATCTTGCTCCTCCGCTCCATGTTCAGGCTCCACACGAGAAACATAGGAAGAATGGCGCAGGTGAAGTCGGATATCAGACTGAATACGCTGTACAGGTACGTGAGAGCGATGATGACGTCCACGTTAACGCAAGACCCTTCCTGGTCCTGGTTCCAGAAGAAGGAGATCGGACGGCACTGAAAGAGGGTGACAAAGAAAAAGGTAAGTCCAGCGAGGAGTGTGACGAGCATTGTGGCGTAGATGATGAAGGTATCGAGGGTTCTGACGGTGATTCGGAGGATGAGGTAGCCGATGGAGATTTTGGACATGATCATGGTTATGCAGTACCAGATGTAGCAGAACCACCAAGCCTAATTGGCGTCAGCTCACGTTGCCAAACCACTTCTCGGAATGCCTCACCTTCATGGCGGACTTGAAGTCCTTGTCCTCCAGGTCGGCGCGATGCCGGCCAGTACCATAGTGAACTCCGATAAGAGCAGAGCCAACAAAAAGAGTGAACGATACCTGGGTAGAGTGTCAGTGCCTCCTTGTGCGACCAGTGGCGGGATGGAGAAGAGGGAGAAGAGGCCGAACGACTTACAAGAGCAGCCAACATGCACCAATCATCGAAGCCAAAGTTCTTCACCAGACGAGTCCTCACGTAGCATCGGAGCAGGGTGGAAATGACGGCCGTCACCACAAGCGTGTAGCACACAGCCTGGAGTTCCGGGCCTCGATTCTCAATGGCCATGGTTGATGGGGCCCAAAAGTCGTAGGGAGCGTGTAATCATGGGTGCGTCAATGTTCAAACAAACGCCAGCGAAATCTCCAAAGTCCGAACAGGAGCGTCCCGAGACAAGTGAGCCAGGCGTAGTATATTTAAGAGCCCAGCACCCAGGAGCTGTCGGGCCTTTTTCTGGCATCCAACCATAGCGGCGGATCCGGCCCCTTCGAGCACAGTCCGCGGCCTCACTTATTAGCCCCGGAACTATCCCCTCTGATCGACAATATTGGGCATCGCTGTTGCACATCAGGCATGCCGGGGCTCCCCGGGAGGGTGTAATCATTCAGGGGAATTTCCTCCTTGTGCACATCACTGATTCAATGCCCACACATCGCCACGGCCCACCGGAATCGCACTCGAACCGCCGTGTCGGGACGTGTGTTTCGATGCCTCTCCCGGCAGAAGGCATGCTTCAAATGGGCTCGGTTAACAGCTCGACGTCCGAGCCCCGACGGAGCATTTACTCTTCTGGGGGAAAACACGCCATAAATGTGGCTCCGTCTAGCTCGTCGGTTTGTGTAACGAGATGCCAAGGTGCCAGCCATGTGTGGGCGCGGAATTGTGGACGAACCATCGGTGTTAGGAGCGGAGAGTTCCGTCGACGGGTAGTGTCTCACAGTCCTCAGACTAAAGACGCACTTCACAAGCGCATTGTACGGTAGTAGTTCGAGAATCGACTGCCGAATAACGCTAAGGTACTCGTTGGACCGGATTGCTTAGGCCGCGTCAACAAGGCGAGTCTCACTCTGGCAAAAGAGAGGGAATCGCGTCAAGGATGCCCAGTTGATAAGAGCCATTGCGTAGCATTCCCGATAGGTCACCTGAATTATGAACCCCAAGTGGGCCGCTTGGCCCACGGTTCGATGGCCCAGACGGGTCTCTTGGCACAGTCTAGCGCCTAGAACAGCGACGCTTAGGCCTTTCTCTGTCTTCCACCCCCTGTCTAACCTTCGGTAATCTCGAAATGATGATGATCACCCTCAGTTGCAGTAGTATTAAATAGTCTCAGTTGTTGCACCTCAAGACGTCCTTAGACTGCACATCCGGAAGAATTCCTCCCGTGCTGACGAGGTACGGCATTATGGTGTCATGTGAGATCCCCTGGTGCTTAAGTGAAAGATGTCTCGGACTCGGTGGATTTGGTGGTCGCGGGAAAGGCACGCGGACGCCATATCCGTCGATTCGTGGTAGGCGAATCCACCCATCGACTCATGTTTCAAGCCTCGGAGCTTTATCTTGAGTAGGATCAATAAGCTTGACTAGCGAACTGCCCCCTACCAGTTAGCGAGTCGCGACTCATGAAGTCCAAGCTCCAAACAGCCTACCCTAGACTCACGGCCCTATCCCCGCATTCGGCCACTTTTCCCTTGGGGAAAGCGGAGAAACGTGCGGGGATTCCACGAGGCAAAAAGAGGCTGATCAGCTGACCCAGTTAACCCGAGGATGCAACCCCGTATTCTTCAATCGCGACCAATGCGTCGAGATTGTTCTCGGCAACACCCGTCCGCGTCCACCCACCAGCTCCGCCCTCCCCAAGACCAAGACACCCGGAGTCGGCGACCGTAGCACGGCTCGCGCGGATCCGGAGGACCTGCACCGCCTGGGCCCTGAGCCGTGACGCCCTCACACCACGATGGCCTCATCGCCCCCGCGTCATAAACGCCGCAAGGCCTCGTGCAAGGAGTTCCAGTGCACCCACGAAGGCTGCGGGAGGACATATTCTCGCGCCGAGCACCTTCAGAGACACCAATTAAACCGTGCGTCGGGTCCATGATCGCGAAATGATCAGCCATGCTGACGTGCTTCAGATTCGCCCAAGGAGATCTACTATTGCGACTACCCGGGCTGCTCATTCTCCTTTGTTAGAAAGGACCTTTATGCCCGTCATAAGTTGAGACATGAGCGGCAAATCCAACAGTATGGGAATGGTCGATTGTCTCAACGCCCCAGCTCATCTCAACGGGAGTTCTCTAAAATGCCCAGGCACCGTCCCAGGTACTCATTTAGTGAAGATGGATCCGCTTGGAGCGACACCCAAGATGAGGCTAGAGAGACTCCTGCCAAGGAGAGAAGTCTCAGCAAGAACAACCTATCCTCAGGCGATGGCCCTGGAGAGACCGATGAACTGGGTCTGCAGTCTGAGGTGGTGGGAGACTCAGGCCAACACGACGCCACTCACGACAACGATATGAGCAACACCCTCGGCCATTTCGGCGACCAAAGACAGTTCCGAAGCAGAGAGTCATCACTATCACCAGACAAGCGGCCTATGGGGACTACCCAATTTCGGATGGACCATATGCAAGGCGCAGATATGCCAATGGGGATGCCGAGTCCTCGGATGACAAGACCCGAGCGTACCAGAAACCAGTCCTTCATGATACAGGGCGGACTTCCTGCCACAACCGCTGACCAGCTTCTCGATGACCAACCATTCGGTGTTTCCCCTTCCAGTACGGACGAGTTTACCTCCTGGCTATTCAATGGACAAGGCGGTGTCAGCTCTGGATACTCGTTTGTTCCCGGAAGCTCCTTGGGAGGAATGGGGGGCTACTCCAACAACTTTGGTCAACTGTGTCCCGAGTATCCGACCCAGCCGAGCATTATGGGTGGCTCTTTGATGGAGCCAGTGAATCTCTGGTTTCAATCAGAGACAATACCAATGGCCACTACGATGGCAGATGTCGCGCAGATGGGAAAGACTGGACTATCGGAGCATAAACGCCAGTCCTTGCTTCAATACATGATTCAACGATTCAACGAAATCGGCTCCCAAGGAACCAAGTCAGCCACAGACATTAAAAACGAGATCTTTGGAAGTGACACCGACGCCGAAACCCATGTGTTGAGTCTGGTTAACGTTCAGAAGTATCTTGACTCGTATTGGGACAGCTTCCACGACCAACTGCCTATTCTCCACAGGCCGACGTTTGTACCGGAAACAGCCCACGACTTCCTCCTCCTTGCTGTGTTAATTATGGGAGCTTCTATGCTCGAAAAGAAGAATGGACCCTCCGACATGACCGACAAAATTTCAAAGTTCACCACGTTTGTTTCTTGGAACCTCAGATGGCAGGTCTTCATGCATGCAGATTCGCATCCACCAGCCAAGTTGTGGGTCATTCAGACACTTCTTATCCTCGAGGTGTACGAAAAGTTGAATGCAACTCGCGTCCTTCACGAAAGGGCACACATCTATTTCCCCACTACGCTCTCACTCATGCGCCGAGGAAGTGCACTCACGGGCAAGCAATCGTCATACGCATCGCGAGTCCCAAGCCCCCTACTTAGCCCCAAGATGGGCCAACCGATCAGACATATTCACACATCAAGTCGGCCTGAATTTGATCCGTCTTCGCCTGAAAAATGGTGGGACCACTGGATCGCTCAAGAGGCTACACGCCGGGCGGCGATTGCTGCATTCATCATCGATGCCACTCACGCTGCTTTGTTTGGACATACGCCCACGCTTGTGATCCATGAGATCAAGCTCCCCCTGCCGTGTGATAACACTCTTTGGTCATCAGACTCACCCTCCGAGATTGGTTGTGTCGAATCGAGCCTTTATGCCAACGGCGTTACCCCAATTACATTCCTTGATGGGTTGCAGAGGACGCTCAACGGCCAAAAAGTTCGAACAAGTCCCTTTGGAAGGATTGCCTTGCTGGCCGCACTATTATCAGTTACCTGGCAGATGCATCAGAGAGATCTCGACCGGTCCACCCTCGGCACCGACACTATCCCTGGAGTCCAAGAGAGATGGCGGCCTAAGCTACTAAGGGCGTTCGACTGGTGGAAAAAGGACTACGACGATGGAATCGCCCATGTTCGACATGCTGCTTTTGACTGGCAGAGGTTAGGGCTGAGTAGCAGAGGCGGCAGTGATGATGGGGATGCCTTCCAAACTCTTGGAACCGTGCTATATCATCTCGGGCATATCACAGTATACATCAGTATGCCGGAGCTCTGCATCTTCGCGGGCGTCCCTCAGATCCTTGGACGCACAGTATCCTCGCTTGATTGGAGGCGCACAGAGGCAAAGATCAAGGAATGGGTGGCATCACCTGGTGCAATCGGTGGCGTGTATCACGCGCTTCAGCTGATCAAGCTCATTCTGTTGCAAGAGGACCCACGACGCAACGTCCTCGGCGAGGCGAGCGGAATGTCTGCGAATTTCACCCCGCCTCCATACCCCAAATACGACGCCGGGAACGACAACCTCTTGAACCGAGCCTGGGCTTTGTACTATGCCTCCTTGGTACTCTGGGCCTATGGGTTCGTGCAAGACGGAGACATTGACCCGTTCCCCGAAAATCTACAATACCCTTCAAATAACTTCTCTCAAATGACTACGGATCCAAGCGTCCAGTCATCTTGTACATCACTAGGCCAGGGCACACCGGCAAACAACGCAAACGACGGATCGCAACCAACTGCTCTCAAGAGGAATCCTTTGTCACTGGGTTCTGATTTGGAAAGCGTGAGGCGTGATCGCCACGAAGATCTCAAGACATATCTGCAAATTATGATTCCGCCAACGATCAACTCGATCAAGGCATTCCACTTGCATCAAAACCAGGCAGGTGTTGTTGGAAACCGCAACAAAATAATTGGTCTCCTGAGCGTTGTCGACGAGGCGTTGTCAACCACAAGGTGGGAGCTTCTGTCTGAGGCACGGCATAGGCTCAAGATGGCGGCATCGATGATGAAGCACTCTGGAGAACCAAGAGATTAGGGAATTTTGGAGGGCAGGGTCTGTATTATAATCATTACAATCTGGCGCTTCTTGGGAGGAGCGAAAGCGTGAATGATAAATTTTGTTGAGCCATTGGGTTATGTACGATAGTAAATTTGTCAATAATGCACATTTGTTCTCTTTACCGAAGGATATCAATCAAAACGTTTCATGACAAAGCTGCGGGTGTGAGGAAGCCAAGAATAATGAAGCGAAGGTGGAAGCTGGACTAGGAGATTTCTTTATTTATTTGAATCTCGGAATACGTATTGCGTCAACATGTCTTTTTGGCAGACTTAAGAACTAAGTGGATGGCCAGTGGAGTTGTGATAAGAGTCAATCAAGTATCACCAATATCTTGTTCCCAGTCCCAACGTGCTCATTACTTAACCGCCGTGCTATTGGACCCCGAGTGCGCCCTCCGAAAACCGGTGCGCGCCCCCGAAGCTCCGGAGCTCGGAGGCCGCGGCCCGAGCCAATGCAAAGCCGCGGCAACCCATCCGCCTAGCACAATTCACGCCTCGAGTCATGCCATTGTGTGTCCGATAATGGCGGCACGTGACGAAACTACAGTCAGTTTTAGCTTAGCCCGGAAGTTTTCACCGAGTGCCCGCCTCATATTCGGGCGTCTTCCCGATATTTCCTTTCTCAAGAGCCACCCCGGGCAATTTTTTCTTCAGAAGATTGTCCTAAGATATCGCAGACCCAGACAACGGTTTTTGAAAGCCAATTACCTCTCGGAAACCATGGCGCCCGGATTGGACCGAGTGCGATTGCCCAATTCAACGGCCGGGAGGAAGGATGTCCGCAAAGCGTCCTCGGCGTAAGTGGAGTCCCTTTACATACTTTGCTCCCGAGCACAGGCTCTCGCAGTGGCTTGGGAGAGCTCGGAGCCCGTTACGGCATTGTCTATCTAAGATATCGGCCAGTAGCTGACATTGGGTAGTTGTCTCACATGCCGCAAGAAAAAGGTTCGGTGTTCTGGAACTAGTCCCTGTCAGTATTGCGTCAAGCGCGGTTTGGACTGCATTATCCGTGGACAATGCCCCAAGAGGGTATTTCTAGCCAGGTGAGTGCTTTATCCTTATCTTATGCCGTCTGTTTCTAGGCTAAGGAAGCATAACAGTCGGGTCGAGGAACTTGAGAGTCGTCTAGCCCAGTATGAAAACGTAGACAAGAACGCAACACCACCCACCCAAGGTATGTATCCCTTCAATGTCCTCACCGACCCTCAACGAGTTGCATTTTGACTTATAACACGTAAAGTAGCGGAGACCACCCCTGAAGATAAAGCATCAACTGCATCTATCCCACAGACAGGAACCTTACCGCAATTCTCCCAACTATCCCCACAAACGGATCCCGGACGGGGAAACACACCTCCGAGGTCACCCATCTTGCCCCGTCCTTCCCCCAGTTTCTCTGCACCATCAGTTAGAAATGTTCCAGCTCAGACATCACCGGCTTCAAGTAGGTTGCCTCATATCGAACCATTCTACAGCCGTTGACTTTAATAGCCATTCCTGTTGATGCATCCATGAGTTCCAGTCGCAATTTTTCATCTTTGGTACAAGATCTGCTGTCACCACTCCAACAAGATGACCAGAGCAAATCTTCCAGAACCCCGACATCCAGCCATCCAAAGGAATCAACATTCAACCATGCCCCAATGCAAATCTCTTACCAGAACTTCCCCAATCTTCCTTCACATCAGGAAGCCCAGAGGCTCCTAGAAACAGCCATGTTCTACATAGGACATACCCAGCATCATGTTGACGCACGAGACTTCTCAGACCGCTTGTGGTTCTTTTACGCCAACAAAGACGACCCGGCTCAACTTGGGTCTCCGTGGTGTCTTGAGATGATGTTGGTGATTGCAATTGGCACGTTGTTTGATGCCAATCCTGAGGGCAATGGTGAATTCTCCGGAATCGAGCTGTTCGAATACGTACACAAAAATGTCCCGACGCTCACCGCGATGCACTCTTACGGGAAGCTTGGTGTTGAGATCTTCGGCTTGTTTGCCATTTACCTCCAGAATGTGCATCGCAGGGAAGAGGCCTACCTTTATGTAAGTACTCCCCTCAGCCTTTTAGACTGGTTGCTGACTTGACCACCAGATAAGCACTGCATTGCGACTGGCGATCTCACACAAGTACCATCAAGTTTCAGGGACCAAACACTTGATGAAATCTGAAAAGGTCCATCTGAACCGCCTTTGGTGGACGGTGTACATGCAAGAGAGGTAAGCTTATATATCTAAAGTTATGAATCCTGGCTCACATTTTCTGCGTAGACGACTCGCTGCGGCAACGGGAAATCCATCCGGGATCAGAGACGAGTCCATTGACGTGGAACTGCCGACAAACTCTCCTGGTTTTGCACCCGCGGGACCTCTTTGCATTAACATTAAGATCGCTAGAGTCACTGGACGGATCTTGTCCGGTAAGTGCTCCTCAGGATTAGACCTAGGCACTCGCTAATGGGTTACTAGTGCTTTACGGCCCGGAGCCCCATACTGAGGATACATTTGTTCCAAACGTCCAGGAGATTGTGAAATCTCTTTATGATATTTCGCAAGAGATTCCCTCCGATTCCGCCAAGGATTTCCAGGGCATGGGCCGTGATCTATGCTTGAGAACGACTGGGTCTCTGCATCTCATGCTTTATCAGGTACTACACTCCGACTCATTCAAACCTGCCCGCAAGGAGCAAAAGGAGCAATATCTCACAAGTTGAACGCAGGCTACCCTTCTTACGCTTCGACCTATCATGTTGCACATGGCGAAACTTGTCCTCCGTGGCGAGAGCCCCAGCAGTAGAAGCCTGCACACTTCGCCACTTGGAAGATTATCAAGAACCTGTTCAGAAGCAGCGAGAAGGCTATTGAAAGTCGTTTGCTCACTCCGAAATCGAAACATTCTTGGTAAGACACGTTAATTAGCCCATGTAAACTCCATTTCGCTAACGAGATTCCAGCTATCCATGGCTTCTTCGACTTTGACGCGGTTTGCTCTTCATCATTCATCATGATACTGGTTGCAATCCTAGACTCCGCCTGTGAAGATGGCCAGAAGTTTAGCCCGTCGCCAGGGCTCCCAGACGCTCTGGAAACTATGCAGTACCTTGCCGATCATGGGAGCAAGCATGCTCTGCAGAGGATAAAAGACTTGAAAGGGATATGCAAACTCATGTCTCACAAAATCCAATCCCTTCAGACGATGAACAACTCGCCTAGCGCGGCCGACACCTTGGCCGGGAATATTCTCAATGGTCTTGGTTCGAATGAGCGACATGGCACTGCGTCCACCCCAGAAAACTCTGGAAACTTGAACTCCGAACCTTCCAGGGATCAGGTAGTCAACCTTGAGAACTCGGTACAGGGCCAGTCACTACGACCCGACGAGACCCCGAACGGGGACATACAACTCGAACCGGATCTGTGGGACAATTTCGCCCACATATGGGTTCCTCCAACGGATGGGAGAGGCGAGAATCTGTACCAGGATGTGTCGATGGCAGACGTCTCGCCGGATGAGTACTACAAGTGCTACTTCTCAATGTACAACAACGCGGACTGGAGCCTCACGGGGGAGGAAATGGGAGGCTTTGCCGAGTTGGGTCGGCAGATCCAGGACGTTTGACAACCGTGACATGGTTTTATACTAGCTTAGAGTATTGTCAATAATTCAAAAGGTATCATCTGAAGAACAACTCTACATACACATACTAATTATTATAAGAATAATATGTGTAAATATTCTAATTTAGAGTTGTTTACTTTAATATCAAATTATAAGGCTGTCTTATTTTAAGAAATGGAAGAAACGAGAAAAAACAGAGAACACATTTTGACTAGTCCTACACTTGCGACTATAGCCTGTCTACCATACTGGTCTTAGAACACTTTAGTTAGAAACACATCTGTGTTGTAACATCTACTGTGACATTTCCGGCATTATAGCTTCACCATTTAGACATTCGCTAAGGTAGATGGCTGGGTAAATCAGAGTAACCAGCAGATTGTACCCAGTAGCTTCACCTAGGGGTAGGGAAACAAGTCGACGCCCTTGCCCGCTGGGTCCGAACGTTTACCGTCAAGCATGATACGCCAGCGCCCGTTGTTCCCCACATAGAGGAAGATATCCCCCTGCTTCTCCGCAGCGCTACTCTTACTACAGTAGACTGTGATGTGGCTGTCGGTGCGGACCGTACGTCGGTGGTAGCCTTTCCTGCGAGTTCTGAAAAGTACGCGAGTAGTTGTATGGTCGCAAGAACTGTAGGGAGATTGAAAGAAGTAGTCAGCAACTTTTTCTTTTTTAGCGGGTTTCGCAATTATTGGAAAATACAGCATTGATGAAGACATGCTGTTTCTAGTGCATAGTTATACATGGGTCTCGGCGGTGAATAATCTTACCGAATCCAGACATGGGTAAATCCCATATGGCCAAGATCACGGGCAACTTGCTCATTCCCGAGCATGCGGCGCTCGTCATTAGGCGGTTCGACGAGCCACATAATCTCTCGCAATGAGTTAGCGAATTCCACCACAAATGCATATCTCTACATACCAAGGGCTCTTCGGTGGTCCCCGTGCCTACCGTTCACTCGACAGGGTCACCTGGGCGGACAGACATGATACTTAGTTAAAATCCGCACTGTTTATCTTGGCACACCAGTCGCCAAAAGTAGAGTAAACAATGAATTGATGTTCCCCTAAGCAGTCGTGAAATATGGAGGACGCCGCAAATTTATACTTAATATCTTGAGCATGCCACGGAGGCCTTCATTTCGATTCTGACTCTAAACGTTGTACAGCCGGGCGTCGTTTTCTCAGACCAAGATATGTTCGATTTGGTGACTAGGGGTTATTTGGCACAATGATGGACCTTGATATAGAACCAGAAACATGTTGCTGGTGGCCATTGCCGCATCTGTTCATGTTAGCGGTAGGTCGGCGACCACAAGATCCTGACTGGTTGGTGTTGTCGTGTTGGCATGTCCAACGTGGTGACGCAGCTTTATTTAGACTACGTAGTCTAGTTCGGGATCCGAAACCAATCAGCAAAGAACTCAGGAGCACTGTAACTCAAACGATAGGTCTGGGATGCTCCGCATAGTTCAAACACCCGAAATCCTTCAACAAGCGGAAATTGCCTGTATGCCGTTTCGTTCACCAGAGATCAGCCTCTCTTCACGCAATGCGATGTTTTACAATATGAAGATCAAGGCCATGAGAGACCTTGTTGGGTGTTGCTGTCATGTGGTAATTAGATAAGCTTCACACAAAAAGCAGTGTGGGAACTATACTGCTACGACAGTATTCCAGTAAATCCACATTTACAGCACGTTGTAGATCTTCTGAGCCTTCTGAAAATTTACTGTACGTGCCATGGAGGGGTTTTCCGGTTGCACAAGTAGGTTGAGTATGCGTCACAGACGTCAAGTGACTCGTCGTCTCGCATCCTAAGTTCCTAAGTTCCTCAGGCAAACACAAGGCGCCATCGTGCTTGTTCAATACCTTCGCAAGTTCGCATCACCTTCGCCTCTTACAAAGTCCGTCTCCCACCAAATCCCCTCCAACTAACACGTCCGCTAGCTGGAGTACTCTTCTCTTCAGATATTGCCGTTCGAGACCTGCGCTAACTGCGCCGCCTAAGCCTAGGGTGACTACAGTCTTCCAGCCCTTCAACTCCGCGACGCGCCTTCTTCTCTCATCACGCCTTTTTGCTGCACTTATCGACCTTGGGCCGCAAGCGGTTCAAAGTCATGTTCAACAACAGTGCAACTCGGCTGCCTACGCCCAGCCGCGCCACGCTTATCACCGACAGCGTTACCGATGACGCACCATTCAGCTACCTTGATCATGCGCCGAAGACCTCCCACGGCACGTATCTCCACGGATCACACCTGGATCTCGAGTCCCTAGAGGATTATCAGAATGGAGGGTATCATCCTGTTCACCTCGGTGATTACCTCGGCGCGTCCGGTCGTTATCGCGTCCTCCACAAGCTCGGCTACGGCGGGTTCGGCACTGTTTGGCTCTGCCGGGACACACTGAATGCCAGCTATGTCGCCGTCAAGGTCATAGCTGGAGATGGGGAAAGACCCAGGTCCTATCCTCCAGAAAATGGCCCATCAGGCTGCCAAGGCCTTGAATTTCTTGCACAAGAACAAGTTTTGTCATGGCGGTTAGTTTTACCCTACTCTCTACCAACACATTTGTCCCGTAGCCCACCAACTAACGACGTCTCAGACTTCCGGCCCTCCAACATTCTTGTCGAAATCGCCAACCTCGACCATCTCTCTGAGGATGAGTTGGTTGCCCTCATCGGCCAGCCCAAAAAAACCGAAGTGCGGAGTGTGTCCGGTGGGATCCTCCCGGCCTCCTCGCCGAGATACCTCGTTCTACCCGCCGGCATCGACCGCCTAGGGGCCGAGTACTTGACTGATCAAATTTGCGTCATCGACCTTGGCGAGTCTTTTCCCATCTCATCGCCGCCAGATGACCTTGGTATCCCCGAGCACTACCTCCCGCCTGAGGTGTTGCTGGAAGAAGCGAATGCTATTGGTCCAGCCTGCGACTTGTGGGCTCTGGGGTGTACTCTGTTCGAGATTCGGGAACAAATCCCGCTTTTCTACATGATTCCCGACGATCAGGAGCTCATAGCCGAAATGGTGCGCTTCTTCGGTAAGCTTCCAGAAGGATGGTGGGACAAGTGGGAGGGACGGGCGGACTATTTCGATGAGCAAGGACAATGGCTTCGACTTACCAGTCATGATTGGTCACTGGAGGTGGCGCTGAGCAAGCCCTCGAGTTTCATCCCAGGCCCGGATCATACAGAAGGGATGCCAACATCTTTGATTACACCTGTGACGGAGCAAAAGCTTATGGCCGATTTACTATATAAGCTATTCCGATATGAACCGGGGGAGCGCTTAAGTACCGAGGAGGTACTGGATCATGAGTGGTTCAAGATGTGAGTGTCACTGTCAGGCATCTGCATCTTAAATACGAAATTGGTGCCCCAGGCGACCCGCGTCAGCTCAGCTCAGAGGTAGGAACTTGGAAACGGGAACGAATTCTAGTAGACTCGAGGTTTTGTCTCTGACTACGGGGTATTTCGGTAGATCAGAAGCTTCATCAAATCCACCTTACACTTCCCTCGTGACAACTCCAAGTCGTCGGATCGCAAAGTGACAGTGCCGCAACCGTCGGCCAGGCCGCCCGGCTGCCGTTTGAAATAGGCAAAATACGCTGAGAGACGCTAGAGCACGTCTCCCACCCGTTCGTTCGGGTCTTCATCTGTGAGCTTTTAGTTGTGCCACCAGAGGCTCGGCTCAGCCCCTCGCAAATGGTTCGATGTGAACCCCGGTCCACCAATACAAGGGTCTTCCAGGGCCTTGGGATGGAAGCTGAGAGGCGGTTGCTACGCTGGACACCCTAGTGCCGTTTCCCCCATTGCGGAGAACTTAGGGCGTTGCAAATAGGCTGAATGCTGAGACAATAGCCGCGAGCAAGCTTTTTATTTTATTTTAGTAGTACGATCTCTGTGGGAGCCGGGTGGCGTTTGCTGACTCGTCACTTGTCAACCCCTCTCGTCAGTGTGTCCAGACTCCCAGGACCTCAAGCGTAATGTTTTCCCGGTTCGCGGATTGTGAGAGCACGGGAAAGGAGCCTCATGATCTGGGGAAATATTTGAGCGTCTTTGTGGTTACTCTTGATCCTTGCGACGAAGCGAGAAAAGTACTCGGTCACCGCTTAGACACACGCAGCACGCACAGCACAATTATCGCGCCTCTAAAAAGAACCCAGCACATCGCCAGTGAGTTAAAACAGGCCTTGAACTAATCTTGCACCATGATCTGCAGAGAGTCGGCTGAAGACGCGGGGCGGCGGGTCCTCCCCACACGAGAGCTTCAGGCGATGCCCGGTCGGTCTGGTCTGAGTAAAGCTTCATACCCAGGTGTGTCGAGGCGATAAACAACATCACGCGTCAGGTATCAGCGAAGGGCCTTGGCTAACAGTGTCGTCTAGGGGCATCCGCACACGACAGAGCCCTGGAGACGAAGCGGCATTGAGCCTCTCGACAGCTTCAGCAATCGTCCAATCTCGACTTCAGTGGATTCATGTCCTGATCCTGCCCAGTCATGAGCTCCCGTGATGTGCTCAGGTGCTGGCCAGACAAGGGCTTTTTGCAGCTCACCCACAACCTGCAGATTCCTGTCGGAAACTAATGCCGATGAACACCCAGGCTATGCTGCATCTGGCCAAGAATTCGCAGCTTCGAGCTCTCGGCGATCCTTGTTTCCTGCGCGACCATGATCGGGAGCACTGAGATTAAAAACGGATCATAGGCCGACCGAGTCGACTCGTGGAGACACACACCAACAGCGCTATTCTCCAGGATACCCCAGATTCTCCACCTGTCGTAGCGAGCAAGTCGCGTCCTCTTACCCCATGGGCTTCGCGGGTATGAGTGGTCAACTCCAAGCTCGATCATAGCCGGTCCACTCATGATGTGTGGGCACTAACCAACATCCCGGCCTCGTCAACACCCCTGCCCAATTGTTCCACCAATGGGGACTACCAGACTCGGTGGAATGTCTTCGCGTGATGGACCTCAGAGCATCTTGGACGGCCCGACGTTCCTAACCCGGCTGCAGCTTCACCATGAGTGCCGGGCCCGAGTCTCCGTTGCATTGCTTCACGAGGGGTTACATTGGCATGAGGGAACCATGAGGGACAGATCCTAGACGGGAACCCTTAGGTGGCGAGGTTATAACCGTTGACTTCGCCCGTCTTAAGGGTCCCTCCCTCCCGATACAACGCCATACATCTGCGGCTTATTGTTCAAGAACTCAGCAATTAGGTCCAATCGAGTCCAAGTTCATCATGGCCACTGGAAAGCAAGGAGACGATATCCACATCGAGGCCACCGACGGCGGGCTTGACCACCTCAAGGATGTCGACCTCCACGACAAGGCTTTGGCCAATGGCGCCCTAGAAGCCACGGCCCAGGAGCACAGCCTTGGCGTTCTTCAAGCCTTCAAGACGTACAAGCGTGCCGCGTTTTGGTCTATGCGTAGGTGGTGAGATCCTCTGTTGACTTTGCTCGACTAACAGACATGCGCTGCAGTCATCTCGACCACCGTCATCATGGAGGGTAATTATTGTATACATCACGCTTACCAGATAATAAACTAACATAAAACCGGCTATGATGTCACCCTTCTTAGCAGCTTCTACGGATACCCGAGTTTCCGAAGAAAGTACGGCGAGTACCTCGATGAAGAAAGCGGTTACCAGATCTCGGCGGAGTGGCAGCAGAAGTTCAACTGCCTCGGCGCCTTGGCCAACATCATCGGAGCCATGTTCAACGGATGGGCCACGGCGAGATGGGGCCACCGGAAGGTCCTCATGGGCAGTCTCTTCTGGCTGAGCGTCTTCATCTTCGTCGTCTTCTTCGCCCCGTCGATCGAGGTCATGCTGGTCGGCCAGTTCCTCTGCAACATCCCCTGGGGCGTCTTCGCAACCACCGGCCCGGCCTACGCCGCCGAGGCGACTCCGCTGGCCATCCGAGGATACCTCACTGCCTACATCAACCTGTGCTGGTGCATCGGGCAGTTCATCTCGGCCGGCGTGCTCAAGGGCCTGGTCGACAACGACACCAAGTGGAGCTACAAGGTGCCCTTCGCCGTCCAGTGGGTGTGGCCCATCCCGCTCTTCATCGGCGCCTATCTTGCTCCCGAATCGCCCTGGTTCCTCGTCCGCACGAACCAGCTCGACGCCGCCAAGAAGTCCCTCCAGCGCCTGTCGGAGCCGGAGCACGAGGTCGACATCGACGGAACCATTGCCATGATGGTGCATACCAACAAGCTCGAGATCCAGGAGCGCGAGGGTGTGACGTATATGGATGCTTTCCGCGGGACCAACCGTCGCCGAACTGAGATTGCCTGCATGGGATTCATGTCCCAGATCACCAACGGCGGCGCTCTCTGCTACAGCGGATCCTTCTTCTTCCAGCAGACCGGCATCAGCGCGAGCGCTTCCTACGCCATCTCCTTGGGCGGCACCGGCATCGCCTTCCTGGGAGTCATCATCTCATGGTTCTACATTTACAAATGGGGCCGCCGCACCATCTGGCTGACCGGCTTCGGCAGTCTTGTCGCGATCCTGTGGATCATCGGCTTCCTGGCCCTGCCGCATCAGACAAACGCCCTCCGCTGGGCGCAGTCCTTACTCTGCGTCGTCTGGCTGGGCGCGTATTCCATGTCTGTCGGACCCATCATCTACACCATTGTTGCCGAGATCGGATCAACACGGCTCCGAACGCAGACTGTTGTGTTGGCACGTAGCTTCTACTACTTCGGAAACATCATCTGCGGTGGACTTCTCCAGCCCAAGCTCCTGTCTCCAGGTGCCTGGAATGCCAAGGGCAAGACTGTAAGTTGAACCAAAAGGTTGTGGCAGGGTCGCTCTCATACTGATGATCGAATACAGGCATTCTTCTGGGCCGGTTTGGCTACCTTGACCTTTATTTGGGGCTACTTCCGCATGTTTGAGACCAAGGATCGAACTTTTGGTGAGATGGACTACATGGTACGTTGTTTTCGCCCAGTCCCAGTTGGAGTGCTGCTAACCTAGACCCAAATAGTTCCAAAAGGGTGTATCCGCTCGGAAATCCGCCAAGTATGTGATTAATGAGGATGAGATCTATGCTGCCGAGGAGAGAATCAGGGAGGAAAAGTGAGTTCGGTGCCATGCCATGTGGTTTATTAGCGAGTATGCAGACAAATCGAGAAGGATGCTGTTTGTGAAGCGATTGTTCGCTCTTCTCTCATGGTGACCACCTACCCTTTAGAGCCCGATTTTATTTACTCTGCATAGGGTTGCATAACCCCTCGAGCCGCGTCAGCTGAGACTCACCTACGCGAATAATCCCAAGGTTGACGGTTGGATAACTAACGGTCTCAAGCTGGACCGGGTAGGCAAGCTACCGTGACGGACGGCGCCCGTTTAGTTCCAGGGGTCAAAGGAGCGGACGAAGCTCAAGCGAAGACCTTCATCACCAAGTCAACTGCTAATTAACGGATCCTTCACGGAGGGAGGGCTGGACACGAATTGAGCATTGAATGAAGACGCAAGTCGGCGTCCTCTGCTAATTGCTCGAACAGACGGTGAACAAAGAAATATTGCAGCCGAAGCGCCTTGTCTCCGCTTGTCAAGGGCGAAGACGAAACCCACAGGAGACCCTGGCTGCTGACTGTAACGTCAAAGCGCGCTGGACCTGCATTGACATCCATGGTTTCAATAAGGTTATGATGAGGTGGATTACACTACGCGACGAATGAGCACTGGCAACGTTGAAGACGCGAGAATCAGGGAGATGGGGCGTATTTTCGTTTGTTTTTGTTGGCATCCGGCGGCAGCCAACGGGATGAAATGTTTCGAGGCCTCGTCGTCGCAGCTTGAGTGGAGGCCCCCCCCCACAGTCCGCAGGCCATAGGAGATGCCCGAAGGAACCTGGAACCTGGGCACGAAGGCAATCTCTCGTGGGATTTTTCGTGATTTCGGATGGCGCGTTGATTCCTTGCTTCGGGGCAGATGCTTGCATGACGTCGCCAGCTGGCTGGTGGTTCTGGCCTTGGAATTGAATGACGATGGAGCCGCCAGCAGGCATGGCGGTGGATACCAGCTGGGGAGAGGACCGAAGTACGACGGTACGAAGGCCAGTACGAAGTAATTATAGTCCCAAAGTCAAAGGACACTCGCTCGGAAAAGGAGAAGCTTGGAAGCCAAGACGGGCCGGCAAGGATGGGCCGCGTTGTGCAGAAAACAAAGACGACTTTTCCCACAAGGCGACATAACTCCAGGGCGTCAGACGACTCCGTGATTGATTGTTTATCGGCGATCCGGCAAATTAGAGTCTAGATTAGGCTTAGTGGAGGGCTAAATACGAGGCAGGGGAGAACTGGGGAGGGTCGTGTCCACCATTGGCTCAATCGCCCCGTCTTTTCTATTCTGGGACGGGGGCACGCGCCAATCCCAATCATTCCAGTGGCAGCCGAGACCCACTCCTACCAGCGACTTCCCCTGCCAAGAGCCCAGCGTCCCCGATGACCACCAATTGTTGTGACTACACGTGACGTATCACGCCTCGAGTGGGTCTCATCCCCCTAATTTCAGCTCGTTCCATATCATTCGGTCTCCTCTTCGTTTTCATTCTGACCATTCGACATCTTTCCTTCCCATTGCTCTTTTGGGAACCGACATTCTTTTTTTCCATCGTCTTTCTCTTTGCCCACGGGCTATTTATTCTGTCGTCGTCTTTGCTACAGAACCACGTTCTTTAATCCTTGATTGACTCTGTGTAACGAGCTCTCCCCCTGTGTGACACGCTACAAAACAAACATCGATATCTCCCCCGACTTCGATTCACAGCAGCCACTATGCGTGTTTCCGCTACCATCGCTGCCAGCGCCCTCGCCGTGGGCGTCTCGGCCAAGAACTACCTCGGTTTCAACTCTGGTGCTACCCTGGCCGACCGATCCGCCAAGTTCAAGGCCGACTTCAAGGCTGAGTTCGAGACTGCCCAGAACCTGAAGAACGCCCCCGGTGACTTCAATGCCGTCCGATTGTACACCAACATCCAGGCTTACTCCGAGACCGACCCCATCGAGGCTTTCGAGGCTGCCATCGAGACGGAGACCTCGCTCCTGCTTGGTGTCTGGGCCTCCGGCACCGATAACATCGACAAGGAGATCACTGCCCTGAAGGCTGCAATCTCCAAGTACGGCAAGGAGTTCACCGACCTCGTCATTGGTGTCTCCATCGGTAGCGAGGATCTGTACCGCAACTCCAAGACCGGCGTCAAGAACAAGTCCGGTGTTGGTGCCGACCCCGAGGTCCTTGTTAGCTTCATCAAGGATTTCAAGAAGGCCTTTGCTGGCACCGCCATCTCCGACATCCCCGTCGGCCACGTCGACACCTGGGATGTCTGGCCCAACTCCACCAACTCGGCTGTCATTGACGCCGTCGACTTCGTCGGTGTTGATGAGTACCCTTACTACGAGAACGACAAGGGCAACACCATCGACAACGCTGGTGCTCTCTTCGACAAGGCCTACGAGGCCACCATCGCCGCTGTCAAGGGCAAGCCCGTCTGGGTTACCGAGACCGGATGGCCCTACTCTGGTGAGGACTGGGATGAGGCTCACCCCAGCGTCAAGAACGCCCAGCAGTACTGGCAGGATGTTGGTTGCGACCGTCTCTTCGGCCAGACCCCCACTTTCTGGTACAACCTCCGTGACTCCAACCCCGACAACTCCATGAAGTTCGCCATCACCGACAACCTGTCCACCACCCCCCGCTTCGATCTGTCTTGCCCCGAGAAGAAGTCGTCCACCACCAAGTCGTCCACCACCAAGTCGGCCAGCCACACCAAGACCAAGACCAGCGACAGCTCCAAGGAGACTGAGACTTCTGACTCCACCAAGACTGAGTCTTCCGACTCCGAGTCGACTGATTCCTCTGACTCGACCGAGACCGACACCAAGGTCTCCAAGCCTACTGGTTCTAAGTCGACTGCCACTGAGTCCGAGGATGCCGCCGCCACCGCCACTGAGTCTGCTGGCTCTGGCTCTGGTTCCGGCTCCGGCTCCGACTCTTCCGAGACTGATTCCGGCTCCGGTTCCGACTCTGGCTCCAGCACCGAGACCACTGGTGCTTCGTCTACCCCTAGCACCATTGCCTCTGGCGCCTCCACCCTCAAGATGTTCTCCGCCGCCGGTGTTGTTGCTCTTGTTGCTGCCTTTGCTCTGTAAGATCCAGAATGGATTATGGTTAATTAGACCCATTTACACTGTGTCTTGACTATTATCTCGTTCCCGGGATCTGTTTCTTGTATTCACTGATAGACAAAGGATAGACTTTTAAGGATATTGCCATTGATTTTGCTTACTACCATGATTAAACCTCTTCTGTGCCAGACCCGTGATGACTTGAACAAATAAATTGCACGGGCCCTTGTAATGTGATGGATGAATGATTTGTTGGCATGTGTGACAAGCCGAAAGTGAGGCTTCCGTCAGGTCTGAGGACAAAACCTGTGTGAAACGGTAACGTTGGATTGCACACTGACGATTTGTGTTCGCAGTTGGTTACGGGAAATATTTTAAACGACACGGAACTTGAGGGTTGCGAACCTGTGGACACTTAATAAAGCAGCGGGTTCACCGAGTAACCTAGCACCCGACTACGATAAGCAAAGTTTCTTAAAACCGCTCGGCGCATTGACGCCACACCCAAAGTGATGCGCCGCCGTTGGTGACACTGCGGATGGAAGTGTAACTCGAGATAATGACGACCACACACGAGCGGGAGCTGAACTCACTGCATCCAAGTGGGACACAAGATTGGTCATATACCTGTTGGCGGTCAGGTTGCACTTATTTTTATTTCTGTGTAGAAACATTCGAAGCGCAAAGCAGTGCGAGGAACATTGTGGTAGTAGGATCCACGTAACACTTACCAGGCCCGCCGGAGAGGCTTGCATTCCAGCCCTTTGATGGCGGTGACTCTCAATGCGTAGCTCGACGCCTACCTTTCAGCCTCAAAGAACACCCGGCCGGTGCTGGTCTTTACACAGTAATTAGGGCGGAGTTTTTTTTTAGATCCAAGCCTAAGATAGGTAGATGCGTTGTGGCAGGGGGAGGTCTGACACCCGACAGGATGGACTGGCGAATGGTAGCGGGGGAGGATGAAGGCGCTGGGAAGAAATAGCCCGTGAGGATTCGGAACCAAGGACGAGAGCTGTGCTTTGTTGATGCTGGGTGGTTCGAATCCAACCCCGCCTCCTGAAATGGGATTTTAGGACGAGACATCCCGGATCTTTGTCAATTAGCTGTTGGACCTACTTCGTACGTAGGTATCCCACCCCACCTCGGCACCTAGACTAAGTAAAACAAACGCAACCAGAATGGAGGCCTCACTACCGGACACAGGAGGAAGACTCAAGTCGGCCTTGTGAAAAGACCTGAGGCTCCCAGCGCAGTGCCACAGCCCCCCCCCCCCCCCNNCCCCCCCCCCCCCCCCCCCGCGCTGGCTAGCCGCAAGCCTAATCGCTCGCACATCCATTGGCATCAGCCCTATTGTCCCGGTCCATCGGTGGCGGGGCGCCGGCAGACGCCCTGGTGTGTCCGAGCTGCTTCAGCTCTTCTCAGCCCCTCCGCCGTTCGTGGTGGTGCCTTCCATATGACTGCGGACGCGGAGGGGGGAAGGGAGGATTTTGTTGTTGCTGCGACGGGCAGCCTTTTAAAGGGTTACGCATCCTTCTGTCGTTCCATCATCTTACCACTTCCCCTCCTCTCACACCAAACACGCATCCTCTCTCTCTCACCACAAACCCTTGTATTTCCGTTCCCCCGTACAACTCCTCCACAATGGCCGCCGCCTTCCAGCTCCCCCCCGCCCCGCGCCAGATGGGCGTCTTCGAGAACCTCATCGCGCGCCAGTCCGAGACGCTCATCCTGCGCGAGAAGGTGCTCTCGCTCACCGGCGACAGCTTCGAGATCAAGCTGGCCAACGGCACGCCCGTCCTGCGCGTCCAGGGCAAGGTCATGTCCATCTCGGGCCGCAAGTCGCTCTTCGACATGGCCGGCAACCACCTCTTCGACATCGTCAAGGAGCACCTGCACATCCACACCACCTTCGCCGTCGAGACGCCCCAGGGCCAGAAGATCATGGAGGTCAAGAGTGGCTTCAAGCGTGAGTAAATTTTTCCCCTTCTTTCCCTTGGCCCCAATCTTTGCTGCTCCGTTCTGACACCGTCTTCCCGCAGTCCTGGGCTCCAAGGCCACCGCCACCTTCACGTCGTCCAACGGCACCGCCGAGATTCTCACCATGAAGGGCAACTGGGTCGATTACTCGGCCGAGATCCATGACCAGGCCAGCAACGCCCTGGTTGCTCGCATCGACCGCAAGGTCCTCAGCGGTCGCGATCTGCTCTTCGGCCAACAGACGTACGCCTTGACCGTCGCTCCTAACATGGACATGGCTCTCATGGCCGCCCTCTGCATCTGCATGGACGAGAAGAACAACGAGAAGTAAGCCACGCGCCGCGCGCGATGAGCATGGTATATGAAGGATGTAGACGACGACGACGACGACGACGACGAGCGGCAGATACCCACCCACTGGACGTCAGTGGATCAGGCGAAGAGTCCTGGCTTCGAATCAGTTTTTTTACTCAGAGTTCTTTGGGTTTTGAGAGGTAGGATGGGAAGTTTTTGGACAAATGTTATGATCTCATGCTCTTGACGAGATGGTACGATTGACTTTGGATGATACCTGGGTGGTTTCCTATAAGATCGAGGTCTTACCCACGTCGATGTGATTCTGGCACCCAGAAAAGGAGAGCGACGGCATAGGCATTTGGCACAGACTGGAGAGTTTGCAGAGCAGAAATGATAGCCCACCGCGAATTCCTAAGCAAGCACAATGGATCAACCAAGTCGGGACCTTTCCCCGAAAGAAAAGGACAACTAACGTATCCTCTATTCGTGAAACCCGCCTCAGAAGGGGAAAAAGGATCTCTTGGTCACGCCGCTTACATGGCGCATCGACTTATTAACACCCTTGGCATCCTCAACCCCCTTGGCACCCTGCACGCCAAGCAGGACTCTTTTTTTCCTTGTCTTCTCTCAAGCGCGCCCTCCCTCCCTCTAGCCTCATCCTTGGCATCCAGCACCCGAGCCCAGAGGCTTGACTCCGAGAACAAGCTTCCAAGCGAAGAATGCTTATTTCGCACCCGCCGCCGAGCTAAATAAAACGCTGATTGAGACCTCATATCTTGGTTCTAGCCCGGCACAGAGGTCCGGGATGAGATGCGCCATGCATATACATGGGTATTTGCGGGCGGTTTGAACATAGCCTCAATAGAGGATCCACGACGCGGCTTTTGGTACATAAGACAAGCCTCTTTACTAGTTATATAAAGCCTTATACTATCTATTTCACTTAGAGATTTACATTGCGCCTTCATAGTTTCCACGTTTTATTGCTGAGTGTGGAATTGTAACCCCTACGTTCGGACGAGCCGACTGTGTCCTATATTGACTGGTGTTGAGTCGTCGGAGATATGGGCCGGCACATTAGACTAGCGGCCGCTTATCTCGAATCAGAAGATAGCCCAACCGTAATAAAACGTAGATGCAAATGCGGCTACCGATATGTACCCATCGGAAAGGCCGACGCGCACGATTGCCGGGTTGGAGGGGTAGAGCAATATGATAATGCTCTCTACTCTGGCAGCAGGGACCATAAAGCCAGCCATCTAATATTCACATGCTCGCGGTTTCCTCTTGTCACGTACGCAAAGGGCTTAGTCGATCTACCTAACCTCTGTTCCGCCATGGCCTTGGCAAGCATCGTTCCCGCATGGTCGTCCAGTCTATGGCTGACCCTTGGCGCTCTGGTCACAGCCGTCTGCCTCGCCAAATGTCTCTATCGCCTGTATATCCACCCGCTGTCCGGGGTTCCCGGCCCTCGTCTCGCGGCCTGCTCGTCGCTGTGGCTCGCCTGGCACACCTTCGTCGGGGACGAGTGCACCGCCGTCTTCGAGCTGCATAAGCAGTACGGACCGGTGCTGCGTGTTGGCCCAAACGACGTCGACATTGCCGACGGTGATGCCGTCGAACCGATCTACCTGGACCGCGGCGGGTTCCAGAAGACCCAGGCCTACTCCAAGTTCGACATCGATGGCCATTCGACCATCTTCTCGACGCGGACGCTGGCTGAACGCGCCAACCGCGCCAAGGCAGTCGTCTCGCTCTTCTCGACCGCGTCGATCCGGAACTCGCAGCATGTGCTCGGCCGGGTGGTCGACGAGTTTGTAGCCCGTTTGCAGGACGAGGCGCGCACGGGGAAACCGGTCAACGTTCTGAACCTCTCGCGCGGCATGGCCATTGATGCGGTAACTGCGTATCTGTTCCATGAGCAGTACGGAGGCATTTCCGAAGGCACATCGCACATGTCCGCATCGCCGTTCGTCGACGCCTACGTGGGCGTCGGTGCCTTCTTCAATCTCCTCCCCGGTCATCTTGGGGACTGGCTCATGCCGCTGATCGATCTGACCATGGGCGGTGCTGAGACAGCTCATTCTATGACCCTCGTCGACCAATATACCAGCCACCTTTCGAAAACGGCGTCGGTGGGTAGCGGGAGCTATGCGAGTCGTCTTCTGGAGCGATCGGTGCCCCAGAAGCAGGTGCAGGTCGAGTTGAAAGATGTGTGCTTTGCGGGCACCGACTCGACCAGTATAAACATGGCAACTATCTTGTGGCATTTGTCCAAGAATCCCGACATGTACGTCTCTCCCATCGATGATACCACTCTCGCACTGACAATTCTACGCTGGCAGATACTCCAAGTTACGAGAAGAAGTGCTCCATCGGACGGCCAACGATGAGGATGCCATGACTGGCCCATACCTCCGTGGTGTCGTCCGCGAGGGCTTGCGGCTGTCCATGGCTAACCCAATCCGTTTGCCGCGTCTCGTCCCTGAATCTGGCTGGCGCTACCATGACTACTTCTTCCCCGCCGGTACCAGCGTAGGTGTTGCATCATTCCAGCTACACCAAGATGAAGCCGTGTTCCCCGACGCTCAGCAGTTCTCGCCGGAGCGATGGTTGGACCCTACAGACCAGATGCTCACCAACTTCTTTGCATTTGGCAAGGGAAGCCGCGCCTGCATTGCGCAGAATCTTGGCACCGCCGAGTTGACGCTCGCCACCGTCAAGGTGGCTCAGGCCGACGTGCTTCGGGGAGCTACGGTGGTTCGAGATCGTGTTGAGATCCTTGAATGGTTCAATTCGAGGGTCCTAGGGGAGCAGATTCTTATTCAGTTTGATTCAGAATCCAAACTGATGTAGGAAGTAAGGGGGGCTTTCAAGGGATCTGTTGGGAGAACAGATAATCGATGGAATGGAGACGAGTATTCTTAGCTATACTCAGTCGCTACCCGCGTTCGTACGCTTGGCGGTTGTGCTTCCTGCCTTTTGGCTGTAAGGCGAGACGGAAGATTGCGATGTTCATTGTGTTGTGTTGCTTGTGTTGTGCTGCGTTGAGAAAGAGGGAAGAATGCTGGCCTAACTAGTCATTTTAACGAGAGACGGCCAGTCATATTTACTGTGGTTCAAGATGAGGTTTTCATGAATTGGATCTCAAGGTTATAGAGAGGTATCTAGATGGGTTGCAAGATCAGGCTCAAGCTTTAAGATTAATGGAAACCATCTACTGGGAAACCTTGCTATGTTTAAGTTATTAGGACTTCAGGTATAGGGCATAATACCTTACTGTATTTTCTACTGTATGTTATCATCTGTATTGCTTTGATCTATTTTCCTGTCTGGATGATATTGACTAAAGCTAGGAAACTTATATAGATACTTAGTCGCTACTGTAGCTGAAGCCTAAACATGATGCTTTCTCGCCAGTCCACACAACTATCCTTTGCGGTAAAAGATTGCGTGCATATTTATCCCCTCCTTGACTGAGAAGCATTACTTGTTTCCTTCAACAACACCTTCCTATACAAGTTATTCTAATGCTATAAACTTATGACATGCATCTTCCAGGGCCACCCCAGGTACATTTCCCCCGGATTCGTATGATTGATTAGATCGAAGCCTGTTGCCCTTCTTCCACTCTCTTTATTGAATCGTTCTCTCCTATTGAAGAGATTGAGCCTGCACTCTCTCGGGCCTTTCTTGAAACATTCCAGGCCGAGGTGAGGATGCGAAGTGGGCTTCGTGGCTTTGCCATCAGATCGCTCCTAGGAACCAGAATTCGATAGGGTCAAACTCCCACTTCATAGCGTCCATGATATCGCCGCTGGACTCGGGCTGCTCGAAAAGCGGCCGCAGCAGAACTTGAGTGATTGTCCGCTTTGCGTGGGGGTATGGTATTAAGGTGTCTTCTCGAGGACCTGTCGAGGCCAACGCCACCCATCTCTTAAGTTCCGAGAGATACGGGAGTGAGCTGACGCCAGGAGAAGTACCGACATCGCTAAAGTTGAGCTGGTGTGGGCATGAGCGAGCGGTAATCTGAGTTGATAAGTAGTCCAAGTTGAGGATGAATGGAGTTTTGACGGATCAGCCGACAAATGATTAGTCTCTAGGTATCAGGTCTAATGCTCGGGTGATTCTATCGAATCGAGTGTCAGTTTGCACCAGCACAGTCCTTCAAGTTCTTGGACACTTCTCTCTGCCTGCTTGATGCTGTATACTCTCATACCGAAGCGGCCAACGTCCGTTAAATCCTCCTTGTCTTTTAGGTCAGCAAAACCATGATATCTCACTGGACGTCTGGAATGATGCTTTTGCCAGGTGCAGAAAGCTTGGTCGCCACGGGCTTAATTTCCTTGCACACCTTCAGCCAGCTTTGGACTAGGGGTTCTTGCTATACTTTCAGACGATGGCTTGCTTGGCCAAGCTGCTGTACCTCTCGCGATAGTGAGAGTTAATGCCACTCGCAAATATACTGTTATCTAGATATTTCTGTAGAAGGACGCTAAAACGAACCATTTATTCGTAGCGGCCTCTTAATACCATCGGACGGTCCGACAGTTTCAGCCTAAGCTACTTATCACACAATGATTAACTACCTAGTCTATCTGTTGTGATAAGCTGGTCTTATCTGACCGAACTAACGAGATAAGCGAGTGGTGGGTTACACTTAGGCTGTTATGGAGTGAGAGGTCTAGTCTGGAGTTGATAAAGCAGAAGTTGATGTTATAATAGCCAAGCCCACTGCTGTCATTGCTTTTTACTGCAAGTGTCTGCTCACTTCTTTATCTCCTATCAACTTCAGAACTATCTGTCGCCTCAACCATGTCCCCTCTTCCTTGGGATCTACCCGCTTGGGTCCCTAGTCGTTCCTGGCTAACCTGTGTCTTGCTCGTGGCATCATCTTGCGTGACTTCTACTGTACGTGCCTCACCTACACCGCATAACGGGAGTGACTAACTGAAGCTTAGACGCTGGGTTTTGATGGATCCATGATGAATGGCCTCAACATCCTGCCTTCATATACCGATTACTTCCACCTGACCACTGCCAGTCTTGCTCTTAACACGGCGGCGGTTTGGATGGGGAGCACTATATCCGGCATTGCCTTTGCGAAGGTACCGGACTTGATAGGTCGCAAATGGACGCTATTTATCAGCGCACTTATCACGATCGTCGGCGTTATTCTTCAGACGACAGCTCAGAACACGGAAATGTTTATTGTCGCTCGAGTTATTATCGGGCTCGGAACTGGAGGCTCGTCTGTCGCCGGGCCGGTGTACCTTGCCGAGACGCTCCCCGTTCAATACCGTTCATGGGGCCTGGGCTTATTTGTAAGTTGAAATTCTGAGAATCGACTCAGTCCTGCAATTCACGTTACTAATACTATCTCCAGTACGATTTCTGGTACGTTGGCGGCTTGATCGCTGCTGGTGTCACTTACGGCACAGCCAAGATGGACTCTACGTGGGCATGGCGCCTACCATCGGCCCTGCAGGGCTTGTTCAGCCTGCTGTGCATAGCGATGCTGCCCTTTACGCCCGAGAGTCCTCGATGGCTTCAGTCTCAGGGCCGTGATGGAGATGCTCTTCGCGCACTGGCACAGACTCATTCGGAGGGGAACATCGACGACGAAAGGGTCCAGGCCCAATTCCGTCAAATGGCCGATACACTGAATTTCGAAACGACTTACGAAAAACCTTCCTTTACGAAACAATTCTTGAGCAAGGCCTCCACCCGCAAACGAGTCTACCTCGTTTGCTCTGTGGCTCTCTTTTGCATGCTGTCTGGCAACAACGTAAGTAGAAATCTGGGCGGACAAAGACAGGGCAAAATCAAAATGATGGAAAGAGATGAATTTTGATCTGCTAACACTAACTACTTGATAGATCGTTTCATACTATTTCGGAGCCATGTTGACTCAAGCTGGTGTCACCGACTCGACCACACAGCTAGAGATTAACATCATATTGAATGTATGGTGTCTAGTTATTGCTGTCATTGGAACCTCTATGGCCAACAAGCTGGGTCGCAAGAACCTTGCAGCCGTCTCCACTGCCTTCCTGACCGTCTTCATCTTCCTCGTTGGGGCCCTCACAAAGGTCTACGGGGAGTCAACTAACAAATCAGGCATCTATGGCACAGTGGCGACCATATTCCTCTTCCAAGGCGCATATAGTTTCGGGTGGACACCACTGACCGTCCTTTACCCACCCGAAGTGCTCAATTATTCCATCCGGAGCGCAGGCATGGGCCTCTACACATTCCTCGTTAATGGCATGGGTCTTATGGTTACCTTCGCATTCCCCTTCGCCCTGGAAAGGATCGGGTGGAAGATCTATATGATTAACGGCGCGTGGGATGTCTTGGAACTGTTGTTCGTCATGATCTACTGGGTTGAGACTAATGGGCGTACGCTGGAGGATATTGATGACAGTCTGGACCCGGTTAAGTTTCAAACCATCCTTGGTGTGGGAACAAAGGACCAAGAGGTTGTTGTCCAAGACTTGGACACCAAAAAGGACCACGAAGCTTAAAGGATGTTGAAGAGCCGGGAGTAGGAATTATGTATATCTTAGGGTGGTAGATGTAGCATAATATATCCGCAGTTACAAGCTATTATGACCCAAGCCGCGGCTAAGCAGTTGCGTACTAGTACGACTGTCGACACGTGGACAGAATCAAAGTAGAAATATTGCGTACAAGACCTAGCGCCATACGTTGTGATCATATGGAACAGTACAAGACTTCCACACCGAGAAACAGACCATGCCAATACTCAAAACCCCATTTCAGTGAGCGTTGACTTATGCTCTTTGCTCGGAGCCACAGTTCGGATTTTAGACGCTTGGTGGAGGTCCAGGGGGAGGTCCGCCGCCACCCGAGTTCTCATTCTCGACACCACCGCCCTCATAGTAAGTAGCCGCGGCGTTGACAGTGCTGATCAGAGAAGTGTTGACGCCGAAGCTCAGCCAGCCGAGAAGTCCATCGCCGACAGAGCTGCCTAGAAGCACATAGTCGGCAAACGGATCGCTCGTCTCAGCAATGTCCTCCAAGATTCCATCGTCGGCGTTGGTGGTTAGGTCCTGAGTGTTGGTCGTGTAAGGGCTAAGTTCTTCAACCTGGTAAATGAGGTCCTGGTCGAAGAAGAGCTGGCCGACGTGAGTAGCCGTGGTTGACCTGATGGTGCCGTTGCTAAGGGGGGTCGCATTTGTGTGCAAGATGACGTGGATATGGGTGGTGCGTCCCTGGTAGTGGCCTGGGAAAAGCGTGTCAAACTGGACGGCTCCATCACCATCGGTCTGCTGGGCACCTCGCAGAAAGGTCGAATTGAGGTTCTCCGGGGCAGTCTCGTAGTTGCCACCAGAGCTGACACCGGAGTAGACACCGGTGGAGTTGCAGTCTACGTCGAGTTGTCAGAACTTCAACCACGAAGTCAAATCAGAGCGGGAGAATTGATTTCAACTTACGCCAGATCTCGAGATATGCTCCAGTGATGGGCTCACACGTCTCCGTATCCACAACTTGCAGGTCAAGGGCCAAGTCCACACCAGCCTGCGTCTCGACAACGTTCTGGCGGACGTATTCTCCTGACACATCTACGCAGCAGACAGGAGCGTTAGTAGGTTCATCATAGAGCAACGCCGCATCATCCACTTACAATAAGGCCCCACGACCGATTCGGGAGACAAAACGCAGGAGCTGTTGGTAGCAAAGATGGTCGACTCGGGTGTCTCAAGATCGTAGTCAGCACTCGAGTGGTGGGAAACATTGAGAAGATCGGTCAAATCGCGGCCTGGTTCTCTGCATTAGCAACAGTTGGACGATACAGCACATCCTCCATACCTTGAAGGTGGTCTCTCTTGAGCAAGTTGGTAGCCATGGCAGTACGGCGCTCGACGGACCGTTTCTCTACGCCACGGGCCCGGAGTTTCTCGGCGCAGTGACTCAGATCCTTCTTCGAATGGTGCAAAGCCTCTTGGCGCTCCGCCAACTCTTGGTGGTGATCGTGGCCAGGATGCGCAGAGACTGTCCCTGCTGCAAGAGCACCAGCGACAAGTTGAATGAAACGCATGGTCAAGAGGTTTTGGAGGCTTGGAGAGGTTGGAACAAGAGACAAGCCTTGGAGTAATGGCTGAGCTGTACTTCTATGGTATTGATGCCAATATTGGAGTGAAACTTCTTTATGCGGCGATCGTGACAAGCTTTATATCTGTTCAAGCTGGTAGAACTTCACTTGGAGTCGTCATCACCTTCCTATTCCATGACACTTGACCTTGTTCGCAATCAAGCTGGAACTGAAACCGTGTCGAGATGCCACTATGAACATCCCCTCCAGCCTTCCGAGTTTCCTATTTAGCAAATGTACCATCGCATGAATGGTCCCTTTGATGCCAAGATGTAACCCACAACGGAACAATGGATGAGATATCGCATGCCAGGTACCAGACCAGAGAAGATCGACGTACGGATGAAGAAACTAATGTTGTCGTGGTGAACGGGCCGACGTACGATAGTAATGTGGCCGCGTTGATTGGGTATCCGGCATCTGCAGGACAAGTCCCGAACCCTTCCTTAGTAGCAGATTTGAAGATGCGTCGTCAGCGTTACGACGTCGGCAGGGGCTCTTTGCAACTCGAAAGAAACATGCAACCAACGGGCAAATCAGAGAAATCCCATTAGGGAGCGTCGCCGATCGGTGTGGGTGAATGCTGGGATTGTCCCGAGATATAAGCCTCTTAGTGGATGTGAATACTCCGCGATCCATAACCTTAGTACTCTTTTTGCCTGCCTTATGTAGTGAGTATACAGGCATTGACCCTTGAAACGAGAAACAGACTACTAAATGGGGTGTAAGGTCCGCTTCCGATTTAAGCTACATCCGCAATTGAGGCCCTGTTAATGACTGTTGTGGATTTCATGCTCAATCGTAATGCTACACTCGGCGTAACAATGTAACTGTGCTAGGGTTGAACTCTTCGGTAAGTGGGAGCCATGTATTAAGTTAATTGCTAAGCTTTTCGGCAAGTGGGAGTCGTCTATGGTCCTTCCTTAAGTGGGCAGAGGTGCCGGTGACGTACTTAACAGGGATGAAAGCCAATAGAAGCACATGAGATAGAGAGTACTTCTGTTTGTGCGGACATCTGGTATGATCAGAAGTACTATCGATCATCAAAGCTACATTATTCTCGTAATGATTTGCCTGCTGTTAGATGTCTCTAAGGTACTAGATGGTGTCCGGATCGATGTGGGAACCGGTAGGTCACTGGCACCTCTGAGCGCTTACTACTGTACGTAGGGAGATGGCCTTCTATAAAGAGGGAAAACTGGACCCGTCCCCGGACAAAAAAAACCAGTCATCCAGACGCCGCGACGCCGCGACGCCGCCGGGGTTAGACGAAAGTGGAGCGCCAGACGTCTTGGCTCCGTGCCGGTAAGCGAAAGCCGACGGACGCCAAGATGACGACCGAGAGGGGACATCACCACATTTAATGGCGCGAGGGGGCCGTGTGAAGGCTTCGGACAACGTCCAAGGCGCCAAGCTTGACGCTCTGTTGTCAATGAAACCCATCCGAGGGCGGTGCTTGCTTGCCAAGTGCTTGCCAAGACGTCGTGCGCCAAGACGCCCGTCCGCACCGTCACGAGCACCCATCAAACAACATGAGCGGGAGAAAAAAAAAGAGAAAATCGTGTGTTGTTCAAATGCCTAGTAACGGAATGGTCCTAAAAACTGCCATGCACCAGCCCTGCCCTTGCTCTACCAGTCCCAAGCCTTGATTGGATATCAAACGTGTCGTGCGCGCATGTGTGTGTGGTCGTAGCTTCATCAGACAGAAACGGACAGCCTAGTCCTCGTAGACCTCCTCGTAAGCCTCCTCGTACTCCTCGCGGGCCTCCTCGATATCGCTCTGGCTGGCGTCCGAGTCGGCGAGAGCCTCCTCGTACGCCTCGCGAGCCTCCTGGACGTCCTCGCGGTCACTCGACGACACCGAGTCGCCGTCCGCGTCGGTGGCGGGCAGCACAGCAGGTGGGCCGTCGTCCTGGGCGTAGGGATCGTCGTACTGAGCCGGAGGAGCCGAGTTGTAGCCGCCGCCGTAGTCGGGAGCCGGAGCAGGGGCAGGAGCTGCATGGTGCTCATCATCGCTGTCATCGAGGGCGTTGGCGATGAGGGCACCACCGACGGCACCGACAACGAGACCGCCCGCGGCGCCCATCATCATGTTCTTCTTGTCATCGCTCTTATCCTTGTGGTCGCCGCGGCTGCCGTCACCGTAACCCTGGCCGTGGCTGTCCTGTCCGTAACCGCCCTGGCCGTAGCCGCCCTGTCCGTGGCCGTAGCCCTGGTTCTGGCCGTAACCCTGGTCTTGGCCGTATCCGCGGGTGTCGTGGCCGCCGCCGTACTCACCGCCGTGGCCAGAGGGAGGGGCACCGTATCCCGGGGCGCCTCCGTAGCCAGGAGCAGGAGAGCCGTAGCCAGAGGGGGGTTGGCCGTAGCCGGGAGCGCCTCCGTAGCCGGGGGCCGGGGAGCCGTAGCCGCTGCCGCCACCACCATACCCACGGGATGCGTCAGAAGGATGCGAATCCATCGGGGGGCGGGAGTCGGTGGGAGGAATAGGCGGGGCGCTGTACTGGCGAGGGGCCTGGGGAGCCTCCCACTGAGAGCGACCGGTGGCTACTTCGACGTAGAACCAGCGCTGGTGCTGCTGGTCGAACTGGGCAGTCCAGCCGTCGGGCAGAGGAGGCTTGTCGGAGGGAGGCTGGTAACCAGGCGCGGGAGGAGGGGCATAGCCGCTCTGGCCGCCCTCACCTTGGTAGGAGTTGTAGCCACGTTGTCCTGAGAGGAGGTTGTTAGTGGAAATGAGCAAGATAACACACTAAACACACCAAAGGAAGGAGAAGAGGGCAAGGTGATGAGAAGAGAGGAGAATAGGCGCGACTAACCATCGCCGGACTGAACAGGAGGTGCGGAGGAAGACTCCTCCTTCTTCTCGCCTCCAAGGTCCAGGCTATCGAACTTGTCGGACAACTTCTTGAAGAACGACATGGTGATGGTAAGGTGGAAGTGGAAGTGGCCTCTGGTTGAGGGTGATTTCCGGTGTTTTTGGGGTTGAGTTGGGGAGGAGGAGGAGCAGGAGGAGGAAGAGATGAGGTTGAGAGGATGTGAGAGAGAGAAAGCAACGACAGCGAGAAAGCGTCAAGAAATAGGCCTGGACCAAACGGCGGCCTCCCTGATGTTATGACGGGAGACTCGGGGGCATGATAGATCGCGGGCGGGCGTTGACATGAGTGTGGAGAGAGGGACAGAGGGTGGGCAGGTACAGCCAGCCAAGAACGAATAACGGCAAGTGAATAGGGAGGTTGGCGACCTACAGACGCATGTGTGGCTGTGTGCGTATCTTGGCTTTCGTTGCCTTATTTTGGTGGACATTTTGTCACGGATTCACACACGTCGGACATTGGTGTCAGTGTCAGTGACGCTTTCGAGATGGGTCGTATGCGTCCCAATGCACGGACGCCATTCACTCTGGACCGTGGGCCAAACAAGGCGGGCCGTTCCGGCTGGGCGGTGGACCCTTTTCTCTGACAGCCAGCAGCGTTGCGGTGACTTTTCTCACTGTTGGGAGCATATGGAACGGGAGGGGACGGTTTCACAGTGGTAGGGCCAGCTTTAGGGGACCTGGAACTTCGTCTGTTTCTCCCCTGGAGGTCCCGTTATGGCCATCTTTTCGGCTGGGCTGAGCCGGGCTGGCCTGCCGAAGCATGTGAAGCAGGGAAATACAGGCCTCCAACATGGAGTGCATCTGCAGCAGAGTGGGCGCCAGGTGCGAATCCCCAGGTACTTCCCAGGTCGACACAAGCCAAGACGAGCACGGTGCAACACCTGAAGGCATCGTGTATCAGGTAATTGCCTCTCCTGTACGTGGCATGTTTCCACGCTTTTCTGGGCGCCAAAGGCCGTCGTCGGGGTGCCGCTGAGGCGCAGCCAGCCCTGGGCAAATGCGCGCAATCTCCGGGCCACAACCGCGTCGTCGAATTTCAGGGGTTGGTCGGAAAAGACGGGTTCTTTGTGCTTCACTCCGGACGCGCTTGGTGTCATGATTGAGGGGCGGCTGAGGTGCAGTGCTGATTGAGGGTGAGCGTGAGTGAGGGGGAGCTTGCAGCGCCAAGACATTTGGGAGGCCGCCCCCCCGCACTCCATGTCCATCAGCGCGCGAGCGTCCTCCAGCCTTACATTCCCGGGCACTTTAGGAGGGGGTGGTTGGGTACTACCCACTGTAGGTAGCTGGCAGGTTCCTTCCTAGCGCCCGCTCTTCCCCCTAAGCTGAGCTGCCAAGTGCCCGCTCGCCGATCAGCGTTGCATCATCCATCCATTGGACTCATTCCGTGGACCGTGGACCCCGCTCCGACCCAAGGTAAGCTTCGTGAGGCGCATCGTATCGCGTCGACCTCACCTCCGGATCCCTCCCTCTCTCTCGCCTTCCTGCATCCACCCTCTTCTCCTCCCAATCTTCGTACCAGGGCCACGCGAGGGTTTCCTTTCAACAATCATGTCCTATTATCCCGGTCAAGGCTACAACGGCTCGCAGGGCCAGCACGGAGGCGGCGGCGGCGGCGGCGGCGGCTACGGAGGCGGTGGTGGCTACGGAGGCCAAGGTCAACACGGAGGCGGCGGTTACGGAGGTCAGGGCCAGCACGGAGGAGGTGGTGGCTACGGAGGCGGCGGTGGCTACGGCCATGCTCCTCCTCCGGGCCCTCCTCCCTCCGGCTACGGTGGCTACGCTCCTCCCTCAGGCCCTCCCCCATCCAACTACGGCCCTCCGTCCGGTCCTCCTCCTCCTCAGAACTGGGGCGGCGGCGGCGGCGGACATCAGGGATATAACCAATACCAGCCGCCGCCTCAAGCTCCTCCTCACGGCTACGACGCCTACGGCCATCCCCTCCAGCACTCCAACTACGCTGCCCACGCCCGATCTGGTCCTCCCCCGCCCTCGGCTCCCCAGCAGTTCGGCCACGGCGCCCCCGAGGGCTATACTTTCCAGTACTCCAACTGTACTGGTCGTCGCAAGGCTCTGCTGATTGGTATCAACTACTTCGGTCAGAACGGCGAGCTGCGTGGCTGCATTAACGATGTTCACAACGTATCTGCCTTCCTCACTGAGCGATACGGGTACAAGCGCGAGGATATGGTCATCTTGACCGACGATCAGTCCAACCCCGTCATGCAGCCGACGAAGAGCAACATCATCCGGGCCATGGGATGGCTCGTTAAGAATGCCCAGCCTAACGATGCCCTTTTCCTCCACTACTCTGGTGAGTCTCCGCAGATGCTCCTTGCGTGTTTGACCCAACTAACCTAACCGTCTTTGCTATACAGGACACGGCGGACAGACCGAAGACAAGGACGGCGACGAGGAGGATGGCTCTGACGAGGTCATCTACCCGGTCGACTTTAAGACAGCCGGCCACCTCGTCGACGACGAGATCCACTTCCACGTCGTCAAGCCCCTCCAGCAGGGTGTTCGTCTGACGGCCATCTTCGACTCGTGCCACTCCGCCACCGTCATGGACCTGCCCTACGTATACTCCACCAAGGGAATTCTCAAGGAGCCTAACTTGGCCAAGGAAGCCGGTCAAGGCCTCCTGAGTGCCTTCACCTCATACGCTGCCGGCGACGTGGCTGGCGCGGCAGGCTCCATCTTCAGCCTGGCCAAGTCAGCCTTTGGCGGCGGCGATGCTGCCTACGAGAAGACCAAGGACACGCGTACATCCCCGGCCGATGTCATCATGTGGTCCGGCAGCAAGGACGACCAGACCTCGTGAGCTCAACCTAAAACACCCAACACTCCTGCAATCCGCGTATATGCTAATTTGTTTCTCTCTCTAGTGCCGATGCGACCATCAACGCCAAAGCCACGGGCGCCATGTCGTGGGCCTTCATCTCAGCCATCAAGGAAAACCCTAAGCAGACCTATGTTGAGCTGCTGAACAGCGTCCGCGAGATTTTGGAGACCAAGTACACACAGAAGCCCCAGCTTTCGTGCAGTCATCCCCTTGGTCAGTGAAGCCCCGCTCAATTATTCCGCTTCGACTAAATTTGCTAACCTCTGCTAGATACTGATCTTCTATTTGTCATGTAACGATGAGACTGGCGATTGTATATACCCCAATCTAAGTTGTGGCCAATGTATTGCAAAATGTCATGATGTAAGGGTATTGAATTAAATCTAATAAAACCATTTAACACAGAACGATACTTGTGGACAGCAATACGGATATCGTCTTGACTGCTTACTGCGCCCAGAGACCAGACCCCGGAAAATGCGAGCTTAAGTCAACTGGCGACCACCTCTCGACAATCACTCCACTCGCTTGCAAAACTTGCCTCAAAACATGGCCGTACTTGAGGAAACTTGGTCGAAATGTCACCCAACGTGTTTCAGTTTGCGGCCTCTCTTTACCTGTCATTCTCCATTCTCTCGTCTTTGTTTCGTGGCGCTTGGTCTGTGATTGAATTGTTTGGCATTTATCGGCTATTCTTCTTTCATCATCCCTCATTGTTGTTATCCTCGCAGAGCTCTGTTCAATCCATTCTTTGGTCACAAACATCCTCAAAGAAAGTTGTCTCAGCTGTATGACTTGAACTAACATCTTTGCTCTCGTTTTGAAGGGCAAGCGTACAACAGGCAAACGCTTAAATGGTTGGCAACATCAAGCAAGCATGGGTGACCTAAACTTCCAATACACTCACTAACCTTTCCGGTTTCGGTTTTCCTCTTACTCAAATCATTCCAATCCTATCTCACCATGATGTCTCCTTGGGCGCCCACTTCTAAGGGGTGCCACTTTCCCTCTTGTCCTGCAGTGTATCGCGCCCTTTTGCCCAACACCCGCAACCACCCAGAGTCGATCCTCATGAGTCTATCTCGGCCAAACCCGACAATCAGGAAACTCTGCCAAGTCGAGAAACCGATTTACGGTCCCGGCCGAGTCTCCGTGGCTCAGAACAGTATCTCAAGATGGCACGACTTCAACTTCGCCAACATTCGGAGCGCGTTTAGCGACGTCCTTGACCAACCATCGTCGGGCGGCCAGGGCGACTACTTCGACTCGTATGAGGTCATGGGATTCTCTGATCTCAAAGCATTCTTTCCGAATTACCTGTCGGGTCTTTTTTACGGTTCGATCCGGCAGGGAACGCGCCTGCTGCAGCAACGATCCGGGATTGACACGCCCCAGGTGGGAATGAGGTGTGATCTCGACTTTCGTTCTCTGGCGGGAGTTGTGGTACCCTACAAGCCAAACATTCACTTCTGCGCCAGGGATCGACTCCAGACAAGCCTCGTGTTCGGCTGTGTACGATTGTCGGGAGCATGGCACTCGAGCTATCTCCACGCCCCGCGATCCCGGTTGACAGCCAGCGCCATCCAGCCCATCCAGCAGCTCGCGACTTACGCCAGTGTGGGCAACACGCGCTACGGCGTTATACTCACTGACAAGGAAGCCGTCGTGGTTCGTTTCCATCGTGACAATGGCAACTACGGCGCCGAGTGGCAGGCGATTCCATGGGACGCCTGTGGCAGTGGCGTGCTGACGATGCGCCTTGCAATCTGGTCGCTGGTGATGATGAGCCTGAACAAAGAGCATCGCTCGATTCAATCTCGGCGTGACACGTTGCCTCTTAACCTGCTGTACAAACTGAGAGCCTAGGCTTCGAAGTTGACAACGCCGCAGCAAGGCTTGGCGGTTGGTGGGGTTGATTCAGCGAGAGCGATAGGAGATGTGACCTAGTTGTTGCATCTCTTTTCTGTTTCTCGAACTGCATGTCTTTCAACATCAAGAGACAGTCCTATTTAATTAAACAGAGTCCTTTTGAAACAATTAGTCGTTTTGACGTGCTGGAACTGCGCATTGCTAGGGTCGAGCAATGGTGCCAAGGGTCTTGAGAACGAAGGATCGTGATCCCAAGCATGCTACAATCACGTGCCAAAAGTCTGGAAAAGTTTTCCGCCAGCCCCGCTCGCGATAATCTCACGCAATAGACCCTTCATCTTCAATCAGCTCAATTGATACCAAAATGCTGCCTGTTATGAGATCTTTTAGTGCTAAAATAAGCGGAAATCGCTAATTCAACTATAAATTCACTCTCAAGCAAAGAGCTATTATAGTAGCTAAGATAAGGGCCGGGAAGTCCTTAACTGAAGTTATAGCGGATTATAATACTACTGTAAGTATAGTCTATAAGATAAAGTAACGCTAGGAATCTTACTATAATAATAGCTTTAGGCTATAAAAAAAGCATCTTAGGAAACTTATAAAGCTATAGATTCTAAGAATTAATTTATATATTAATTAATACTATAAATTAATATAAGATAAGCTAATTCTTAAGCTAGATATAAATATAAGTAAGAGAATATTATAGTATTACCTTTAGAGCTATTAGCGCTATAAATAGTAGTTAAAAAAAAGATTAAATTATTAGAGGGAAATATAAAAGAGTAGCTATAATTTGCTTAATACTATAGTGAGGGTCTTTAGATAGGTAGGCTAGTAGGTTACTAGTAGGGATATAATAAGGATAAAGAGGATAGTTAAAAGGGGATAGAGTTTTTAGGAGGAGATATTAACATTAGGAGAGAGAGGGATCATTATAGAGAGATAAGATAGAGAGATTTTTATTTT
>WPDF01000101.1:0-158992 GCA_019137265.1 Neonectria coccinea | reverse complement strand
TTTATCCCTCTTAAGATAGTTATTAAGCTAGTAGTAAGCCTTATTAATACCTTACTAATATTTATTCCTATTACTAACTTAATAATTATCCTTATAAGATGCTTTACTACTAGATAGTACTAAATATAAGACTGCTAGAGTATATATATACGATCTAGTATAGCTTTAGGCTGATTAATAAAGACGCTTATATAACGCTTTTCTATATACCCTCTTAAAGGATCGCTATTAAGTTAGGGTGTTATTTTTAGTCCCTTTCTACCGCTAAAATACTAGCCTTAAGCTAGCTTAGAAAGCCTAATTAGGTAACTTAAGAGTAATTATTATAAATATTATAGCTTATATATTAATTCTATTAAAGCTATATATTACCTTTAAAATAGCTATTAATATATAGTACCTTTTATAATTTATTATAAAAATTATATAATTATAAGTAAAAGGCTATTTATAGGGTATTTTAAAAGCTTTATAACTCTATTTAATTAATTCCCTTATAGATAAATACTTTAATTATTAGCCTTAACTAGCTATTATTATTATTATAAGATTACTTTTAGGGCTTTATATCCTTATTAATAATTAATAAGTACTTTATTATTACTATATTATACTTAATATTATTAATAGTTTTATCCCTTTTAAGTACTATAAGGAAAGCATACTTATATTAAAGGAGGTATATATTATACTATTCCTTAAGGTAAGCATTTAGTTTAGTATTTATAAGATTATTAATACCTAAGAGTATAACTATTTATAATTAAGTACTCTTAGTAGTATTAAGAAGGGTAAAATATAAAGGGGATTTAAAAGATATATTTATTTCTATTAAGCTTCTAAGTATAATATATATAAGAGAGATTAACCTATTAAAGCTAAAAGGTAGGAAGTATAATAGTAATAAATAGTTAGTAATAATAGTACTATAAACTTAAAGGTAGGGGTTATAATATTATAAGATTAATCTCTAAAGTCCCTATAATACTAATAAAATACCCTAATTTATAGGCGCTTTTAGCGCTTTATATATATTTAGCCCTTAGCTTACTATTCCTTCGCTAGTGCCTATTTAGCATGTGATAAGCAGTGTATGCTTAGTTGACTATGTTAACTATTACTGTCTGTTTATTAACTTATTGAATGCTTATCTTATCATCTGGCTATAGAACATTCCCGAAGAGAGGACCTGGTTTGCCCAAGACAGTAGGGCGAATGGCCATAGGTTGTCCCTCTCCATACTCAGGAGAGTGATGGTTGAGGCGCTGCACCTCCGTTGTGTTGCTGGCTCGTGGGTTCCAGCCGTTAGTGCTAAGGTCCAAGAGCACCTCCTGGAGGTAGGTGCCGAGCAGCTCGCTGTCGGAGAACACTGGTAGCTTCATAACGTCGGTAGTGAGGCGCGTGAAGGTTCGAGGCTGGATGGCGGGGATCACGAGCGGCGCGTCCATGTCGACAACAAACCCCCGGGAGATCCGGGCAAACAGGGCCGTCTGTTCCAGGGTCACCTCAAGATGAGCGTGCTAAGCAGACGGTTAAGAACGGGCCTAAGACGCACCCCAGGATGGAGATCCAGCTGGAGACAAAGGCTCACCGGGGTGGGAGATGGTCGTAAAGAAACTCCCAAAGAGCTACCCAGAAAGCTCGACCCTGCTCGGTGAAGAGCGAAGCACCAAGAAAGGCGAGGATACCCGACATAGAGACGCTCCCTCTAATGACCAAGCAGCCCTTTGAGACAGTTCCATTCTCTGGACACCCTACAGTGTTCTCCCTCCTGTGAACAACCAGGTGGTCCTATACTGACTACCCATGTCATCGTCCAGCCCACCACCTCGGTGACAACGAGAGGAAGGCGATGATGAGATTGAGGGTGAGGTATATGTTAAGACTAGGAGGTTAAAGGCTATTAGTCTAAGATGTTAGCTTCTAAAGCCTGATGTCTCAGGGCTTAGGCTAGTATTTCTTTAGGTTTTACCTATCTCCTTAGGTGATAATAGTAAGTATAGCTCTAAGAGTCTTAGTATAAAGGCGCTTAATATCCTTTAGTAGAATACTAGAATCTATATAGACTAATAGGATTAATTCAAATAGTACATAAGAACTAATTACTATTTAAAGTTAATCCTAAATCCTGAGTCTTAAAAGTAACTATATAGGTAAAATAGTTTAAAAGTACTGGAAGGAGGCTGGCCGTAGGTCCGTTGCGGGCTCGCCGCAGGGTTGCCGCGAGGTCCCGACCCCTTATAACCTACTGTGCGGCGCGGTCTCAGTAACGTAGCTTACTGGGATTGGTTGATCTTTTTGGCTGTACGGCTGGATTGGTCTATTGAAGGTTAGGAACGCTGCCCTAACTCTAACAATTGAACGACAACCACGACGGACAGGCGCAGCACCAACAAAGGCAACGACGGGCTGGGGGGGACCATTGTTCTTGTATTTGACGATCGAGGCTCGAATGGTTGCAGAAAGGTCGGAGGGGAAACAGCGCAAGGAACCCTCACGCCCAACACCTGCGGTCCGCTAGCGCTCGGAGTGCCGCAAGCAGGGCACCGGGCAACGACTCGTCGCGACGATAAAGAGGTGTGGTCGAACCCAGGCGAGCACGCAGAGTCTCATAGTCGGTGACCAGGCTGAGCGCATGCTCCGCGAGGAGTGCCTGAATCTAAGTGGAAGCTTTAAAATATACTCTATGCTACCTTTGCTATCTTATGCTTCACCCTGGTTGCACTAACCCTTATAAGTACTAATATAAAGGGAATAATAATTATATAGTAAAGTAAATAGTATAAAGAAAAAAGGTTAATTTCTCTAATCTAATTAGTTAGACTAATAATTAGACTTAGATGAAACCTTATGTTTTATATTTACTATTTATATGACTATAATACTGGATTCACTATTTTCTCGTAATCTCTAAACTCGTAATATTATTTTTAAGCTGGCGTTTCTAAGTCTTGCTAACTTAACTTAACTTAAGGGCGCGCCCAATTCACTGTCGCATTTTCAAGGTCACTACGTTTGGACTCCCAGCAATGTCCTTTCTTTCGAACCGCGGTTGAGCCGGGAAGCTCATCTCTCCAGGTACGTTCGTTAATCATCTGAATATTCTCTTTCTCTCCTCTCTGTAACCTTCCCCGCCCAACTCCGGCGCGCAACCATCGGTGTCTTGACAGCATCACCACTCGCGCTTCCAAGCGCTGGACCAACTTCTCTACCATACACAGCACGACTCGTCACCAGACAGACTATCAACAGATCTGGATTCCAGGTGAATCGCCACCTGCACAACACTCCAAGGTATGCCCATTGCTTCCGACAACTGCAAAGGATATTCCGCTAACCGGTTGTCAGATGCCACCTCAACCAGAACAGGGCTGGCGGCATTTCCGTGTGATCATCGACGCCGAAGTAAAGGAGTCCAAGTTGGTTACCAATGATGACAACGTCTTATCCCAAACGGTTGGGGGGATCCATGGACCGGGTTTCTTTGGTTTCAACGGCTTTCCAGTTGGTAACTGGATCCTGATCGAAGTCTTAGCCCGTGGCACACACCTTTGGGACAGGACGGTTTTCGACGCCTAAATGCGTTTGGCCACCAATAGGCAGACCGTGGACTTTAAACCGGGAGCCAATAATGACGACGGCATTTTATGTGTCTTTGCAGTGTGCTCCCCCTGAGTCTCTAACCTAACTGGCCTTAGCTACCTAAAGTAGTACCTAGGGATAGTGGTTAGAGTTAGTATATAGGGGTTAGTTAGGGTTAGTCAGGGTGGCAGTTAGGATTAACGATTAGGATTAAGGATGAGAGCTTAGTGATAATATCCTAGAAATAGTAATTATCCCATACTCAATCAATAAACTAAACAACATAGGGTATCGGGAATTAGTAGCTAGAGTGGATCTAGATATAATAACAATAGTCTCTTCGTTAACCATATGATTTCTTGTTATCCGAGGTTTTGGTGGAGTATGAAGACACAGAGGGGACGATGTTTCAAGAGGTAACGTCCGGCTGACCAAAAGCAATATGGGAACTGGTCTGTCAAAAGAATTCTGGCTTAAGAAAGTGATTCGAGTATCTATTTGCGCATTTTAATGACAACTACAGTCGTTGTCGTTACCAGAACTTGCCCAAGAGAATTACGGCGGAAGGGATAGCTTCGGGAAGTTATTCGTGCTTCACGACACTCAAAGTTAGGTTTGCGAGGCCTTGAGGCCTTCCTTGTCCTTTTCCGCAAATTGCGATCATATCTCGAACGTTGCCGTTTCAAACGTTACCGTTTCAATCTCAACACCACGATCCACCACCCCGCAACTCATCGCGATCCAAAACAGCAGCGTATGTCTCACAAATTCATTAACTTGTTCAAATGATTAAATTTATGCTTATTACTGTCTTAGTAATAGCTAGTATCTACTTTAGTCCACCTGCGCTACTAAACTCATCCCAACCTTAGGCCTTCTCGGGGTCCTGGTTCTCGGCGATTTTGTTCTCCAACGCGTTGGGCTGGTTAGATCCCTTGAATTCAGATCGCTGGATCATGTTCCAAGCGTCTTCTTGCTTGTCCAAATGACGGAAGCAGAACCAAAATGCGATTCCGCCGACGAGAGAGATACAGGCAACGGTGGTGTAGTTCCAGACCAGCAGGGGGTCGACGGAGAGAGGGACAAAGGCCTGGCCAATAGCAGCGGACACAGCACTCATGAACAAGTTCACGCTCATGACGAGGGACTTCATGTTCTCGGGGGCCTTGGAGTAGGCGTACTCGTACGACGTAACGTTGGTGAAAATCTCAGCAAGTCCGATCAGGATGTAGGGGAGGCACTGGGCCCAGACGTTGATAGGAGCGGGCTCCGGGCAGTCGGAATCGTTAGCGTACCAGCCACAGGTGCCCATCTCGTAGATATAGTACTGCATAACGGCGGAGGCGACCATGGACAGGGCGGCGATGATGAAACCGGTGGTCATACGCTTGATGGGGGTGAAGGCGATGCCGAACTTGCGGAGAGTGGGGTACAGAACGTGATCAATGATGGGGATCATGATAACGATGGAGATGGGGTTGAGGTTCTGGATGACATCGTTGGGGGTGCCGTGAAGCTGCATGGTCGCGGCCTGGGTGGTCAAGTTTCCGGTCATCTGGTTGTAGGCGAGGAAGAAGACGGGGAGGAAGAGAAAGACCTTGCAAGCCATGAGACCTCGGCGGACTTCGTCGACCCAGGCATCGTCGTAGGTCATCCAAGCGGGGCGCTCGCCAACGGGAACGTTGGAGGGCTTGGCGAGGTCCCAGTTGAGCTTGAAGGGCTTGCATCGCTTCTGGACGTAGACGAACATGCGCAGGAACTTGGACAGAACTGAGCCGGTGGGCGGTGACAGCTTGTAGTTCTTCTTGTTGAAGGCGAGGACGATGGGGGCGATCAGGAAGAGGATAGTCGGGATGAGGAAGGCCAGGTAGAAAGAGTGGTACTTCTCAACATAGACCACTTTGGTTCATACGTTAGCAAGATGTTCAGCAGTGATTTAGGACGTGATATCTTACTTCCGATCTGGCCGGTCAAGGAGCCGATGTTGATGCAAAAGTAAAAGTACAGGAAGACACGGGTGTTGGTCACGGCGGGATCGACAATGACTCGCTCGCCGTTCTGGACCTCAACGCGCATGCGGTTGTCCTCGTTCTGCTCAGCGAGCATCGGCGAGACGTTGGCCTTGAAGAAACCAGTGCCGACGCAGAGGGCGATGAGACCGAGGATGAAGACACCGAAGGAGGTATCGGCCTTGACAATGACACCGGGGGCGGAGGCGGCAACGAGGATGACGTGGGCGATGGTGGAAATACCGATGGCGATGTGAAGAGTCCAGAAACGACCGAGACGGGCATCGGCAACCCAGGCACTGGAAAAGTTTGTTAGTCGACGGTTTGATGTGATGCTAGGCGGTAGGAAACTTACCCGACGAGGGGCATCACGTAGGCGAAGAACTGGTTGAAGAGAGACAGAGCCTGGGCAGCCTGGGCGCCCATGTTGAGGGCACCGGCCTGGGCATTCGGGTCGGAAGCGTCGACGGGAGAGCCAGTGGTCGAGCCCTCGGGCAGCGGCTGGGCGATGAAGTTGGTGTAGAGCACCGAGGAGCCGTAGTAGGAGAATCGCTCGCAGAGCTCGACGAAGGCGATGGTGTACATGCTCCACTTGATGGCACCCGAGACGCGGCGTAGCGTCCTGAGGTCCTCTTCGCTGGGCGCGTCGTCGTCCTCGCTGCTGGAGTGGACGTCGTGCTGCATCTCCTTGTCGATGGAGCCCTTGGCGGCGATCTGGGGGATGCCGCGGGTCTCGGGATCGACGAGCCCGGACTGCGCAATGGCGTCGTTGTCGAGGTTGACGGTGGTGGTCATGATGGGCGGCTTGTGTGTCCTTTGACAGCTCTTTCAAGTTCTGTCTTGCTCTGGCCCGGGGGAAGGGTTAAGCAGAGGGAGGCGTTGAGGACGAGACCTGGAGAGGGATGGGAGACGAAAGGAATCAGAGACGGGAGACGAGAAGGGACCCACGAGGAGTCTTATATCAACTCGACGATGTAACACTCGTCCACGACGCGGACACCCCGTCCGTCGCCACCTGTTCGTGAGACAGGAAAGGCAAACCCATGGCCGATGAGACGATCCCAAGCCCAGGCCTGGTCGTGCCAGAGATTGGTCAATGGCCTTATCGGGCAGGTCGCCGCACGCGACTAAGACCCGACAAAGAAGGCTGATGCAGAGCAAGGTCGGCGACAAAAGTGCCAGCCCAATGACGGTTCCAGTGCAAGTCGTCTGTCGATTAGAGATGAACAGGCAAAGAATCCTAGGGCCGGGGTTTGCTAGCGGAGTGGGTGGCCCAACCGGCCGGGAACAAGACGAACCAGGGACGGACCCCGGTGCGGGCCCCATTCATTGTCCCCGCCACGGCCGGGGTCGCCAGAGCCCGCCAAGCGTTTCGGGCCTATTCCAGTGGACGGCAGGGTTAGGCCCAAGGGGGAAGGTGGCAAGACACCGAGCCGCCTATCTGTACGAATAATGGACGGAGTGTCACAGTCGATATGTACAGTCGCACTGGAGGTTGTGCGTAAAGGGAGGCAAACCTGGGATCGATGCCACGGAACAAACGCGGGAGACGTTTCTGAGTTTCCTCGGGTCAGATGGAGGGTGCCAATGGGCGCAGAGATCTCATCGGGGGTGCAACTCATCATCAACCTGTTGTTTGCAAGTCATGGTTGCGCTTCTGGAATTTGGAACCCGCTGCTCCTCGTTGGCCCGGATGTACTGTACGATGAAACCTGCATCTCGCCTCCCGGCATCTGGGAGCAAGATAACGTAGGGCCGAAGCGCGACGAGGGATCCCAGCAGCGAGGCTCACACCCAGAAGCGCGGCGATTAATGCCAGACAGCCGATTAGACGATATACAACGATGCATTGCGTCGTGTGTCCGTTGATTCATTCCCGTCTCTCTGTCTTGTCTCAGCGCCCGCACGCACGCATGATCGCGTGGCGGTCCTGTGTGCCGAGGCAATGCCTGTCTCCCGCCCGTGCAGCCAAAGAGGGTGTTGTGAAGGCGCTCCGGATCCGAAGCAGAGAGATCTGCGGAGGTCCGGACGGTGTGTGATTGGCTGTGCCGGCGGGGGGGCCGAGGTGTGGTGGGCGATCGATCAGCCTACTGCGTGTGTGGCTTTCTTTTTTATTTGCTTTTTCATGCCCTGTTTCTTACAGCCTTGGCTGGGATATCGTCTGTGGCTGGTTGTGGTGTCCGGGGAGGCGAGGGCGGCAACGCGACGTTGTATCGACATTCCATCCGCATGCAGAAGGATCAACGGTGAAGCGCGAGAGATAGATACGCAGCCTGCGAGAGAGGAAGAAATGCAACCAAGTCCGGAACACGGCAACGACAGCCACGAGCCCATGCATTCTGACTGCTGATGTTGTGGTTTGGCCCCTGGTACGCCTCGCAACCACCACCATCACCACCCGCACCACCAAAAGAACCCTCGCCCCAGCCTTGGCGACATCTTGGCGATGGCTTCTCCCCTGGTTAGTCTTAGGCCTATTGCATGTTGCGCCCAGGATACAGCAGCCAGCTGAGCCAACTATTAATTATCACATGTACAAAAGTACGAACAAACGCCCGGGGAACCCCCAAGCGAGTAGCAAGTAGGCACGCCATGAGAATCTCGCATGTTTCACTTCGCCCGACTAACACGCGCCGCCGCCACCTGAGGTGATTCCTCGCAGCACGCAACCGCCCTGGACACTTATTTTTTTTTTGTAAATTGCGGCGGCAGTGCGGGCCTCGCTCTCAAATGTAACCGCAACCTTCCTAAACCGGGTTGGAGCTATGAGCGAATCGCGCGTAACAACCCTTCGGCCGCTTCCACCACAGACGGGTATGGATCGATTCCTCCTCCATGGCGTGTCGTGCGTAGCTAACGCGGTGCTAACGCTTGCCGCCCGATCTGGAATTTTCCATGGAAGCTTCTGAATTGCACTCCTGAGAGGCTGCACAGAGGGGGCGACATTCGGCAAAGGGGCAGCATTGTCAACGGACCAAACACGATCAACGGAATGTCAGCTGGCAAACTAGTCCAAGCCCACGCTTCGCCCGTCAAGCCACCGTCATGACATTCTCAGCGTCTCCCCATATCCCCACGCATCGCCATTTTACCTGTCAAGCACGTCTATCTCGTTTATGACAAACAAAAACTGCTTTTACTCGTCTTCTCCAAGATGGCACGAATCCACTGTATCCCACCATGACAAACGGAAACTTCCCCAGCATCCAACTGCCCCATTGAGGCTCTCGCCGTCTAGGGTTTGCGGGGACGACCCGACGGCAGCCGACGCAAGACGGGAGGGCTTTTTATCACGAGCTCTCGTATCGTTGTCACCCAAGAGTAATCTGGCAGCCGGTGCAAGCTGTGTCCTGTCAGCGTCTTCCCAGCTGCACTGTAGCCCGTACGAGAGAAATACCTTATCGACCAGCGTGTAGTCTACAGTATCTGGCTCTAGGAACTTTTGGAGCCCCAATGGAGCAACGATCTGTGCATGTAACCTTCCTTGCTTCCCCCCTCGAGGACCCTTTGTCTAGCGCCGGTGCTCAAAGCTCAAGCCGCCAGCAAAGGGACCACCCCCGCCCATTCGGAGGAAAAGAAATGGAGACAGCAACCCCTGATCGATGAAGCCGCAGAGCCAATCACCAACTCCTTCGTACGGATACAGCAAGGCCCCCCCCCGGAACACCAGCCATGCGACAACACCGGGGCGGAGAGCGGCGGCACGCGCTGTACGCGGAGTATGCAGTCCAGCTGACCCTCCCCCCTGGTCTGACCCGACCATAGCCCCACATTAAAAAGTCAAGCCGACCTGTGGGGCATAGGTCAGCTGACCCTAAGGGCTAGGGTTAGCTACCCTATACCTTACTTCTATTTAATTTAAATCTATAGTTTATTTAATTTATCTTTATTTAATATAAGGAATTAATTCTAAATCGATCTTAAATTAATTCTAAATTAATTTATTAATAATTTATATAAAGTATTTATTTATTTATTTATTTATATTTTATTTAGCTAGTAGCTACTTAGTCTTTCCTTTAAATAGCTTAAATTAATCTATAATAAAAGAAAAAAACCTAATAGTAAGCTATATAATAAAAAACTCCTTATTATTCTTATCCTAAAAGGAGTATAAATTAAATAATTTAGAATTAACTTTAAGATTGATTCTAAATTGATTCTAAATTAATTCTAAATCATTTAAAAAAAAATATTTATCTTATCTAATATAATCCACCTGACCTATAAAAGTAGGGTCAGCTGACCTATGCCCTATAGGTCGGCTTGACTTTTTAATATGGGGCTATAGTCGGGTAAGACTAGGGGGGAGGGTCAGCTAGACTGCATACTCAATTATATTAGATAAGATAAATATATATTTTATAGAGTTATTTCTTAAGCTAGCTTTTTCTCTTTATTATTAAAATTGATTAGAATTGATTTAGAATTAATTTAGAATTAATTTAAACTTAATTTTAAAGTTAATTCTAAATTATTTAATTTATACTTCTTTTAAGATAAGAATAATAAGGAGTTTTTTATTATATAGCTTACTATTAGGTTTTTTCCTTTTATTATAAATTAATTTAAGCTATTTAAAAGAAAGACTAAATAGCTATTAGCTAAATTAAATATAAATTAATTAATTAATTAATTTATAATAAGTATAAACTACCCTATAGAAATTATTAATAAATTAGTTTATAATTAATTTACTTATATTAAATAAAGAATATATTAAGTAATTTTATAATAAGTATAAATTACTCTATATAAATCTTAAAAGAAAAATTAAATAGCTATTAACTATATTAAATATAAGTAAATAAATACTTTATATAGATTATTAATAAATCAATTTAGAATCAATTTAAGATTAATTTAGAATTAATTCCTCATATTAAATAAAGAATAAATTAAATAGAAGTAAGGTATAGGGTAGCTGACCCTAGCCCTTAGGGTCAGCTGACCTATGCCCCATAGGTCGGCTGACCTATGCCCCACAGGTCGGCTTGACTTTTTAATGTGGGGCTATGGTCGGGTAAGACCAGGGGGGAGGGTCAGCTGGACTGCATACTCCTGTACGCGTCGCAGATCCGTCACCTTGAACTTGAACAAGAAAGATTATCGATATGAAGGACGCTCGTCTTCATTGGCTGGTTGTTCGTCATCCACTGGGATCCCACATGCCACGACTCCACGGCTCCACGAGCCTGCTTCTACACCTGCTGCACCTTCTGCTTCCTCCACTTGCGCACTCTCGCGGCACGGCAGAGCCGTAGCTCCGGGTACACTGTGAATTGAAACACAGGGTGCTTTGTTTCGCAATTGTAAAACCTCGCGGTGCATCCAGAAGTAAGTCAGGCAAGGGCTTTAATCGAGTCGGTAAAGTAGGTGCATCTATCATGCAGAGCCATCCTCCCTTGAAAAGAATGACTGAAAGACCAGGGTCGGCAAAAGATCAGACGGCATAATCACAGTCTGATCGGATAACAACCCTCTTTTTTTCTGTCTCTTTGACTGTGCAAATGACAAGTTTAGTTCCACAACCGGCTTACCCTATGCTGTCAAAGATCTCGAGGAGGGAGACCACTGGGGTTCGGAACCTACCCGACCAATGCATGTATGTACGTGTGCATGGTCTTTGAACGTGTGGACCTGCAAAGCTGTAGGGTATCTCACCTTGCGCAGACTACAGTGATTACCCCAACTGCTACCGAGTAAAGGGAACGGTGAATCTCCTGGTCTCAGGATGAGAGTCCTCAACAACCCTACAGCAAAGTCCTTGAAATGCTTGGACTCACATTTCCGCGTGAGCACTACTAACCGAGGGACTAAAGATGTCGTCCAGTTGGAAATAAGAGAAATACCTAAGAGATAAGACCGAGGCTACTCGAATCATCATTGAGACCAAGCTTCTCAATAGGGTTTACCACCCCCGTGGATGATCTACTAGGTGCAGACATCTAGTGGCAAAGTGGCGATGGTATCGTTGGTCGCTCACGCACTCAACTACATCGGGCAGGCGATAACAGCCTAGCAGGGCTGACAAAGCCAGAACAACTCTAAAGACCGTACTCCGTAACCCAAACAAGGTTATGGACACAGGCGTGACACAATCCTCACTGATATGGGTCAAATAGCAGTTAGACTCGGACATAAGCCTGGGAATTGCGATGAAGCTTATGAAAACCAGCCGTGCATGAAACCATTCCTTCTTGAGCAACCCCAGAAGGGAAGGAGGTAAATGCCCCCGGCCTGCCTCCTTGGGACCATGTAACGAAGTACTCTAGGTTGGGACAGGAATCCTTCCCAAGTTCCGCATCATGAAGAAAGAAAGATTTCGTCGGCCTGTACGATTGGTAATTCACCTCGGCTTTCAGAAAACAGTCTGGCGTACCGTAAGCTAGCCAGGTCTGATTATCCACGACTTAGCGGACATAACTAACGCGAATGTGCTCGTGTTGACGATGATGTTGTTGTTGTCTAGCTTGTGGTACCAAGCAAGACCATCCAATTCAGGGGTTCCATCACCGAGGATGCCTCACCATCGTATCCCAGGTAGGGGCAACTGGGGGGGGGTTTAAAGATTTTCACAAACGTCAAGCCTAACCTAGACTGCAGGCTGTAGTCCAATATGCCAGCTCAGTAGGATGGCGGACATGGACAGTATTCTTGCTCTGGGGTATCCTTCGTTTGCCGGTCTAATTCCTCTTGCGGGCGGATTTGCGGACCAAGGCGCCTCGGTAAGCCATGGTGGAACTTCTTCAACGCTATATTGCTTGGTTGAGTGTCGGTTTGGGAAATGCTCATGCGCTTGGTACTCCTGCGTGCTCCTGGCTTTTGAGGATCGCACTATCATCCACTATGAGAACTGTCAATGCAGAGTATGAGGAGTGAATAGCAATAGTGAAGGATGCCAGAGATATAACAACCGATTTACTAAAAGACTTGAGAACGGCCTTTGGGTTTCTCGTGAAGGGGATGTGTAGATGTACCCCCGGTTGAGGTAGAGCTGCAACTCGCAAGCTGGCGACCCGACGGTTGCTAATCTGGGACGTAGAAGTAGAACGTACCTCTGCATGGCTATTTACGGCTTTTCCCATTTATCCCTGAACCACTCACAATAGTGACAACAGCAAATAATATGATGAAGAGTAAGACAAATGTCTTAGTCCTGTGATATTTATCCCTTGAGACTTATCCCTTGAGACTTGGTAAGTAGACTACAGCATTCCCTTTACTACAAAGTAGCTATATGGCTAATATTTGATGCTACAGTGTAGGCTAGACTAAGAGGCCATCCCGCCCATAAGTATCTACGAGACCTGGGACGAAGTCCCTCCAGGACCTTATTCCCAGCGCCAGAATAGGGTTCTAAGGGTCATTGAGCCCAGCACCCCCAATCACGACATCGTCCGGCCCACTCTCCCTCTGGCCCTTACTCCCACTCTTGCTCGCGGTCCTGTCTCCTTTGATACCCGAGTTCTATAATCTAGACACCCTAGAGTATGCTCCCTGCCCCAGCGCCCCCAACGCCTCCAACAACCAGTTGGCTTTGACCTGGCCCCTAATAACCATATTGTCCAGCCTGCTCTCGCTCCCACTCCCGCTCCCGCTACCCAACAACCAAGCTGTCCTTTGGGGTAGTTCCATGCTCTAGGCACTCCATAGTGTGCTTCCCAGCATGGACAACCAGGTGGTCCGCATAGGACCACCTAGGAGACGATAACTAGGTATAGGTTAAAACTAGTAGTTTAAGGGTTATAGGTCTAAAATCTTAGCCACTAAAGCCTAAGGTCTTAAGCCTTAGGTTAGTATGTTTGTAGATTTAGAGAAAGCAATATTAAGTATTCGGTGGTAATCCTCCCTTAGTAATACTCGCTGGAGTAAAATGGTGGTGAACCGCTCAGCTGTTTCCTCGTCCTGGAAGCCAAGTCTAGGACATCAGATTGTGAATAGTACTCCACGTAAATGTAGGCCGCTTCCCCATACGGCCGTTCTCGAGACTCGGGAGTCGGGATCGGCTTCCAATGGCAGCTGGTTCTCAAATACTATCTCGATCGGTCCCATTAGTCCGCGCAGATCCTGGAATTCTACTGAAGTGCATCCGAGACTCCCGGAGACATGCTTACTATTATCGCCTGGGAAGATGGGCAACTACATAGGGTAACAGTTCACATCGTCGTTTACATGTCCATCGTATTGTCTCCAGAGGGGCCAGCCGCTAGCAGTGGACGCCCAAAGCAGACCTCAACGAGAGCCTTGGATAGCGTTAACGAAGTCATAGTTAATTAAGTCGTAACGAACTATTTGCATAATTTTACAACTATGAACTGTCATTCAAATATTAACATCGGCCGTATCACCATCTTAAGCCTTCATCCTCTTCCTCTGCAAGACCTTGACGGGGTTCTTCCCGCGAAACCTCAACCACGTCGCCAGGTACACAACAGCGTAATTAAAAACGATGAATCCGCAGAAGATTCCAAAGTCACGCCAGATGTTACGATAGTAAACGCTGAACCCACGCCCAAAGTCATCACCCGTCGCGTACTGACAGAACTCACACATGCCTCTCGCGCCGGTTTGCACGTAGCCACCAGCCTGTTCTATGTACGCCGCCACGTACTCGTCGCAGCTTTGGTTCGGCGGCGGCGAGAACCGCGCGAACTCATCTGTTTTGCATTTGACGGGCTGGTCGTGGATAGCGACGCCTAGGAATCCCTCGAGCAGGTAGTGGAATGGCGAGAGCCAGTACATCCATTTGCGCCAGAAGGTAGGTAGGCTTGCGGGTGGAACAACGACGCCGCAGAAACTGACGACGAATAGGAAGAATATGGGAACCAGTATTGACGCCAGCAGCTCGTTGGGTGCCAGCGCGGCGATGGCCTGGCCGAAGCCGACGTAATACAGCTCGAAGAGGAGAACAAGAAGGAACGCAAAGCCCGACGTGAAGCTCGACGTGTTCCAGCCAAAGACGCCCCACCACCAGCAGTTGAAGTATATGCCGCCGGCGACGATGGCGTAGGGAATCTCGGCGGCCACGGCAGCCGTTGTCCACGCGGCCCAGCTGTAGATCTTGGCGCCGTCCTCGCGCCACTCGAAGACTTGGCGCGATTTAAGGAACACGGGCTGCAGCTGCTGGATCAGCGGCGGGCTGATGGTCAAGGTCATGAAGATGGAGAACAGGCGGTTCTGGAAGTCGATGGACGACGTGCCCAGCTTGTAGAAGGTGAAGCAGTTGAAGAGGCCCGTCAGCACGTGAAGCATCATCTTGCCAAGAATGTAATTGGGCGTGCGCCAGTAGGCCGTGAAGGAGCGCTTGAGCACCGCGAGCGTTTGTGTTGTTAGTGGCGTGGCGTACACGCGGTCGTCGGTGAGGGCCTTGGAGGGCTCGAGGTTGCGACGCTGCGAGACGAGTTCTTCCATTTCTTGCGAGCGAGCCTCGTGCTGCGACGACTGGGCCCATACGTCGCCCCAGTCCTGGCCGTTGTAGTCTGGATCGCCGGCCCCAATGGTTTCAAGCATATATTCGGCTGGGTTCGCCGTGGGAGCACACTTGGCGCCGCCGTTGGACTCGAAGTAGTCGATCAGCTCCCGGCTGTCGTGGCCGAGGGGGCCGTGGTAGACGACGCGGCCACCGGATTTGAGGAGCATCAGCTCGTCGAAGTGTTCAAAGAGAATTGCCGACGGCTGGTGGATTGTACATAGAACAGCTTGGCCCGCATCGGCCAGTTTGCGCAGGAAGCGGACGATGTTGAACGCTGCGCCCGAGTCGAGACCGGAAGTAGGCTCATCGAGGAACATGAGCAGCTCAGGCTTGGAAGCCAATTCTACGCCGATGGTTAGGCGCTTTCGTTGTTCCTGGTTCAAGCCTTCGCCAACCTGGCCGATGATGGCACCGGCAATGGGTCTCATCTCGAGGAGGTCAATGATGGTCTCACAATAGTCCATCTTCTCTTGGACTGGGACCTCCCTAGGCTGTCGGAGCATGGCTGAGAACTGTAGCGCCTCACGGACGGTGGCTGTGGGTTCGTGAATATCCATCTGTTCCGCGAAGCCAGTCGCTCGCTGGAACGACTTGGGGAGGGGGCGGCCGTCGACAAGGAAGTCGCCGGTGATGGTGCCAAACTTGAGGCGTTGGGCCAGGGCGTTGAGCAAGGTTGTTTTACCGGCGCCTATATAGATTAGTTAGTTGCTGAGGAATACGCATATGTCATAAACTTACCAGATGCACCCATGAGGGCAGTCAATTTCCCGGGGCGAACGTAGCCCTGGATATCTTGAAGTAGCTTTCTCTGCCCCTTCTCATACGGGATGGTGTAGTTGACGTCTCGAAAGGTGAAGATGGTCTCATTCTTGGCGACCTGTTTGACGTTGTCGCTATCGCTCGTCTCTTTCGTGCCTTCATCGCCCATGACTGGCGGCGTGCGACCGGACTCCTCGTCGGCCTTGGCATCTCCTGTCCGTCCACCAGTGGAAATAGTCTCCTCGAGCGTCTTGGGAACCTGGCCGCGCTTGAAGACGGTAATGGCACCGCCTCCGACGTTGGGCTTCATCATTTCCATGCCCAGGGCTGTCAGGAGGACAAAGGCGATGAAGAAGGCCCACAGGAAGCCAAAGTTGCGCCATAGGTGCGCTCGGGTGTACGTGAACGACGCCTGGATGTAGGCCGCACCGTTGACAGAAGTCGAACTAGGGGAAGCACCGGCGAGAGCGCAACCTTGGTACTGCCGCGATGCATTAGGTCCTTGGGGGACCAAAAACGGTGCAACGCATTCGAGCGTCAGCCCGGAAAACTCGTTGGCCATGAGACACTCGAAGCCGTACTGGATCCAGTTGATCCACCGCAGCCAGCTGAACCACGGGTGCATCGATTGCGGAGGGATGAGGTAGCCTGAGTAAATCAAAAGTATCTGTATAGAAACACCAGTGAAACGCGTAGTTACGTCAAGACTGGTGCACCACGCTGAGAGGCATCGAAAGAAGGCATAGGTCACCATCGTCACTAGCCATAATATTAACGTAGTAATAAAAAACTGTGATGCTGTCCTGGCTAGATTCGCCATGAAGTATATGATCAAGTTGAACAGAACAATTTGAATGAATACCATGGGCACATCAACCACCGTCTGCGCGATGGCAAACGCCGCCGGCCGATAGAACGAAAACGACTTGTGCTTCATGATGATAGGTTTGGCTTCAAAAGCTGCGCTCTGCTCAGCAAGGGCTAACAAAGCATTGAAGAGCAACAAGAAGAACAGCGTGCCGCCGCGCGGAAACGCGCCCTCGGCCGTCTGCGGGAGGTTGTAAAAGAGGCTGCCGACGATGAGGCCTTGGAAGACCAGCCCGCCCCATTTGCCGAACAGGGACGCCCGGTCGCCCGCCATGACGAGGAACTGGCGCTGCGTGCACGCCAGCACCTGCTTGTGGAACGGGATCTCGTAGTTCTTCTTGCGTGTGCGCTTGGATTCGTTCTGGCGCCGCTCTTCAGCTTGTGAGCCGAGCTGCGACTCGAAGGCGTCCATGTCCGCGAGGTTGTACTGGTACGCGGCGCTCCGGCGGTACGCGGCGTCGAAGTCAGCCGCGCAGCGGGGAATGCGGTCTTCCCAGCCCGGCCGGATGCTGCGCTCGTGCTCGTCGGTGACGGAGACGAGAAAATCGGCGGTTGTCCACCGCTCCGGGCACGCGAAGCCGAGGTCGATAAAATATTGTTTGGCTGTCTCGGCCGGACCGTAGTACAGACACTTGCCATGGTCGATCACCAAGACCTTGTCAACTAGGTCATACAGTTGCTCACCGGCTTGATACAGTGAGACCGCGGTCGATGTATTGGCCATGTTGGTCATGGCCCGAATCGATTTGACGTACTCGACCGCCGTGCTGGCGTCGAGGCCTTTGCTGGAGTTGTCCCAGCCTTGAACCGACGCACGTGTGATCATGGCCTCGGCGATGGACACTCTCTTCCTCTCGCCGCCAGATACGCCGCGGATGAACTCGTTGCCCACTTTCGTGCCGAGGGTATGCTCGATCCAGAATAGCTTCGTCACGACTCGCAAAAATTCTCTGACGTAGTCGTTGCGGGTCTCGCCCTCGAGCCGCGACTCCTTGCCCGGCGTCCGCGTCTGGAGTGCAAACTCGAGTGTCCTCTTCACAGACAGCGTAGCGTAGTGTAAGTCATCCTCGGGGTTATAGATGACCTCGCCACGAAAATCCTTTGCAATCGTCTCAGCGTCCGTACCGCCATATGTGACCTTCCCCTCGACGGCTTTAAACCCTGCTCGTTGATTGCAGAAGGCCTTGAGAAATGAGCTGCACCCCGACCCCGGACGGCCTACGATCAACAAGATTTCGCCCGGGCGCACGCAGCCGTCCAGGTGACTGATGAGATCCCGCACAGGAGGCTTCCCGAAAGCTGCCTTGGGCCCCTTGGTGAACAGGTTGGCGATGGTGCGCGGCAGTCCGAGAAAGAAGTCGCCGACAGTGGGCTGTAAGCTGGCGCCGAGTCCAACGCCGCGGACGGTGAGGTCGCGGAAGACGACGCCGGTGTGCCGTGTCTTTTCTCCTTCGCTTTGTTCTTGGCGAGCTTGCCCAAAGATGCGCGACATGAGGCGCTCGATCTCCTGCTGCTCTTCTTCCAACTCGGGTTCCGACGCGCCGGTACGGCGACGGGATAGCACGCGGAAGATGTCATCCTCCGTGCGGGTGGTTTTCTTGCGCTCGAGTTTCGGTTTCTCGTCGTTAGTTGGGATTCTCAGCGGGGCGTGTTGCGTGGAGGGCGGGGACTCGCTAGATGCAGATGATGCGTCGTCGGTTGCGGTTCCTATGTCTTGTCGTTTTTCTTCAACGTCTCGGCTGCCGGTTGGGATCGTATCTGAGGAAGATCGAGAGTTGCGGGCGAAGGCAGCTACTTGGGGGGTGGCTTGATCGTGAACTTGGTCTCGGGCGGCGGGGATAGTGCTTGACGACGAGTGAGACTGGCGGGTAACGAATGTTTGTTGTCGGATGTTTTGATCGTCTTCATGTTGATCTCGGCTTGCAGGAATAGTGTTTGATGATGAGTGGGAGTGGGCTGGGTCTTGGTTGGTTGAGGGCTCATCCCACGAAGACTGGAAATTGGGGACAAAGGCCGCCGTATGTCCCGGGATAGTGTCCGACGAAGAGTTAGAATGGAGAGAAACCGCTGTGTCCTCCCAAGACCCTGGGTCAAGATTGTGATTTGGGACAAACTGGGAATTGGGAGCATAGGCCAAAACAATAGAAGCTGGCACCTCGGTCAATTCCGAGTGCTCCGTGTCAGCGAAGAATCCACCAGACTGGTTCTGTTGAGCATCCGTCTCGGAATACTCGCTGACAGAATTGTCGCTCGGCGTCACGGGATAACCGCCTGGGATATCCTCGTCCCGCGGGGTGACCTTTCCGTCGCTCATGGCGCTGATTCCTGGTGTTGCGACCGGGCCAAGAAATCTTGCGATGTCTGGCTGGATCTCTCGGGAGCGGCGCGTTACTGCTTATTTACACGGGAGCGGCATGGCGCATATATGACGGCATGATCGATGTTTGTTCAGCCACGTCATTCGGCCTTCGGACTTTGGCAATTTGCGAGAAGTATCCCCCCGAGACAATGTCTCTGGTGGTTTTGGTTGCCAGTGGTGATCATGGCGTCGGGTGGTGTGGGGCGCGGGCGTCATAGACTTGGGGAATGCGTTGCGACTTCGGGAGACTCGGAGATGGAAGCGATTTAGTCGGATCTTTTAGATCTGGTGCGTGGGATTGGCGCTGATTATTGGCTGGGCGCGTGGGATTGGGAGAAGCCGGATGTTAAGTTAGAGCTGGGGGGTTTCGGGAAGAGCCATGTGCCGTACCCGCCATTGCATCGCATTGCATCTATCCGAGTGAACTCAGCGTCTAAGTTAGACTGGCAAGAGTAGTTATTTCCATATACAGTTTCCAGCCACGGAATCGCCGTGTAACGAATGTGCAGGCGGTGGAGGCGATGAAGCACTGTTGGAGACGGCTGTCACACTCAGCCATTGTGGCTGCATTGCACATGCTGTAATTACAACGTAACCAAGTACTTAGGCAAGGAGGAGCTCGTCAGTCTCACCCAAACTGTTGCGGTACCTACGCGAGATCAAAGACTCAACCGGTCATATACTTCGGGCTCGTTGTCACACAACTTCACTCAAGCGTACTCAGCCACTGCTCAATCGTCACCAGTGCTTCCCCCTTCAACACTCAAAACGCCATTGCACATCCTCCCACCCCCTTCTCCTCAAGATCCTCCCTCCAAGACCAGCTCCCCGGTCCTTGGGCTTCACCGACCCAGTCGCCAGCGCCGGAATATCCATCTCGACGTCCGCAAAGCCCATCCCCACAGCCTCGACCTCGTACCCCAGCAGCAGGATGCTCATGAAGCCTAGGATCTCTGCAAACGCCAGGTTCCGCCCGGGACATAGATGCCGGCCGCCGCCGAAAGGGAAGTACGCTGCCTTCTTCTTGCGCTCCGTCTCTATTGATTCTGGTGTCTTGTCCTTGGTCGGTGCTGGGATGAAGCGCTCCGGGTCGAAGACTGATGCGTCGTCTCCCCAGGTTGATTTCTCGTTGTGCGTTACGCCAGCGGGCAGCTGGATGTCGGTTCCTTTCTTGAGCATGTACTCTCGGCCGTCGGGCCCTCGAACTACGTGGTCGGACATGATGCGTCGAATACTGACAGAATGGTTCGTGAGGCGCATCGTCTCCCAGTAGCAGCTGACGAGCAACGGAAGCTGCTCGTCGAATTCGGCAATATTAAAAGTCACAATCCGCCCCCTTCCATCTTCATTGTGGGTTATCTTTGCCGCCACCGCTACTTGTTCCCGCAGACGCAACGCCAGTTCAGGCTTCCTGAGGACATAGACCAGAACCCAGTAAAACGCAGGCACCGCGTTGACGGTCGCCACGACGGGAAGGATGGCTTCCAGCAGCCCAATTTCCTCGCCCGTGAAGCCGTGCTTGCGCAAGGCGTTGGCACGGTTGATGACAAGTTGCGACGTGGTAGGGTCAGTGAGATCGTGTTCGCCCGTGTAGTATGCTGATGTGATGGCTTGGAGCTTCTGTCGAGCTTGGTACGCCTTGGGCATGGTAATGGAAGGGAAAAGGGACAGAAGGAAGTATGGGACCGACTTTTCAAAAGTCCTTCACTTGTTAGTCAGGTAGCCAACGTTGATCGCAAGCGACGTACCATGCCAGCTCAACGAGTGAAGGGTCCTCGTTGTAAGGGTCATGATCCCCGTACAACGCCCGAGTCGTGGCCAGAGTCATGATGTCCCGGCACCACAGGTAGAGATTGTCCACCTGAAGGCCTCGATCAAGCAACATTTCCTTGCCTGAATTCACGCTGTCGACCGTCCTCACACTACCGCCAACACGACCGAGCTTGGCGGAGATTTCTGTCAGGAAGTGGACGTTCATCTTGTGCAGCATCTCGGTCTGGAAGCTAGAATGAATGCCATCCGTGAAATCCGGCACGAGCTTCGGATTAGATGTCACTTTGGCAAACGTGTGGGCACTGAGACCAAAGGTCTTCTGGGCGAAGTCGGTGATGAATGGTTCAAATGAAGCAATTTTGTTGCGCAGGATTGTCTGGATGAGATGCGGGTTGAAGACAAAGTACATCTTTCCATTCAGCATGGGAAGCGTGGCAATGTCCACGGAAGGATTCGCGTCGCTGATAGAATCGTCAGTAGATGCGGGGCTGTGGAATTCGGTCAAACGCACTGCACGATTCGATGGTAGCCGTTCTGGTAACGGATGATGCCGATGATGTGGCCGATGAATGGGATCGTGGGCTTCACCATTGGAGGCTCGAATTGGTCCATCTGAGGAGAGAGCAGCTTGTTCAGCAGCGGGAGGATAATAGCGGTGGCTAGAACAATGGCGGCGACGATGCTAGTCGTGCTGGAGGTGCGGCCGAGAAGGTCGGCAATGACGCCCTGGGAGGTGCCGTTGTGGATGGCATTTCCTACCACAGTCGAAGCCATGCTGGTAGAGAACGTCGAGATGGTGAGGTTAAGGAGAGTCTTGGAGTCGGGATCGCTAGGCGGTGGACGGGGTTTTGATTATCTCCTTGACGCCGACCATAATCACCGTAGCGCTCTAAGTACCAATCCGGTATGACGCCCTCTAAGGCTGAATATTCTAGAGGAATTGCCCAATCATAAACGAGATGATGCAAGCGAGAGGCGACGGTGGATGCGATATCCGAAGCGATGCGGCTACTTGCTGACGTGAGATGGAACAGGATCTAGGCCTTGGGTAGTATTCATCGGTATGCCACAAGCCTGGGTAATTTATTGAGATGTTTCTGACTGGAACTGTGTTAATCGACTTTGCTGACATACCCAATACACTTCTTCATCACTTGGCGGATTGATTCCCTTCCTTTCGATCCCGTCCCTTTTCTTCCTTCTCATTTCCCTTCCCGTTGTTGCAAGAGTCGCACCTCTCCCACTCAGTAGGCGACGACCGCACGAGTACGTGTCTCGGGTACCGCACTGGATCCCGCATGTAGGCGCAAATGCCGTCCGTCAACCCCAGCGCGATATCGCAATCATCGTGCATGACTTCAGAAGACACTTGCTTCTGGCAAATCTCGCACTCGGAGTGCCAAAGGATGAGTCGACACATGGCTGGGTTGTTGATAGAAAAGTCTCGGGCGTGGGGGTATCTTGTGGTCTGATGCGGGAGTTAAGTCGGGCTTTGTATTCGCGGTACTCTAGTTGTTAGATAAATGATGAGCATCTTTTCAACTTCTGATTCGATGATGAGGGCTTGGGTGTCTTGGTTAGGGAGTTGCGTGAACAAACCATCGTGCCTGCCTGTGGCTACACATGACATAAGCAATGTGTGACAGACAACGGCATGTCAGTGAATCAATGATAACTAAGAGCTTTTTGTTGTTATGAGCTTAAGGAATTCGTATTCGTCAGCAGCGTCGAATCAATGTGTTCTTAGATTTAGCCAACACAGTCAGAGGCCAGGAGGCGTTCTTGGTTGCACAATGATTATACTGCACAAATTAGAGAGCATCATCCACTGGGGCAAAAGACAGAAAGTAATCACAATCACATTTATTCGTATGAGTTGATGGTTGTTCCCAATTTGTGACTATGGATCAATCAAGGATATAGACAACTCGGCACTTAATCGCCGTCGTTCACCTCATCCTACGATGATATCTCCTCTCGCAATTGCCAACCGCCCACACCACCCCCTCTTCCGCCTTTCACTGTTTCTTTGCCCTGGCTACGCAAACTCTGCACTGCGTCGCGGGAACCCAGGTGACCTGGTCGCGGCCCGCGTAGTGGCATGTGGGCGACCTCTTTCCTTCCGGAGTATCGCAGCTTGAGCTGTCCAGTACAGGGACGGAAGGCCTGGTCTCCCTCTGGCATTGCATGCAAAGCCACTTCTTCGTGATGACGTAACACATGGTGGATTGGGGAGTTGATGGAGTTTCTGGTGATGGCGAGTTTGTCTTGATGTGGGTTGATTGAGCTGTAACTAAGGTGCGACTTGAGAGTTGTGTACCGGCATTGGAGCAAGGCGATCTCTACGGTTTTATATGTCTAGTTTGTTTATGATTAAGTTGTGACAATCTAGCATGAACTCGTGAACTGCGTTATGAACACTCTATCACGCTTTTGCTCACTACGCGGTTTCTGTTTCGAAGACCGACAATCAATCATAACGCCTCTCAACGAAGTGATTTACCGAAAGTTGGTAACTAAAACATTTCTATGACTTTCTCATCATTTCTTACTGTTGCCAATACCTTGATAAAATTGTGTTTACGTTAGGAGGCGAGTACGTAATTCATGAGGCCTTGGATGGACTACGACTGACGTAGGGAGCTGTGGTCTTGGCGCTATGCCCCTGAACCATTTGAGAGCCTTTTATTTCGTAACACTCAGTTCAATGTTGAATGCCACAAGGATTTCCACGTCCTCGACTCAATTTCGCTACTAAACCAGTACACACAATGTCCTATGACTGTGTTCAAAAACAGTCTTCACCCGGTAGAAAGGTAACGATGCCATCTACTTTCAACTACCTTCCACACCCCTTAATGCGTGCCACCAGGCGCTCTGCTTCCAGAAAGCACACTCCTTTCCCCCGACAACCATACACCACTTCTGCAAAAACCATGAAGTTGCCTCCCAACTCCTCATGTCCCATGGCTGAAAAAAGGGAGACTCGGCCTTGCTGCCCTGGTCTGTCCGGTCGCACTGCCAGATGACAAGTCCGCCGCGGTGGTAGATGTCGGCTTTCAGTTCCCATAGGTTGAACGTATGCGGCATCACGGCGGACAGCATGATGGCCCTGTCGCGGAGAAACGGCAGCGGGATTAGGTCCAAGCTGGCGTCGTGCGGGATGAGCACCTGCGCCAAGGTTGGACGGAGGTGCGCTGGGATGCTTCGGGAGGAGCTACTAGGGTTGACAATTGCGGTAGAGTATGCGATTAATGCCTCTGGATCGGTTTGCGGCGAGGCATTGGGTTGGTAGAAGGGCGAGATGTACTCGCCGGTGCAGGCTACAATCTTGGTCAAGTCGAAACCAAGCGAGAGTGCGTTTTCGAGCACGGCGCAGGCGACGTTGGTGGGTACGAGTCTGATGGAGTTCCGCTTGATACATGGAAGACGTGAAAGATTTGGATTGTGAGCGCTGGGCAGTAGAGTTGAATCCGGATTCGAAGCCACATTGTCAGTGCTCAGTATATCATCATCAGTCTGGGTTGACGAGTTGGGCTCAGACTCGGCCAAGACCGGATCCGTGACGAATGAGAGACCAGTAGGGTCCCAGTTCAGATTAAGAGGTTCTGGGAGGGCTGGGACTAAAGGCTTTGACAGAATAGTCAAATCTTGGCAGCGGCTGGTTTCGGGTGGTTGTATCGGCGGTAAGTCGACCTGGCCAGCAACTACCGGATGTGATTGCAACCCATCGTCTCCTCGGATATCATGCACCAAGCTAACAGGAAACGCATCGGACTCGGGCTCTGCATGCGGCTGTAGCACCGGCAGCGTCCTCCTGTCCCGTTGCTGTGTCTGTGTCTGAGTCCTCGTCTGCCGATGCTCCCTCTGTCGTTTCCCTTCAACTCACTAAGTAAACGATCCACGGAGCAATAGATGGGTTCTTACTGTATGCCATTTGCGCAACGCGGTTCTGCTCCTTGCGAGCCGCAGTCATGACCCGTTTGCGAGGCCGCTTCGCATCGCTCGCAGGCTGAGCCTCCCCTGTCACGCGTTCTGCCGGCATGGTACTCTTACACATGGTAACGACGGGGAACAAGAGAGGACGAGGAAGAGTAAGCCAGGCGGGATTGCCACAGGGACGTCCGCAAAGTGGCCACATTAAATCCCGTAATCACCGAAACCCGCCACTCAAGCGCGGCCGTGGAGCTGGCTTACGGGTTGGGAGCCAATCAAAAGACGCAGAGGGAGTAAGCCCTCTGCTCCTTCAACCGCAGGTTTGGCGTTATGTTGGAGGATATTATTCATCAAGTGTTTGAAAAGAAATCACATCAGTAGAGTGCTAGTTGCTGGAAAGATTTGGAGACTTCAGGATCCCGGAGAGCGAGCTATAAATGGAGTCCTCCCTCCCTCCCACCAGTATCAAATCATCATCCCATCACCAAGACTCCAGTTCTTCATCCACAACCCAATTACTCCCTCTCACAATATCCAATCTGCTCACAATGGCCCCATCAAAGACCATCGCCATCATCGGCGCAACCGGCACCCAAGGCTCCTCCGTAACCAAAGTCTTTCTATCCCTCCCCAACTGGACCGTCCGCTGCATAACCCGCCGTGCAACCTCCGACAAAGCAAAGGCCCTCGCCGCTCTCGGCGCCGAAGTCGTCCAAGCCGACCTCGCAGATGTTGAATCTCTCTCGCGCGCCTTCCACGGTGTGAACGCCATCTTCGTCAACACGGATTTTGGCGAGCTCCTCACCACTGCTTTAGCGGCTGGGAACGACCAGACCACCAGTTTTCAAATTGCGCACGACACGGAGTTGCGAAACACCAACAATGCGGCCATCGCCGCTTCCAAGATCCCGGGTCTCGAGAGATACGTCTACTCGGCCTTGGGTCCTGCCAGCGCCGCCTCCAACGGGAAGTACAGCCACTCTCTGCACTGGGAGTCCAAGGCCGCGGCCGTCAACTTTGTCGAAAAGGAACTACCTGAGCTGGCCAAGAAGGCATCGTTCATCTACATCGGCGTATACAACACCAACCCGTTTCTCTACCCGCAGCGCAACCCGCAAGACGGGAAGTACTCGCTTGTTCTCCCCGCTCCGAAGTCAACACGGCTTCAAATCATCGACGTCGCGCGGTCCACTGGCCACTACGTGCGCGCGCTGGTGGAGGATGAAGAGCCTGGCACCAAACTCTTTGCCTACGAGGACGACTTGACTATTGCAGAGATCATTGATGTATGGTCCAAGGTCTCCGGGGAGGAGGCAGAGCATGTGCAGAAGTCCATTCAATCCATTCATGAAAGTTCCGGTGTGCCGGTTGGGTTCCTTGAAGCAGCAGCGTACTTGACCGAGTACAGCTACACTGCCGGATTGGAGGGTGTCATTACGCCTGACAAGCTGAAGAACAAGGTACAGCTCCCAGGCTACGAGGAGTTTCTAGTGTCCGAGGGTCGCGAGAAGCTGCTAGGTCAGGATCCTAAGGCGTGATGAGGAATGCGCATTGTTGAATGTCAAGTATGACTCTCTGCTCTCATATCAATTAAAGTACACCTCCAAGTCTAACCAATGCTCAATGAAAGTAATGTCTATGTATTTAAGTAGTGTCTGTTGTATTCCATGTAGTCGATCAGACTCGCTTCAGGCCCTTTCAGGCTTTCCCCTGGCCACTCATTGACGTCTGACACCCTTTCCCTTGGGCACTCTGAACAGCCAGTACAGGCCAAGAGCACCACCGATGTTGAACAGAACGTACACCCACAAGAGACCAAAGTTTCTCCATCTATCGTCGTAGGAGATATCGAACCGGCTCAAGAATTCTTCCGTTGAACCCAGGGCACAGTATGCACACGACTCGGTGGACAATGGATTTAGGAGACGTCCACCGGCAAACTCAATAAACGGATCCAGGAACTGGCCACAGGTCATGTTACCTGGAGCCTTCATTTTGAGAATCTCATTGTCGGCACATGTGACGTCTGAGCCGTAGACGGCGGTGGACATGATCCCGCCCATTAAGTACGTGCCAGGCGAGGTGCGATACATGAATTTCCAGAACTTTGGCAGCTCGGAAGGGGTAACGCCAACACTATGCACTCATCAGCTGCGAAGAACGCTGTGATTTAGGACGAAGAACTTACCCGCAGAAGGCGATGCAAAGCATCCACAGCAATGTAGCCAAGACGCCAGCTTCCTCGGCCGTCTCAATCCAAGTAATGGCAAAGTGAGAGAAGGTGCTGGTGAAGAGCATGAACATCCACAGGAAGAGGAAGATCAAGAATCCGCGGATTTGCTCGTCATCGGAGGTGGTGTTTTGGACGAAGCCAACTGGGTAGTACCAGCAAAAGTACATCAATACTGCCATGAGAGTGTTCCAAGCAACTTCGACAAGAATGTTGGACAGGATAAAGGCTGGAGTCGTAGTCAGAAAATCTCCCAGAGAACTTTCGGTCAAGGAACTTACTATTCCAACGGTAGATCTTCGAGGGCCGTTCACGTACCTCATACAGAGATCGTTGAGGCACGAATAGGGGCATTATTTGCTCGTTTATGTTTCCAAACAGAACCAAATACATGAAGATAGCATAGAGCTGGTTCTGTAGGCCCTGAATACTGTTGTTTGCGCTGAAGCTGAATCCAAGATACAAGGACTGCGCGGGTTAGCACTTGGTAGGAGATTTCGATCGCTAGGCGTGACGTACCGAAATAACAATGAGAACAATCTTGGACCAGATGTAGGTTGGAGACCTCCAGAAGTGCTTCCAAGTCCGGATAAGAACCTGCCAAAATTGGGTAGAGAAGGATGCAACGAATTCCTGGTGCTGGGACTTGTCTCCAGCACTGATGGAGTCTGCATCAGAAGAAGCTGTGACAGGGAGCGCATTCAAGCGACCGAGTTCCTTCTTGACAGCTTGGTACTCGGGCGAGCTTCTCCAGACCTGATGCCAGTCGACACTCTCGGAGCCATCTGCCGGCGGCTGGATGATTTCCAACATGTACTCTGCGGGATTGGCGTCGTGCGGGCACGGAGGAGCTCCGTTTCGCTCAAAGTAGTTGAGAAGAATACTTGACTCCTCGCCCAAGTCTAGACGGTTGGTTAGCTTCACTCGCGTGTTCCATCGGGGATACACGTACCTCCGAAATAAACAGTCTTGCCGCCGGGTGCTAGGAGGAGAAGTCTGTCGAAGCGCTGGATGAGAATAGACGACGGCTGGTGAATGGTGCACAGCACTGCTTGGCCGCTCGTAGTCAACTTCTCGATCAAATCGCAAATAGCCCATGACGTCTGCGAGTCAAGACCCGAAGTAGGCTCGTCGAGGAAAACAAGCAGCTGAGGACGGGCAGCCAGTTCAACACCAATGGTAAGGCGCTTCCGCTGCTCAACGTTCAGTCCTTCGCCGGGAATTCCGATAACAGCATCCGAGAACTCTTGCATGTCTAGCATGTCAATGACGTGCTCGACGTACTGCAACTTCTCTGCCCGGGGGATTTCCGCAGACTGTCGAAGAAGGGCACTGAACTCGAGCGCCTCTCGCACTGTCATGGTGTTTAGGTGAAGGTCTTGCTGCTGCACGTAGCCAACTCTGTGCTGGAAGGACGAGTCCGTTGGTCTCCCATCGATGTGCGTGTCTCCACTGACGACGCCCATGGTGACGCGAGTTGCAAGGACATCGAGCAGGGTTGTTTTACCCGCACCGGAAACGCCCTAGACACTGTTAGCAATGCTCATTAGTGGATGGAGGAATCGTACCATGAGAGCTGTCGAGACACCGGGCTTCACCCAGCCGTCAACGTGATCTAGAATACGACGATCGTTGCCCTTAATCTGAATATCGTAGCACAGATCTTCCCAGTGGAAAACAGAAGCTCCGGCAGAAAGGCCACTTTGACCCGTGAGGTTCTCGGTCTTCTCTGCAACGACAGGTCGGGTTCCCTGACCCTCCACATCGACGTCGCCCTTGCGCTTTCGGTTCGGTGGCATCTTGCCTTTGCGGAATACCAGGACTTCGCCCTTGCTCTTTGGGGGCTTGGCAAACTCTGACGAGACGAGGTAGCAGCAGAAGAAGAAAACAAGGAAAGCACAGAGGATACCGACGTTTCTGAGTTTGAGTTAGCACAAGGTTGTGTTAGTAACGAGGAAGAGACTTGACTCACCTCCACTTGTGAGAGTTGTAGTAGCGGAACGACAGGTTGATGTACCTATCCCCGTTCACCGTCGTAGATCCAGGCTCGGCTCCAATAACAGAGCAGATCTGAGACTCAGATGGAAGTGAATCGTAACCTGGACCTTGGGGCACCACCTGAGCGCAATCAAAGTCCCTGTTATGGAATTCACTCGCCATTAGCGCCTCGAAGGCATATGCGAGGGGATTAATGTAGTTCATCCACCGCGACCAGCCAAGCATGTAGTCAGTAGGGATCGTGAAGCCGGTGTAGATCATTAGACCAAGACTGAGAATCGCCGCCGGCACCATGGCTTGGTGAGAGGTACGCGTGAGGCATGCCAGTGTGCGGTAGATGGACGACATGACCAGCGTGGTCAGATACGTGGTTAGACAGAAGAAGAAGAAGTTGCCTGGTTCGCGGCGGAGGTGGGCCATGAAGTAGATCAGGATGTTGAAGATGAACATGTTGATGGTCTTGTAGGGCAGATCGAGGGCGTAGCTCGCGATGGCCTGCGCCGATTGATGGTAGAAAGCATAGCGATTGTGCTTCTCGACAACAGGACGTTCGAGATAAACGGTGAGTACCTTTGTTCCTATTAGTGGTTATTCCTGTCAAGGAGCCTGACGATCTTACCTCAAGCTGACTAGCAAATGCATTGAACAGCAATGAGAAGAAGATCAAACCACCGCGGTAGTAGAAACTCGACGAATCCGGGGCCAGATTGATAAACATGCTACCCAGCACCACAGCCATGATAACATTGAAAAGCAGCGACGCAATTGTAAAGCCGGGGTCAGCCAACAGCCGTCTCCAGCCCCGCCACATAGTCAGCGAAACCTGGCGAGAGTACGAGATCGTATAGGGCGACCTTTTCCGCTGGCGCTTGAACTGCTCGGCGCGGCGGGACTGCTGATACTCGGCCAGCCGTTCTTCCTCGGGGTGGTTCTTCTCGTAGTCGCCGAGTTCTCGCTGGAGTCTCTTGCGGTGCTCGCTGGCCTGCCATCGCTCGGCGAACTCGTCGGGCGTTCGGGGCGCTGTTGCCTCGAAGCCGGTGCGGACGCGGCGTTCCTGAGGACTTGTCATGGATGTGAGGAAGTCGGGCGTTGTCTGTCTATCGGGGCCTATGGTGTGTTAGTGGGAGCTTGGAAGAGCGGCTTTAGGTGACTTGCAGTCAAAGCCGAGGTCTTCAAAGTATCGCTTAGCCTCGGTAGTCTTTCCGAAGAAGATCTGACGACCTTCATACAAAACAGTCACTCTGTCAAAGACCTGCGATCATTAGTCGATACCCAGCATCCACGATAAAGACCACTTACATCGTACGCAGACTGCGGCGCTTGGTAAATAGCCACCGCACCCGCCACCCCAAGCAAGTCGGCCTGCAGCCGTAAATTCTTGCAAAAGTTGATGGCATTCCCACTGTCCAGCCCACGCGTCGTGTTATCCCAGCACTGCAGCTTCGCCCCGGTGAGGGCGGCCTCGGCGATGGAAACACGCTTGCGCTCGCCGCCCGACACGCCGCGCACGAAGTCGTCGCCCACGCGCGTGTCGACGGTGTGGCTGATGCCGAAGATGGCCATCATGACGTCGCGCATCATCGTGTCGGCTTGCGCGCGCGTGACGCCGCCGGGGACGTGGCGGACTGAGTGGGCGCTTGCCGCGAAGGAGAGGGTCTCGCCGACGGTCAGATGGGCCAGGTGGCTGTCGATCTCGGCGTTGTAGAGGACGTCGCCGCGGAAGGATTTGCGGATGTGGCTTGGGTCAATGCCTAGGTTCTGTTAACAGTGTTTCCTACGTAGTACCCAAGAGAGCCTTACCTCTGAAGTTGAGGTACGCATCCGGGCTGACCTGGAGACCGTCCGTCTCGCCTGCGATCGTCTTGAGCAGGGTCGAACAGCCAGATCCCGGGGGACCTAAGACCAATAGTAGTTCGCCTTCTTCAATCACGCCCTCGAAGTTGCGGAGGATATCGATACGTCGTTTGTGTCGGTTGCCGCTGACCAGACCAACCAACGAAGTGATGGCATCTAGAGGCAAGTCCAGGACGCTCTTCTGGTGCTCGGCGCCGGTGCCCCATCCGAAGACATCGAGCTTCTGGAAAGCGACTCCCAGGCTTCGTGGCGGCGCAGAGTCCGGATCCGACTCGGTCAGGTTGATCAGCGCCTTGACCCACGCGCGGGCGTCGAAGTTGTTCGATCCGGGGTCCAGGTGCGTGCCGGACCGGGGACTGAAGGCGTGCAGTTCCGTGTCGAACTGTGCCGACGCCCGGGTGAGTTGTCGCGCAAGCTCCTCGATCTGCGTGTTCATCTCGGGCTGTGGCGCGTCGCTTCTAGTCTTGTCGTCGGCGGTCTCGTTCTCCTTTGCGCTGGAGTTATCGCAGGCGGTTTCGTTTCCTGTGGTGCTGGCGCGAGAGCCAGAGGATAAAGTAGAGTCTGCTTCGATGCGATTGCCATTGTCCTGTTCAATGGCAAGTGACGAGAGGTCGTCCGTGTCGTGCTTCTCCGACGCGGCCATGTTGCCCAATGTCTGGCCGTGGGTCCGGCAATTCAGCGACTGGGTAGTGAATCCTCGGTCCAAGATGAAGAAGAGAGTTGATCGTAGTGATGATATGATATAATGCTGAACCTCAGCGTCTCAGTCTTAAGGAGCAAACATGGCCAGCACAGTCCGCACCCGACAGCGCAAAATCCAGAGAATGCGGAGTTTTCTAACAATGCGGAACAGGAGAAGGAGCGACTATTGACAGCGGCCCGTCAGCGATGACCGGGTTCCGGTCCCCGCGGACGCAGGGTTCCATGAATCCTTCCGTCTCATAGAACCAGGCGAAATCGCACCACTCTATGTCGTCCCGGCCCGACGGAGTCGGCCACCAAATGTCGTTTCGAGATGGGTACGACTCCACCCGGGGATCCGCGGACGTCCGAGCTCGGGCAGCCGCGGGTGGGTTTCCAACCACAGCGGATAATACGAGAGGCGCCAGGAGGGCTTGCAAAAGGAAACAAATGGTCTTTTGTGCATGGAGAAGCTTGGAAATAAGCTTACATGTCGCCTTGTGGCCTATCGTCACTCTGGGTTGAATCTCGACTTGGTGACAATGACTTTGGTCCGCACAACCCCTACATATTACGGGTCCTATCATATCACCTGGGGTGTCCTAGATGAGTCGTCGCGAAGCCGCTCCTTTTTTTTCCTTGACATCTTGGCCCACTAAAGCTTGGGGTGTCAGCTTACAGCAAAATATGCCTTCTTTTGGCGAGTTGGTTGCCTGATCCACCCGGGAACGATCCATTACAGTCATTGCTGACACCCCAAGCCAACATCGCCTAATCCACCACTTCAATTCCGAAGGGCATCCGAGAACTTTAGCAAGTCTTGTAGCAGCTGTTCAGGGTGAGACAGAACTAGCACTTCTCGCAGTTAGTCAAACTGGGTCACACGCCGCGGATGAAATAACAAACCGTGTCCTTGTCCGGAACAGTCGTTGCCGACCCAACCCCCAACGGCCCGGTGAAACCAGTCGAGACGAACTGCGATCGGTGGCTTCGCAAGGACGCAAGCACCGAGTCCCAAAGCTCTCTCGGCGGTGCATTCGGAAATTCCAACGATTAAACTGGATGCGGGAGTGACGTGCTGATCCAAACGAATCCCTAGTGTAGCTTTGTCAATGCGATGCTCATGAGTGCTTCTGTGATGACTTGCCTTGCACTGCGACCGGACATATTCACTGAGAGAATATGCCAGCAGCGTTTCCCCGGTGCCCATACTAGCACCTACAAATATGAATGGCCCAGGTTCAACCTTCTCCAAGAGGTCAACGACATCTCGAGCGAAGCCGTGGTAATCAGTGTCTCCATCGAGATTCGGGCCGGACCAATCACTCTGCCCAAAGCCACGCCTGTCCGGAGCGATGCATCGAAACCTGTAGGTCTCGCAGAGTTGCAGGAGCAAAGGCTCGTACATTCGGGAAGAAAGTGGCCATTGGTGGAGGAAAAAAATGTCAGTCCTTGCCTTGTTCCGTATTTCTGATCCGAAGCAATCGGCGGCGTGCGAGTCGCGGGAACATAGTCGCGGTAGAATAGCTGTGCGCCGTCAAAGGAGCTGTTGTATCGAGGCATCTTGCCGATTTTTTGGCAGTAAAGAAGGTTCAGAAAAGAGTTGTAAAAAAGGAAACAGTCCAATGTTCATTCTCAAGGCACCAACACCGCAGCCTCTCGGACTTATCAAATAAGACGAGATATCAGATTTATCAAATACTACACTAAACCTGTTCATTCCGGACGACATTAGAAATCATTGCCTTCCGAAGCCCATTTGCCGTACTGTCACATAAAGTCCGACGGGGTTTATGCACGATGAGACATCGTCGAGTCTCTCCCCACATCAAGCCGGCCGGCGAGACCATTGCCAACATAGAAAGTAGCTATTATGCCACAAAAATAACGTCATTATGATATTTGCAATCAATCAGTGATGTAAAAATCCCGAGTGTTTCGGCAGACATGTGCACTTCGGATGATGGCCGGTCAGGACATCGCTTGGCGCTCTTATGTGCACAAACGAGCCCTTACTCCCGAAGATTACGAGCGATTTCGAATAACCAAGAGCTCAACTTGCTAGCTTTGAAACTTTGTCGAGGTCGGGCACACGGATACCTTTGATACCACGGTTCTACACATTCCGGATCTCGAGCTGGTAGTGGCTGGCGATGACGTGTATGGAGACGTTCACCGGTACTTTGGTGAGGCGGATACGACGGAAAAGAGACTGGAGTGGATCAAGGTCATTGAGAAGATTGAGGCCTTGAATCCCAAACCGTCGTCGCGGGGCATAAGCGGCCCGGCTCAGTTAACGGGGCGTACTACCTCCAACCGACGAAAGAGTACATCAAGGTCTTTGAAGAGGTGGTCAAGGTTTCCGGTAGTGTTGAGGAGATTGTCACACAGATGAAGACTCGGTATCCGGACAGAGTCAATCCTCATGGGATCATGACGAGGGCATTTGCGGCAATGAAAGGGAAGTAGAACTAGTGGACAGATAGTGTGCTCGGACAGTAGCGTGTAACTGAAGCTCTCAGAGTCGAGCTGGCGGGGTAAAGAACGAGCCATTCATTTAATCAGTCACTTTCTCAATATCACATAATCGATCCGACGGTCTTGGACCTGGGTCTCTACTCATTAATTACGTGACTTGCTTGAAACCTAGCAATCTAAGTTCATCAGTGCGACCGTTGATCTTGAACGGCCGGCAACTTGTGGGTCGCCGAGGTCCGGCTTCCTCGGCCCCATTTGCCGATCAACGTCCCCGCTTCCCCAGATTTCAAGCTTTGGGTCAATTCTCCGTCGGACTATTTGTATTATTCACAACGGACGAGGGATGTATTTACTGAGCATCATGTAGTGCTGCAATGAAGGGCAGATGATGTATAAAGCTGTGACAGCTCTCTGTAGATGAACTCCCAATCACAACATTCCAATTTCTTCAGATTTCACTACCATCTCGTTACTGCAGGCTACTGTCTTCAAAGGCCTTCGCCATGTCGTCCACAGACACTACCTCCTACCAAGTCCTCATCACTGCTGAAGAGGACAAACCGCAAGTCGAAAAGCGCCGCACGGTGTACCTCAGGCCCTTCCTTCTCTTTTGGCTTAGCTCCTTCATTATCGAGGTGACAGTATTGTTGACAAGCATCCCCGCCTTCTCGGAGTTCCGAGATTTCTTCCCCAGGTTCATGTGGACCATCTTCTTCTGCCCGCTCGGCATGGGGGGAGCAATGGGAGGTCTTGTGAATGCCTTCATCGTCGACAGGCACTACGGAAGCAGGGCTGTTCACTTTTGCGCCACTATGAGTCTTCTTGTTCTTGGTGCGTGTGACGACCTCTGTTACAACCTGGATCTTGTGTTTGGCTGGTTTGGCTCGCAGGATCACTTTTGGTGGTGGCATGGACGATACCCACTGATCTATGGGGTTGGATTTGGAGTGGGGAAGCTGCTGTTCACGGATAAGGGCCAGGAAACTTTAGTTGGTTGGGGAGTTTGAAACCCAAGTGTGAACGGATCGTGGAGTATTGGGCTTTATTAAGTGATGGAGGTCGTTAAGTAAATAAAGGACAGAATTAAACGAGGTATCAACGGGAAGGCTTAAGCCCTAATCGGTAATATAAAACTAAGTTAATTACTAAGCAATTAACTATATAAATCGTACTAAAACGCTATCTTCCCTCTTTTATTAGTATAAACCTATACATAAAGGAGAATATAGTATCCTACTTTTATAATCCCTTAGAAATAGGTATTAAGCTAATAGGGGGTATTAAACCTACTAGAAGTTACCTAATTACTAAGAAAGAAGCTATTTTTATTAAGTTTTCTATCTATTTAGAGTTTAGCTATATTATAGCTAAACTCTTAATAGTTTTATAGTATAGAATATACTAAAGTTATATTAAATATAGTATTAAGGCTTAAGATAGGCTTTATTAAGAGTTTTATCCTTAATAAGAGTAATAAGGAATTATTATTATTATTTCCCTTAAGGTTTAATTATTTATTAATATATTAAATAAGTATTTAAGTATTATAATAATTAGTATATTATATTAGGCTATTTTTATACTTATTTAAAGGTTATTTTATTATTAATATAGCTTTATTATTATAATAATTATAACTTTTCTAAAGAGTAAAGATAGTAAGATTATTAATTAGAAAGAGGATAAATTAATAAGTTAGTATAAAATAGTATAAGATATATATATATACTAATTTTATACTTATAGCCTTAATTAGTAATAAGAAACTAAGTTAATTTTTAACTAGAAAGATATATCTATAAGTATAAAATTAATATATATATATATTTTATATTATTCTATACTAACTTATTAGTTTATCCTCTTTCTAATTAATAGTCTTACTACTTTTATTAATCCTTATTATAGCTTTACTCTTTAGAAAAGTTATAATTATTATAATAATAAGGCTATATTAATAATAAAATAACCTTTAAATAGGTATAAAAATAGCCTAATATAATATACTAATTATTATAATATTTAAATACTTATTTAGTATATTAATAAGTAATTAGACCTTAAGGGAGATAATAATAATAATTCTTTATTACCCTTATTAAAAATAAAACTCTTAATAAAGCCTATCTTAAGCCTTAATATTATATTTAATATAACTTTAATATATTTTATACTATAAAACTATTAAGAGTTTAGCTATAATATAGCTAAACTCTAAATAGATAGAAAACTTAATAAAAATAGCCTCTTTCTTAGTAATTAAGTAACTTTTAGTAGGTTTAATACTCCTTACTAGCTTAATACCTATTTCTAAGGGATTATAAAAGTAGGATACTATATTCTCCTTTATATATAGGTTTATACTAATAAAAGAGGGAAGATAGTATCTTAGTATAATTTATATAGTTAATTATTTAGTAATTAACTTAGTTTTATATTACTAATTAGAGCCTATAGATATATCTTTCTAGTTGAAAATTAACTTAGTTTCTTATCGCCGATTAGGGCCTTAGTGAGGATGGTTTAGAGATACCATTTAGGAAGTGATCCAATAAAAAAGAATTCGCTTAAGCTAATCACTCTTTATCGTGCTAACCCGTCGGCGTTTCTCTCACCAACGCCACATCGTCATGTTCCGCGGCAATATTCCCGCTTCAGTCTTCAGCCGAGGTTGACCCCACAAAAAGCCGCGTTCGCCCACGTGTTGAGAGACAAGGTATAAGAGACCCAGGACCGTGGATCTCCTGATTTTCTTGCGTGCTTTGACAGGTTGGTTCTCTCATCGCGTGCCCTTCAAGAACCAGTTATGGCCCTCCGCTTGTCAGACCAAGTTGCCATCGAGCAACTCCAGCCCGGCGAGTATGTCTCAAAGCTGCTCCCAATCCGCATGGGCAATTCCCTGCCCATCGCCTTCGGAGGCTGCACGGCGTCCATCGCCGTTAGCGCCGCGTGCGCAAGTGCCCCGGAAGGTCTGTCTTTGTACTCAGTCCTTGGACACTTCCTCGGACCCGCGTCGACGGACCAGAAACTGTCCTGCAGCGTGACCAATACGAGAGACACTAGGTCCTTTGCAACGCGACGGGTCCAAGTGAAGCAAAAACAAAAAGACGGCCAGTTCCGCGTGTGTCTGGAGTTGATTGCCGACTTCCACGCCCCGGAACCTTCGACGCTTGTCTATTCAGCGCCCCCCCTTTCAAACTGGCCAAGGCCCGACGATTGTTCAACCACTAGGGAGCATGCCGAGGTTCTGAGGGCGCGAGGCGAAATAACCCAGGACCAACTTGAGGATTTTGCGAACTCGTTTGGAGTATCCGAGCCCCTCTTCGAGACGAAACATTGCGTCAACGGCGTTGCAGGGCAAAACCTCGCTGGCACTGCCAAGAACATCACCACCACCCAGGACGACCGGCACATCACCGCCAAAACATCCGCAGAGTGGCAAAGAACAAGGGAAAACCTTGCGTCGCCCGCCCAGAACCTGGCAGCGCTGTCCTTCCTCATGGACGGCGCTCTCTCATTCTTGCCTCTGACCCACCATCATTTGTGGTTCGACGACGTGGCGGCTTGCTCAACGCTGGACTTTGCCCTTCGAATCTTCACAGCGGATGTCAAGTTGGATGCTTGGCACCTCAGAGAGAGGACAACGTCTCGTGGTGGCAGCGGACGGACGTTTTCAGAAGGGAAGCTCTGGGACGAAAAGGGTAACATGGTTGCGTCCATGAGTCAGCAATCGATTCTTCGAATGAAGAAGGGGTTTCAACCCTCGAAGATATAAGGTGGTGGCATATTTCAACACCCACATGTCGGGTTTTGGGTAGCATTGCGGTTCGAACCATGACTTCGTGTGCCCACCTCGAGCATTTATTATTTGAACGTGGTCGGAATCTTGGAATCTTTCAGCTATATACAGACACTAGAAACGGAGAAATTAGAAAAATCAGACAAGGATAGCAGTGAGGATGCGATAGAGTAGCAGTATAGTATCTTGGGAATGAGATCTCTGAAACTGACAAGTTAAAGCAGTGCTCAAAATTCATACCCATTGACTCACGGCCAGTGAAATGTCCACGTCGAGCTCCACATCCCTCCCATACCACGACATCCTATTGTATACCGAGTAACATATCTCCTACGACGCAGTATGACCGATGTCGGTTTTGCGCGGAGTTATCGGCATAATTACTGTTGTGATCATCTCCAGGACGTTACTCCAGTAGCCCCAGGTCTTGAAGGCGGTGAAGACGACAAGGAGATCGACAGATGACAGAGGGGTAGAAGTCCAGATGCCGCATGTCTCAGACACAGACACGACTAAAGCAGTTTCTCACATACATATGCAGTTGACACGGCCCGTTGTAGCTCAAGGCCTAGATCCTAGACACCCCGCAGTTGTGTCTCTACTCCATAACAGCGAGGGAACTATTTGAGGATTGCATCCAATCATCGGCCTTGCTACAACGTCTAACTGAGGTCCATGACTTCATATGTTTCATAGAAGAGACAGAACGCGGCTGTAGGCGGCGCTATTGACGGCAGAGCATAAAGTACGACCAAATAGGGCTAGAAAACCACGGCACAGTCTCCATTCAGCCAGCCACTCGACACGGCATGAGCCGATGGTTGGATGGAACACAATGCAGGGAGTAATGAGCGTTACTGTGAGAAAGCCCGACAGGTCTAGTATGAATTTCGAAACGTAAGAATTTCCTCTTGCCTGTCGTGTTACCAACCAGATCTCATCGTTTTCCATCTTGGGAGTCCACCTTGCCACAGCCTCGGTGGTCTATGAATCTAGACCTGGCACAAGAGTGGTGACGTTTCTGTGAACTCTCGTCGTGTTAAACAATCGGCCATGAGATACATCCCCGCGCTTTGAACCGGATACAAATACTGCCGGTGATGTCCCATTCTTCTCTATGAAACTCAGAGACAAGAGCTCTGATACCTTGACTACCACTTTCACTGAGAAACAACCCGTACTCACTTCTATCCCGCCACTCCCCACCAACAGACATCATGGGCAAGAAAGAAATCCTCAAGACCAATTCATACAAGCACCAGTGGGCCCGGCACGTCGCGCGGAAAACACTCCAGGACGACCTGGCTGTTGCCAGAGAACTTGTCAAAGATGCAACGTCCAGAATCGACAACCTTCCCATCACGTTGAATGGAAAGGAGTCCGTCACCAAGTTGCTGACAAAGACAAAGGAATTCACAGGCCTCGGATTTGTCCCGCCCGAGCAGGGAAAGTTCAAGATTGGTATTGTCGGCGCTGGCGTGGGCGGCCTGTTCACTGCCATGGTCTTGGATTGGCTGAATGAGAGAATCCAGGGGCTTGACATTGACTACGACATCATTGAGGCCGCTGGAGAAGAAAGACTGGGCGGGCGTTTGTATACCCACAAGTTCTCTGACAAAGAGCACGACTATTACGACGTTGGTGCCATGCGCTTCCCCAACAACGAAATCATGACGAGGTGAGCATCTATCCACGCCTCTCTATTAGCTTAGCTGATCAACTGACTCATTGTACAGAACCTTCCAGTTGTTCAAGCTCCTTGGACTGGAGCCGGGAAGAGGCGGGTTGATCCCTTATTATCTGCCCGATGAAGATGACAAAGTCTGTCCTTCTTACTTCAACGACGTCAACTGCGTCGGGTACATTTGGAACCGGGAAGGTCTCGAGGATCCATTCAGGATCAACACCGGACTGTCCAAGAAGGACGAGATTCCCGAAGAGTACGTCGTTGCCCCTAAATCTAGAATTGTGTTAATTGGTGCTAGACTCCTTAAGAAGGATCCAGCAAAGCTTGTCAGTGCAGCTCTGCATGACTTCATCAAAGACACCGTGGAGAAGTTTGACAACTCCAGGGATGAAATCGAGAACGAAGAGCCCCAAGGTGACGGAGAACAGGGAACAAAGTTGTGGAAACATCTCATGAAGGCGGACAACATGAGCGTTCGCCAGTTCCTTTCTTCGTGAGTATCCCAAATACCAGGCTTAACCTAGATGGCCGGCATAACTAATGTTCTCCAGAACGGACAATGGACCAGACATGACTCGTGGCCCAGGCTACAACTACAACACCATCGAATGGTTGGAGACGGTTACCTAGTAAGTCTATTACCCCCGAGTCTACGATTAGCTTACTGACTCCTTCTAGCGGCACTGGTTGGTATGACCAAGCTCTCAGCGAATGCGTCCTTGACGAACTCGACTTTGCCACCCCCGAGCAGGAAGAAGGGAAGCCCAAGCGCAACTTCTGGTACTGCGTCGACGGAGGCGGCCAGCGAATCGCAAGACTGATGGCGGAGAAAGTTAAGAAGCCGGTGCAGTTGAACAGCCAGGTCGTCGCCATCAATGCCAACGTGTCTAAGCGTCGGGACCCGAACACATACGTGCCCATGACTCTTGACATCAAGCGAACCAACTCCGGCTCGAAGCAGGCGGACGTGAGGAAGGAGGACTACTTTGCCGTTCTCAACAGCACCACTCTCCCTGCGCTTCAGCGTATGAATCTCAAGGATGCAGGCCTGCTTTGGGGCACGAAGCAGGCGATTCGATCTCTCGGATATGGCGCCTCGTGCAAGGTCGCCGTTAAGTTCTCCACGCCTTGGTGGCAGCTTGAGCCGTTCAACATCAACAAGGGTGGCCTATCTCGGACAGACCTCCCCGTCCGAGTGTGTGTGTATCCCTCCTACAACATCTCTGAAATCGAGGAACACTGGAACCCCAAGGGATCTTCTGTTCTTCTTTGCTCGTACACTTGGGGACAGGACGCACAGCGCCTGGGTTCGCTGATTTCTCCCGATACACCCGACAACGAAGAACAGCTCAAGGGGGTGCTGCTGCATAACCTTGCCTTGCTTCACGCCAACGAGAAGATGTCATACGACGAATTGATGGTTCTCCTCGACAAGCAATACGAGACACACCACGCGTGGGACTGGTACAGGGACCAGAACATGTCGGGAGCGTTCGCGTACTTCGGACCAGGCCAGTTCTCCAACATGTGGGAGGAGATCATCAAGCCCAATGCCTTCGGCCAGCTGTATATGATCGGCGAGGCCGCGTCCTCCCACCACGCGTGGATTGTTGGTGCCCTGGAGAGTGTCATTCGCGCCATCTACGTCATGTTCGAGGGACTCAGCTCGAACGATCCGGGTTACGAGGCGTACACGGAGGTCATGGACTTGCTGAGCCAAGCGCCACAGGAGCCACAGGATGGGGAGTTGCCATCTGGACTGCCGTTCTACCCGTTGCCGGAGGAGATGCCAAAGCGTCAGGATTCCACTGAACGAGGTGCTCCTCAGACGAATGACCCTGCTGTCGAGGATAAGCCTTTGACGTATCCTGCTGCGATTGCGTCACTGAGCTTGGTCGAAAGTTACTTCGAGTTGGTCTATTCAGCACAGGCGGCTTGATTACAGGGGCTAGTTTTTGAAGTTAGTCTGTCGAGGGATCGAGGATAGCTGCTCATCTTACAATGTTTACACTGCTGTTGCTTAATACACTTGTGGCCTCAGAACACTACATGACCGCATGACTTTGAGGAGCAACTAAGCTTGGTGAGACAAATATCCGTAAGAACTACTGGTTATTACTACTATGGCTGGTATTTAATGCAAAGAGCCTCACATAACCGCACCCAAAACTGCCATATATCACTGTCGATGCGTTCCTCCAATACGCATGGTGTCCGCGGTTTGTTCAACCAAAAATTGCAATCCGTAGTCAATTTGTCCGTCCATGAAAGTAAACCATCTCTTTAGCCCGCTACGGGGTTTCTCCCACGGCCTCCAGCGTACACCTATGCATAACGATAACTACTTCATCGCGTGCTAGACCAGGCATTCCTCCATCAACTCTCTCCCTAGCCTTTCCTATCTTCTTGAACCTTTCACGTTGACTTGAGACGAGCTAAACCAGACCGCAACACACCAAGTCTCGGCTCTTTTGTTGACGCATCACTTGTCTTTTTCTTCGAGTCGCTAGCTGAAGTTGACTCCTCGGTAGCTTTCGCCTTAGCGGCGATACTGCCCTGCGACAAAAGGTCTTTGACTGCTTTTCGGTCTGTCGTTGTAGCAATTCTCTTGACAAGCTGAAAAGCAGATACAAAGTCCCTTTCGTCGTGATCACTCGATAACAAATTCCGTCCCTTGTACGTAAAAAAGCACGGCGCTGACGGGTTCGCGCCTTTAGTCATAATCATCTTCGCAGCTGTCGAGAACCCATCCCAATCCAGTGGGGAAGTTGGCTTCTCGAACCATTCTTTTTCATTGGGGTCCATATAGTCGTCAATGAGGTAATGCAAGGTCTGTTTGCAAGCATATGGTGGCTTCATCAAAGCTTCCACACACCCCCATGCTCGGGCTCTGGCTGCCGAGGACATTGCTCGACTCCAGTATTCCATGTTGCAGTAAGGCCGTAGCCGGGCACCCAGTAATATAAGTAGCTGCTCATTGCCAGAGGCTGCCGCCCCATTGAAGGGGTTCTGGCACTCATGTCTGGAGGGCATCGGGGAACAACCCTTTAGGTTCTCTTCTGACAGAAGTAGTCTGGCCACCCGGAGCACGATCGGTTTATCGAGCGCCAACGAACCGGACGCAAGAGTCGACAGAGCCCTGACGATGTGGAAGGGATTCCTCAGGTCATCGCGTCCGCGACAACTGACGTCTGCGCCATTGGCCAGAAGAAACCGTAGTATCCTGACTTGGCTATCCTCAAATTGTGTGTCGGGTCCTTGAGACAGAAGATTGATGGCACAAATCATTGGCGTATTGTCAAAAAACCACCCTGCAGACCACCGGGGGTTTAAAGCTGGCTTTGGAGCGTTCACACTTGCGCCTGCCGTGACCAACGCCCAGACTCCAGCTTCAAAGCCCTTCAGTACAGCGTAGGGCAAAGCGAGGTGCCCAAAGAGCCCTTTCTCTACCCGAGCGTTTGGATGAGCTCCTCCTTGCAGCAGGGCACATACGAACTCGATGTTACGTTGGTCGAGTGCCCTTCCAAGAGCCAACGAGATGATCCTACTGCCATCGTCGCTGTTGGGATTGCCGCCCTTGGCGATTGCGTCTCTAATCGCCTCTCCAGTTGTCTCCTCGAGGATGTTGATAAGAACTTGGTCGAGTATCTCCCGCTGTGTGGCTGGCAGTAGAAGTCTCTGGGTTCCAGATCTCTCAATAAGGTCATCATCCGATTTCACAAGCAGCGCGATGGCCTGAATCTCACCAGATATCTCCTCAATTCCGTCTAGACATAATTCGATGGGCTTGACTGAGGTGGGCTCGCGGGACCTCTCCTCGATGTCCCCTGAGGGAGCGTCACGGCTTTGTTGACGAAGCGCGGGCTCAGTAGGGTCGGAAACAACCTCCAAATACGTAGACTCTCCATATGACCTCAAGATTGAGATATCTTCTATCCATTGATCGATGGCGGTGTCTTTGCTGGATCGTAGATCCGTCCGGCGACTGGAGTTTACACTTGCGAGGATTTGATCCATCCTGAGCATAACTTCCTTGATATTATTGCCTTGGGTTAGATCGGTGTCTTTGTTGATGTCCTCAACTGCAGGACTTATTTATCTCAGTACTCGATCTCGTAGAGCCACAGTATGGTCATCTTACATGGTTATCGCATGCAGGCCAATGCTGAGGGCCAGCTTGTAAAACTCAAGACTTTCGCACAGCTTGCGCATGTCGCCTTGGCCAAGCATTGCCCATTTTTCTTGCGTCCAGGTTTCATCATTTCGATATTTCTGTACATTTTCGCCAGTCTGCGTCACAGCCAAGAGGCATCCGTGCAATGTGCTATCGATTTCTTGGATGAATAGCGAAGGTAGGGAATTCTGACGACCAGGAGAGAGGACGGTAGTGATTGAATCCAAACAGGTCGACAGAGCTTTCAGCTCGATGGAAATTTGGTCCAAGTCGTCGGCTGAGGCAGAAACATCGCTTGCAAATCCCGTGACGGCTATTGACGTCTTGGCGATGCCCTCTGCAAGAGAAACTGAGGTGGCGACGACGGAGGCAGGATCCATGCTGAAGGCGAGTGGGTTGCTCGTCCGCGGTCACTGCTAGAGGCTAAGATCAAGTAAATCCTTGACACTTGGCGAGGGAACAGATCGCGATATGTCTCTGAGAGCTTGAATATCTTGTCTACAAAACCGATTTGGAGGAGTAAAACACAAATGAAATCAGGTTGAGAACTGGAATAAAAGATGATCAACGCGTGGCGCGGTTGGTTTCAGACTGTCAGGGGACCCTATTCCACAGGATTCACTCAGCCACAAATCCACCCCATGTATGACGAAAATAGAGTTATAAGTGGGAAAAGAGGGGACTTTGTTCAGCCTCGATTTATTTTCATGACATGACGATCAACCTCTGGGACCACTATGTTCTTTTTTTAAAGGGAATACTTAGTCCGGGGCGTTTAATATAGGAACGAACCGGAGAGGATGATTCCTGCTATATCCCTTTTTTGAAGAAGGCAAGAATAGTGTCTGAAGCTGTGTTGAGCATGCGATCCCGAGATTTTCAAGCTAGGACCTCTGAGTTCCCACGCGAACGATACAGTCCGCACAGCCTTGCTACACCAAAAGGTTGATAATGATCAATTTGTATAATCTACGTGGGGCGGCGGCAGCATTCGGTACCATTCTTCAGCTCAATTCCTCTTGCATGTAGGTTAGTTGGACGGTTCATGATCCCCGCACTGACTCGGAAACCATTCCGCGTCTACCCCAACTGATGGTACGAACTGTGCTGCTTCTTTTGTACACGACTTGCTCGGCACTTGAAGGTTAGCACCGGATGTCCTCGGTGGCTTGCTTCGGGCTGGACGGTCTATCACGGAGTGCAAAAGCAAGCCATATCCAGTGAATGTATTTGAATGCAGTACACAAGCTCCCCGGAGATCCACAGACACAGACAAGAACAGAACAGTACAGGCTTCAGCTTCTCTACAACGCAAGAAAATGACCGACTACACTCTTTATTCCTACTTCAGATCCTCTTGCTCGGCTCGGATCCGCATTGCACTTGCCTTCAAGTCGATCTCGTACGACGTCATGCCTGTCAATCTCCTCAAGAATGATCAGCTGTCCGAAGATCATCGGGCTCTCAACCCGTCCGCATCTGTGCCAGTCCTTGTATCTCGTGAATCAAAGGACAATGCCTTCAAGATCGGGCAGTCTCTCGCGGCACTGGAATATCTAGATGAACGACATCCTGAAGTGCCTCTGCTTCCACCACGATCCGACCCCGCGGCACGGGCATTGGTACGCACGCTGGCAGACATCATCGTGGTGGATATCCAACCGGTGACCAATCTTCGCATCATGCGCCGCGTACGAGAGTTGGGAGGAAATGCCGAGGAGTGGAATCGCCAGCTGATGAGTGATGGCTTACGAGCTTATGAAGCCGTGGCTGAAAAGTGTGCGGGGAAATATTCAATGGGAGACGAGTTCTCCATGGCAGATGTTTGTCTCATCCCTGCCGTCTGGAACGCAGAGAGATTTGGTGTTGACATTTCGCAATTTCCAACCGTGGAGCGGATTGCTGGGAATTTGAACGAACACCCGGCCGTGATGGAAGGCCACTACTTTAACCAGCCAGACACGCCAGAGGAATTGAAGATGAAGTAGACTGACTGTTGGACAGACAGAGTATTTAAATGATGGACATTGATCTTGATAAAACCATGTCTCTACTTTTCGGTGTCAGGAAGGCTTTCTTCAAACACTCACTAGAACAATGGAAGCGGAGCTTGAACAGTCCCAGACACCTCACCAAACCCAACCACGGCATCTCCACTTCCAAAGGAACCGCGGATCACCAGAGTATCGCCGTCCTGCAAGAATTTGCGCTCTTCACCATCCTCCAACTTCAAGGGGATCTTTCCGCCTTTTGTCTGCTCCAGAATGCTGCCCTCGGTACCAGGCTCCATGCCCGAAATCGTGCCGGAGCCGAACAAGTCACCAGGGCGCAGGTTGCATCCAGTGATGGTGTGGTGCGCAATCATCTGCGGCCATGACCAAAGCAAGTTCCTGGAGCTTGTCCGACTGATGGTTGTCTTGTTTCCCTCGGCGGCTGGAGATATTGATCAGCATGTGTTGAAGTACGAATCGACTTTGAGGACTTACTTATGACGTCGACTTCAAGATCGATTCCCAAGACGTTGTCCTTGGAGTCTTGCTTCAAGTAGGGCAGCAGCTCAGTATCATTGGCGATGCCCGGACCCTTGGACGCTTCGACCGCATCGGCGAGGACCACCCAGGGACTAATACTCGTGCCCATGTTCTTCGCAGTGAACGGACCGAGCGGCACATATTCCCAGGCCTGGACGTCTCTGGCACTCCAGTCGTTCATCAGGACGTAGCCAAAGATGTGGTCCTCTGCATCGTTCACCGAGATTGGGGCCCCGAGCGTGTTCTCGCGACAGATGAACATGCCCATCTCCAACTCGAGGTCTAGCTTCTCGCACGGCGCCAAAGTCGGGTTCTTATATCCCGGCCGTAGGATCTGGCCCCAGGGACGTCGAATAGGCGTCCCCGATGGCACGACGCTGCTCGCGCGCCCATGGTATGCCACGGGCAAGTGCATATAGTTCGGTTGCAGGGCATTTGCGGGGCCACGGAAGAGGACGCCGACGTTGTAAGCATGATTCTTGCCTGCGTAAAAGTCCGTGTAGTCGCCAATGGCCAGCGGAAGATGGTTCTGGACTTCGGACCGCTTCAAGATGGCCGAGCTTCGGAGCTGTTCGTTGTCTTTGAGCAGCTTTGCGTGTTTGGTGTCGGCAGCGAACACGGACTGGAGATAGCTGCGGGTAGCTCGATGGAACGGACGACCCAGAGCTGCGAAGGCGTTTAAAGTGGTCGCTTCGAAGCAGCTCGCCTTCTCCGAGATCTCCGAAGACGCGGAGAAGCCTCCCCCGTTGGAGAAGGCCTGAATGTCGAGGACATGGTCGCCGACGGCAATTGCAGGTCGGGGGGTTTGGTTGGCGGCTGTGGAGATGATGCCGAAGGGGATGTTGGCGAGGGAGAAGTGCGAGCCCGCTGGGATGGGCAACCAAGACATGGTGACGGTTGGAATCAGTCGATCTGGGCTCTCGATTATACTACGATTGATTGAGTGAATGAGAGCACAAGAAGCAGCGGCACACGGAACGACGTCACTCACTTGTAGTCGTGGCCCAAGCCGGCGCAAGCCGAATCCACGGGCCAGAGGCGGGGTGGGGCCGGGCGGAAATCCACCCGCACGGCAACTGTTTTAGGCCTCCCGAAGCCGAGCCGGCACAAGTATTGTTACATGTCGGTTCAAGATAAATTCTCAGTGCCAGTTCCGCACCAGGCGTGCATAGAACCAGAGGAAGAAAGCCGTCCCGGACGATGAGGTCTCCCGCTGTTTTGGAGGTCAAGGCTATATAGTCTTAAGTCTTGGAGGAAAGCATACGAACACCATAGGCACGCGGAGGAGACAAGATCTAACTGCCGGATGAGGCGATTACAAGCTTCGAAAAATTGCCAAGCAAATAACTGATTCAGCAAGCAAGACATGGAAAATACGGACAGGTCGCGGTTTACTTGATAATTAATTCGTAACGACCAGAGTTAGGTAATATGTGCACTCTAGTTCAATGGACCACGGCCCCCAAGACTTTATTGATCAATCACAACATCCGGGTAGGTAGTATAATCCCCATCATCAGTAAGGCCCTCCTGTGTTATTTCGCGAACCTCAATTCCCACAAGAATATGTCCCTGTAAGAACGGCATCTTGGCCACGGGGTCCAATCCGCCCTGCCTAAGGCTTGAAGCTTGTCGATCTAACCGCATCAATCACTTTGGGGTATCTGTTCGTTCTTCACTTGTATTCCCACGCCAGAGTCGTGCCTAGCATTTATTGCTGGCGTGGATTGAGACCTCCAGCCTCGATGAGAACATTTACTTACTGCATGGCTGCCAAAGCAATTCGTCATCCCAGATTGGATAAAGCTCTTGCCCGCTCTGAGGTACCGGCAGTTTTCTAGAGCTTCGCCAGCTCCTAAATGGTTGCCACCTGCAGGCTAAAGGAGGCAATCGGAGTGTCTAGCCGAAGAGACAGACGCTCAGGACTCTCAAACATCAGGAGTATGGAAATTACGTTGAAGATGATCCCACTCTTACTGTATAAAAGCTGGGCACATGGGAAAATGTGGCCATGCACCATTCGACCAAACTGCGCCGCAGACTGTGGCGAGGCAAACTTGCAGCAGCTCAGCCCAGCTGCAAGATGCAGCGGTTAGGCGCACCACAAGGCTTTCCCCGCTTCCATATTCGTTTCATAAGAACACAGCCTGCCTCGCCAGAACGCTTACCTGGATTTTCTCGAGGTCTCCTTCAGCCTCAAGATTTCGCCGTCATGGACCCGCTGTCCATCATCGCCAGTATCGCCGGCGTCGCAACCGCAGGTATCACAATCTCAAAGGCCATCTACGAGTTCGTCTCTACAACCCGGGGCGCTGCCAGGGAAATGGTTGAAATCGCTCGCACTATCGGTGACTTATCGATAATATTGGGTGAACTCCGTCGGGTGCTGAAAAATGGCGCCGAGCTGTGCAGTCGCAGATATTTACGACGCATCAAGTCCGCGATGCGACGAATATCCAAGGTTCACAATGAGATTCATGAACTCATGGATGGGATGCAAGGCTTTACGAGCTTGAAGTGGATGTTGAAGCGGTCCAAAGTCCAGGAGAAGCTTGCTCGGATTGAGGGCCACAAAACGGGGATCAACCTTATGCTCAATATTCTGAGCCTTGCGATCACGACGCGAAAGCAATCGGAGTAAGGAACCCAAAAACAGATGCGCAGCATAGACTGATATTAAATGATCTTAAATAGGCCATCAAGTTCACACGCCTACAGAAGCAGCCAACAAGACCAAAGCCAGAACCAAGGACAGGACCAGGAACAGGACATCGACCTACTTCGCCAGCAATCCGAGAACCTGACCTACGCAGCTTATCAATCCCTTATTGATCTTTCGGAGAGTCGGAGTGAACATGGTGACACGGACCCGGAGCAATCAAACGATGCCTGTTCCGACCAAAACGACGAGACTAGTACTCAGCTCCAGATTCAGAAGTTTCGGGGAAAGTCTGATGACACGGCCAACTGGCTGTTTGAGCTGGTATTCTCGCCCTACGCCCAGGAGAAGGCCACCGAGAACAAGCCCAATGCAAGCCGGAGTGTAGTAATACGAGACCTACCGGAAATGAACGTGACCATCTACGACCCAGGCGCGGCCTCTTCCCTTGTCAAAGAGCTCCTTGCGGACTGGACGGTCTTAACAGAGAAGGAAATCGAGAGCGTCACCAATGATGAGCGGGAACAGGAGCAGAATAAACCCGAAGCCTCCGAAGCGCCCCACAAAGAGGAAGGGATCCTCCAGTTCAAGGACGCTGTCGGACGGAAGTTCAAGTTTCCGTTTTACCGTGTCAAGAAATGGGAGGTAACTAGAATGCTTTTGACCTATCACTAAGAAGTTGCTAACCATTCTCAGGACATGCGAGAGCTAGTAAATCATGCCTTTATCCACGTTGTTGACCTCGGACCGCACGTCATGGAAGAACATTATGACCTGCTGGGCCCCGACGGTGACATCATCTTGCCAGCAGTCTGGGAAGACATGATAGAGCCCGGAATGGCCATTACGATGATGATGTGGCCAATGGACAAACTGCCCCCTCCGCCAGGAACGCAAGAGCGTAACATAAAATCGAAGCTGCCGCCACACCCAGAGCAGGCATCATCCCAGCAACCACCAGGTCAGGGACCGCAACCAAAGCAACCACCACCCAAATATGCACCCACTCCACCAGTGCCACGGCCATTGAACGTAACGGAGCCACCAACCACGGTCCCCAAAACAAGAAAAGCCCCGAGAGAATCTGATCATCCCCCTCAAGCAGCGGCCAGAAGAAATCAAGGAACCGCGCGGGGGTTCTTTGTTGGGGAGCCCATGACAAAGAAGCAATTGCCGAAGAATCAGGGCTTAGACCCAGTAGTAGGCATTCCGGTCGAGAAACAGAGAGGATAACCAGATCCGTCGCTGAGGTAACTGGTTAGCGGTCATTAGCATCGAATAGCTAGAACTAAAAACTCGTATTCAAAGACAGATGTCTTTAATCACTGGATAAAATTGCTTCTTGAAATCGCAATTTGTTGATGCAATTCCCCTTCTATTGTTCCTATCATTAATCAAACCACTGATCCATCTATATCCCGTCTATTATATGCAAATTGACCGTTACGCCGTGCCATGCTTTTCGTATCTTAGCCTTACCCGCGCACTTGACAATGCTGTAAATTGCACGACGCCACTCTCTCCTTCCGATCTATTGCTGCCTCCAACTTTTACTTAGTCGAGCAATGCTGAATACCAACGTGCCTCCAATCAGTGCAGCTCCGGCCGCTTCGTCGTTGGTTAGTAAGTGAGTCCAAATAAGCAAGTCCGGTTCTCAAACGTACATATCGTAAAGGCCCATCCAACACCGATGCCGTCTATCATCGGTACAACGCCGCCAACGCTTCCGGCGGCAAAGGTGTATTGGACAACGTATTTCCCAGTTATCACTGCAGTCCTGTATGCAGGTCGAGCCTCTATTCCAGAATCAGCATGAAGTCCAAGTTCATTGAAACTGTAAACTTACCGGCAGAATAGGTGTTGAGACCACTAAACGAGGCCATAAGTCCGACTCCTTGGATAAATGAACCCGCAATGGGCAAAGCCATGCCTCCGATTTCGTTACTCACGCTCCAGCCGTAAAGCAGCGTCCCGAAAGGTAGAACAACGAGTATCGCTGGAAGACTGCTGTTCAACCTATCCTCCGGCAGTCGCAGACCATTTCGCTTGCGAATGTACCTCTTGACCACCTGATCGGACAGTTTGCCACCAAGGGTGCTACCAATCAAGAAGCCGGCGCCAGGGGCGAGGTAAAATAATCCGCTTTCCAAGGGCGAAGTGAGGTTGAATCGAGGGTTGATGACGCGTCGGACTGAGCTTAGGACGCCGTACTGGTTGAATCCCAACAGTCCGCACGTGATATTCTAGAAAGGTCAGTATGTAGTCAAACTGCATTACTCTGGAGTTACATACCGCGAGGAGAATTCGAGGATAGGCGAATTGACAGAAAACGTTCATCGGGTTGAAGGCTCTCGCTATCTCTTCCCGGGTCCTTGGGGGCGTAGCTTCGACCGCTTTGGGGTTCCCGATTTCACTGGCCCTGGGGACGAAAAGAAAGGCGAGAATCAGGCCGAGCATTGACATGCCTGCCTCAGTTCCGTATATGACTCTCCAGCTAGTGAACGTTGCGATGATACTTCCTAGCAAGGGTGCTGGAAAAGGTTAGCCAGGATCAGTTGTGTGGGCGACTTGTACTCACCAATCGTGTTTGCACTGACGCAACTGCCAAGGAAGAAGCCCACTGCGGTCCCGCGGACGGTCTATTCGATTGTTAGTTTAACCCATGACAATAAACGATGCTGGTAACCTGCCGGCTCGAAAATGTCAGCTAGGATCGTTTGCCCAGCAACGAGGAAGAACGGCCCAGTGGTTCCGCCGATGATCCACAGGACTGTAAAGCACGCCATATTTGGTGAGAGGGACGCCCCAATCGAACATGAGCACAGGACGGCATTGGCCACGAGATACGTCGTCCGCCGGCCGATAATGGTACTGATGGGTAGCCAGATCAGCCCGGAGAGAGCCATGGCAATGAAGACGCCAGCGTTGGCCGTGTTGATGTCAGTCACCTTGACGCCAAAGCCAGCGGCAATCTCGACCGTGGCGGGCATGATGGCGGTGCTCCAGAAGGTCATCGGCAGCGGCATCCAGCAAACGACGAAGAGAATGACCCATTTCCGCCAGGACGGCAGTTGTATCACGTCGTCGTCGATGGCTCCCACCGGAGGGAGAGGATCCGACATAGACTCGGTCGATGCCAATCCGCCGGTTTTTGGTTCCGACATGTTTAAATCGTTCCGAGATCGACCAGAGGAGGTGCGGGGTTGAAAGAGAGGTTGGTATTTGTTCGTAGCCGGCTACATCAAATGCCAAGACTCAAAGATGTCGTCGAAGAAGCGGTTTTCGCACCGATACCAGGACATATATATCAGAGAACCGCCGTGGAAAGAACCATTGAATTTTTTATTGTCGTACATTGTGACGATGACGATAAGTGGGACCTCGATTGGTTTTGTTGCGAGGTCGGATATCGATCCCGGCGTTGCAACCTCAACTCGAGGTTATTCCCGGCGCCTCATCAAGACGCCGACTAGAGGCGTGGAAGAAGCCGACGGCGCAAAATCCCATTCGCTCGGCAAAGTAGCGTCTCGCCGAACCGAAGTGATCCACGCTGACTCATCGCGGGGAAAACGTCTTCTTTCGCCGAAACGACGTCGGCCAAATCCACAACAACTCTGCAAACGAACGCCCGTGTGCCGCGAGAAAGGATCCAATCGGCACGAGAGCCAGCAATCGGAGTCACCGTCGTTCGAGACAGCAGCGAGCACGACCTCCGACCGCCGGGCTGCAGCTCCGGTTTTTCGTATCTGGTGCTCCGTGTCGCCGGCGATTATACACCTCACCGTCGCTCCTCCACCGGAGAGAGAAGCGGTAAGCGGTGCTAGAGAATGTCGCCGACCATGAGCATGACGCCGCCCAATGCGAGTCCCCGTGGTTCAGTCACCGCGTCGGAGCCAGATGGCGGCAAGGGTGAGGTTGTGTCTCAGTCGTTTGTCAGTCGTCGCGGGCCGCAGCGAAGGACAAAGTCGACAGCGTCAGTGAGAGTCCATCATCCATGTAGGCCGTCTGCTCACTATTATTCTTCCTCGCAGGTGCCGCAGATGTCATTCGCGCAAGGTCAAGTGTTCAGGGGGTTCTCCCTGTGAGAACTGCACACACGCGGGCAAACCCACCGAGTGTGTCTATCCTCGAAAGAATCGACTTGTCAAAGTAACCCAGCAGTACGCTCCGCCCCCGTCGTTTAAACAGATTCTCTCCCGGTTCTTCTTGAATCAGCTGACAAGATAGGTACCTCGATGATCTTCTTGCCGAGAACAAACGGCTGCGCAGCCGGGATGAGACAAGCCAGGCGAGGTCCGACTCTACGTCGAAGGATGTCTCAGTCGCGTCCAAAGGCCCTGCAGATGGATCATCCACCATTCAGGCGCCCTCGCTGGAGGCACACCCTTGGTTCTTTAACATGAACATCCCTCATACCCCCATTTTAATTGGAGAGGCCTCGGATGCCGCTTTCGCCACCCGTTTCCGCCAGGCAATCTCAGATGCGCGACACAACCATCTCCCTAGGATCAACTACCCAACAGATGAACGGCTTCTTGCGCTCTCAGACATTGACTGTCCGTTTCCTTTCCCATCGCGAGCGCGGCTGTTAGTCAATGTCGCGCTAAAGTATGTCACCCGATGCTACCATATCGTTCGCAAGAGCCAGATCTTGGAGGGACTCGAGCAGACAATTCAAAATCCACACTCGAGCGACTCCCTATTGAAGAGCAAACTCTGGGCTCTGTTTGCAATCGGTGAAATGTATTCAACGAGGACTGCTGCCGTGGAATCGAATTTTCCTGGAATGGGATACTTTGCAAGGGCTACGCGGGTCCTAAGGATCATTAGCGAACGGCCAAGGATTGATGCAGTCGAGATAAGACTTTTACTAGTAAGCTTCCCTCTAGGCCTGATTGCATCACCTAACCATTCGTTGCAGTCGTTCTACTCGCTGGCCTTGAACCGCCGCTACACCGCCTACGCCTTGGCTGGATCTGCTGTGCGGTTGTCTGTCGTCATGGGCTTGCACCTCAACGTTCCAGAATCACAGCTCAGCGACCCAAGCGTAAGGGAGCACCGGAATCGCGTTTGGTGGACGGCCTACAGCTTCGATCGGATGTGGGCTTCGAGGCTAGGTCACCCTGTCGCCATACAGGACGAGTTCATCGAAGTAGACCTTCCATGTGACCCGGTATTAACAAGTGGTCACGACGACTTCAAGGACTCGGGCTACCTCGTCGCCAGTGTGCGGTTAGCGCGCCTTGCGGGGAGGATTGGGTACTCTATTTATAACAGGAACCCCCAACAGACCTCGTTGTCCCAGCGAGTCCAAGAAGCCCTGAAGGATCTCCGCAACTGGGTCGAGGAACTCCCGGCTCATTTGCACATCGAGCCAAAGGATAACTCGGTCGAACCAAGCCCAAAGCCGCTCTCGCTTCATCTCTACTTCAACCAGGTAAGTCGTTTCCCTTTACGATGGAGTGTCTGCATACTCACAGTACCAAGTGTGTAATTAGCGCTACACGACCTATTCTTCTTCATGTACTGCGAACGCATGTAGCGACTTGGGACACGCAGCCAAACGCGGAGCCTCAAGTTCCAGCGTCTGCAATGACATTGGCCGAGGCATGCGTGAGATGCGCCCGCCACTCGTGCCGACTCCTCATTGAGTGCTGGATCGACGGATCGTTTGCCACGTTCGACTACTTCTACACCCAATACCTCTTCTCCGCCGCCACCGTCCTCGCCATTTCCAGTCTGCTAGATTGGAAGGACTGCCGAAGCGACAGAGAGCAGTTCGAATCCTCGGTCCAGTTCCTGGAACAGCTAAGAGAAACGGGCAACTTTGCCGCCGGGGAGTTCTGCCAACACACCGACGCCATGAAGGTCACCATGGCCGCTGCACAGGCTCGCAGAGGAGACTTCTCAATGCCTGGGACTACGCCCGCCTTGATGGATAATTCCACTCTAAGCGCGCTGGACGTGGGACAAGCGTTTGCGGGTGCGACGGCCGGTATGGCGCTGTCAGAACCTTCGTTGCAGGAGTTGCTGTCGCAGCCGGTGCTGGATCTACAATTCATCAACGCGTCGATGTACCAGGATGGATCACAAGGTCTGTACTGGCCGGATATTTCGCCTGAAAGTTGGCCTTCGGATCCCTGGGTGTCTGGGTGATATTTACATGTTGGTTTGTTGGTTCAAGAGTTCGTTAATCTAAGGAGATAAAATGTAGTCGTAGTCGTGTATAGCAGATGAGGACATGGGTGGGTAGGCGGGAATTGGCGTTACTGGGTATCGAGACACAAGAATTTGAGAGGCAAAAAGGTGACGGAGAATCGAGTTGCAACTAGAGGTTTTAGGTGTTGCTAGGACGTAGTCCGTACTGTTATTCTTCTTCTAACGCAGTGTAAACAATGACTAAGTCACATTCTTGTTCGAAAACGTGCCCGAGCAAAGATTTCGAGTCACATAAGTGAGTGTTCACTAGTTCTGTTGTTCCTATCGACGACATGAGTATATAAGCTAGAATACCGTAAACCAAAGACAAACCCCAGGCATGCGAGCCCTCATCTGAGGTCTAATAGGACGAAGATGAGGAAAATGACATCTTCTTCCGAGATGCCCAGCCTCGAACAAGCCGCTTTTGTCAAAGTGAAAATGGCGTGGAATTCGCTACCCTTCAGCTCCTTCCTGACCTTGGTGAGCAGAAGCAGAACCTCCTCTTCAGGCCACTTCAGAATTCCACAGAACAGCCGGAGCGAGAAGCCTTCCAGCCCTTCCAAGGTCTGCGCCAGGTTGCACATGCCAAGGTCCTTCATCCTCTTGTCCTTGGCCCATGGGCCGATGGGGATCTTGGACAGCTGGTGCTTGAAGTTCTGGAAGCCGACGTCTTTCACCCACTGCGCCTGCTTGAGGCCGGGGCAGGGTTCGCGTTTCAGGGTGCGTGCTGCGTCCAGGAGGGTGTTGATCCAGGTGAGTGTGCTGTGCTTGTCCGTCAGGCTGCCGTCGTCGGAGTAGTGTTGTAGGTCGTAGTCCCTGGAACTCGGCCCAGCCGCCGTGCTTGAGGTTGCTAGAATGGATAAGAGTTTCTTCATGGCTGTTGCTTTGTGGCGGTACTCACTCGTAAATGCTCTTTGTCAGCTTGGGCCAGTCCAGAATGCAGCACGCCATGTATCGGCAGAAGATGAAGTTAAAGGGAGAGTCATGCATCCATTGGCTTTCTACATCATCGACTTCGAACTTGACGTTTGGGGGGACCCTATGCCTAGATCAGAACATGCACACGGGATGAGTTGATAAGATGTCGCATATCAGGCTGGCTGGATAGGGCTCAAATCGTTTCCCAAAATCTACTCATCAGATAAGAAGCTGTCCAGCAAGAAATGAGGGCCAACTTGCATGGGCGTTCGGGTGAGCATGGCCCATCTCAATAGCCCCTGTCAGTGGAATGTCAGCAAGGGAAAACCAAAGTGGGCTGTTTGTGTCGCCTACAAATACCAGTCCCCGTTCCGATATCGAGAACTCGATGAATGTCCTTTTCCACGAGCGGCGCGAGATACAGCCTGTCTCCAATGACCTTTGTCATCAAGGCGTGGTTGAGCTCAAGCCGGTCCATCTCCGTCTAGCGAGCAGGAGATTAGCCATTTAGGCAATTCAGAATAGACAGTTGGAAATACCTCGTCATTTGGCAAAACGCAGGCTTGAATTGTCAGTAAAAGCAAGATTAGTGAAGGGCGCGGGGGCATTGCAGCCTCCGCGGAATGCATGGTATCGCCGACCATGCTCATACGGATAGTCAACGACGCTCGAGGTCAAAGACGCCGTGTACGAGGATCTAACGCCGAGCTGGGGAGCGAATAATTGTGATTGAGTAGGGGGTCAATCGTGGTTTCACACATACAGACGGCTGTCGATGGTAGGATCAGCATCGGATCCCGGGGCCTATTGTTCGCGTCTGTGAGCATCCTGACACGGCCAGGCTGGCGCTCGCTGGCGCTCGCTGGCGACTCACCGTGGTGTCGACTTCGATGTGGGGTTCTGTCTCCGTTTCCGCCATTGTTGATTACGACGCTACAGACAAGGCGAATGTGAGGGGCCGGGGTTGTGGGGAGAGAGGGGTGGGATAAAATACTGGTTGCCAGGGAGGGTAAAATTGTCGATGTGCGTGGCCTGATTCCAGGAGCGTGTTTGTTCGCACTACTGCAGGTAGTTTACGGGTTGGTAATTGTATTATGCCAAGATCGGTGTTTGGTAATCGAAGTTTTCAGGGTTAGGTTAGTGACACCACTTAATCTTTTGTCGTTCCGTTTGCGTCGTGTCTGTTCAGTCTGCCTCCAGTCTTTGCGCGAGGTCTGAATGATGGCCTTTGTGTTGGCTCATTCACTCAGGGACACAAGTGGCCCGTGAAAAAGTTGCATTCCCAGAAGTAGTCTCATCAAAAAAATACACTTCAGCTCGAGAATAGGATGAGAATTCATCCATTAGCATCTAGGGTAGATGGCGAGACTCGCCGCTGCTGCTAGTGGAGGCACCGACATGCACTGCAACCATTTCATGTTTCACTGTTCACACGGCCCGTCCCGGTGTGATGATCTAGCGCGAACACATGTTCATCCTGCAATCTAGACGGTGGTGATGAGCTCGGGCATCGGGGTTGTTCATCTCCTTTCGGGTGTTGATGGTCTGTGTCTATTTATGGAGATGGGAAGACATCGCATTAAGGTTAATATTAAAGCAACAGACCGCCAGATTCTCAGACTCCACACCAAGCTGAGATCTCTGACTCCTTCAACTAAGCCGTAGTGGGACAGAGAAGTAGGTAGGTAGGTGTACTCTGTACGGAGATTAGAATCCATGTCCGTCAGTCCGAGGGGGTTTGTCGAGGTCCACGTAATAAACGAGCCTCTCTCCCCTTACTAACGAAGCGAAAAATCAGCCAAGCAAGCAATCCCGAAAACTACTCCGTAGGATTTAAACCAACGATTGACGACCGACAGCGAAAGCGAGAGCGAGATGAAAATAGACGCCGTTGCCCCGTTGGGCATGCTTAAATGAACCAAAATGACCCGGAGTGGGGCGTCGGGCCAGCCCACCTTGCATCCGATGCATAACTCTTAGGAATAGCGGGGCTCTTACCCAACAGCCAATCGCATCCCGCGCGAGCATCAGCGCCACTTGCATAAATCCCGCCCGGGAGCTTCGTCTTCCGGACGCGCGCCGCACAAAATCGGCCCCGGCCTCCTGAGCCCCAGACGGATTCCCCGTGGACGGCCGGGTCTCGGACTGCTCGAGCGACCCGATGCGCCTCGTGATAGGCTGGGAGACGTGGCTTGCACACCGGAAGGGAGCAATTTCCACGGCCGTTGGAATGGCACTATTCTTTTCGTGCGTGGGCTTGTGCATGGGTGTCGAAGAGCCTCACGCGGACTCTTCTTTAAAAGACTCCTTGCCCGTCTGCATTTTGTGGCTCGTCAACCACTGCACTGTTTGTTTCATTTTGCTTCTACTTCGCCATGGAGAACGCCGTAAAGACCATCGACCTCGAGGAGTTGCCTCGGCCCGAGAGCCAACGCACCTTGACGCCGTCGGAGGGCAGCCTCACCACCGACCAGCCGCAGACGACGGACGAGGAGGCCGCGCGCAAGGTGGAACCGACAAAGAACGAATCCGATGCTTCTGCGCAAAACGACGACCCGAATGCCATCGGTTGGGATGGCCCCGACGACCCGCAGAATCCCATGAACTGGCCCGATAAGAGGAAGTGGATGACCATCGGCGCACTGTCACTGATGACTCTGTTGACGTACGTCCTCCGTGTGTTTTTTCCATTGTTGATTGCTTGCTAACCCATCTTCACAGCCCTCTCGTTAGTCCACCCTACCGCTGCTCACCTCTCCCCCAACTAACCACCCACCCTAGGGCTCCTCGATGTTCGCCCCCGGCGTCCCCGACATCATGCGCGAGTTCGGCTCGTCCAGCGCCAACCTGGCCACCTTCATGGTCTCCATCTACGTGCTGGGCTTCGCCTTCGGCCCGCTCCTGGCCGCGCCGCTCAGCGAGATCTACGGCCGCGCGCTCGTCTTCAACATCGCCAACGTGCTCTTCGTCATCTTCACCGTGGCGACGGCCCTCAGCCAGAACATGGGCATGATCATCGCCTTCCGCTTCCTCATGGGCCTCGCGGGGTCCACGCCCGTCACCAACGGCAGCGGCACCATCTCCGACATGTTCCCCATTGAGCAGCGCGGCAAGGCCATGGCGGTCTGGGCCATGGGGCCGCTTCTGGGACCCTGTATTGGACCGGTTGCTGGTGGCTTCATGATCCAGAGCATAGGCTGGAGATGGGTGTTTTGGGTCATTGCCATTGCTGTAAGTCATTTCACCCTCGTGTTCGCCATGCACAAACTAACAGTGACGTAGGCTGGCCTTATCTCCGTCCTCTGTTACTTCGTCGTCACCGAGACCTTCCACCCCACCCTCATCCTGGCCAAGGTCAACCGCTTGAAGAAGGAAACCAACAACCCCGATCTATACTCCGTCTTGGAGGTGGCAAACATGAGCCCCAAGGCCAAGTTGGAGCATGCCATCATCCGACCCATGAAGTTGCTCCTGACGCACCTGCCCGTTTTCATCATCTCGCTTTACATCGCCGTGGTGTACGGAATTCTCTACCTCATGTTCAGCACCTTCACCTACGTCTTCGCTCAACAGTATGGTTTCGACACCGGCATCATCGGCTTGTCATACATTCCCACGGGGATAGGCATGTTGGTAGGTACAATGATCTTTGGTGTGCTTACCGACATCATCATCAAGAAGAAGATGGCAACCGGAGAGGCGACAACGCCCGAGGACCGCGTGCCGATCTGGTTGACCGTTCCCAATGGACTCATCATCGTTGTCTCGCTGTTTTGGTATGGATGGGCTTGCGAGAACAACACCCACTGGATCGTGCCAATGATCGGAGTGGCCTTCTTCTGCTTCGGCCTGATGGGCATCATGGTCAGTACTATCACATCCCTATCATCCACCCCATCTAACCACTCCGCAGATGTGTCTCCAAATCTACCTCATGGACGCATACATCTCATACGCCGCATCAGTAATCGCCTCAGTCACCGTTCTCCGATCCCTTGCCGGTGCCATGCTGCCTCTTGCTGGACTGTCCATGTATAATGATCTGGGACTGGGCTGGGGAAACAGCATCCTGGCGTTCCTTGCGCTGGTGTTGGTACCGGTGCCTGTCATTTTCCGTTTGTATGGAGCCAAGATTCGTGGCAAGGCGCCCAATAATCTGTAAGGGGGGTTAGTTATATCTGTCATTTGGCGTTTGGGGGGATTCCAAGACTGGAGCACATAGACAACATTCGTGTTATACCACGACGACTAGATTAGCGTACACGTTATTCCTTAATTTTTAGACAAAATTGCATACTATTTCTATGGCCTGAGTTCGAGTGGAACATGAAAGGGACCAGTTAAGCAAGCTCAGCATTCGAGTATTGCTAGTGACACGAACAACTTTCGCTGCGTACACAGCAAGTGCCCACACGCCTATATACCCAGATTTGGTGTAAAGATAGGTACCATACTAGGTAGGGGTTTTATACTGGCCTAAGTATTTAAGGACTATAAAGAAGCAAAGGTCAGGGATAGCCATTAGGGTTAGATAGGGCTAGGAATAGTATTAGAAATAAGATTAGCATATAGACTATATTTTAAATGATTGTATTAGGCTATACTATAGTACTATAATGAGTTTATTTAGTTAGGTTGCGGATGTATCTTATGCTGGTGCTCTTAAGACTGCTTGTGCACGCAGCAAAAGTTGTGTGTGCCCCTAGCAATACTCCATCCAGCATTTAAGCTACGACAACAATCAGGACGGGTCGCGTCATAAGTCCGTGCCGGGATTATGGTCAAGGGTGAAAGCAAGATGACATCGTGCGGACCAACCCAAAGATCGGATTCACCCCAACCAGGATACTTCTAGAGCAATATGATACCATGCAGATGTCAAGTGAGCATGTTCTCTGGGGGCGTTACCTCAACGTTCTGCCTCGGTTAAGTTCATCGGAAAACACCTGCGCATGTCTCACGTGGCGCATCTATAGAAGCGTCCAGCCCTGCAAGCCATGGCTGAGGCTCGAGCTTGGTCGTTGAAGATCCTTAACAGGGGGTAATTCAGCTGTGAGCATGGCCCACCTCGATAATTGGTGACGTGACATCTTAGTGCAAACGGTTTCAGGTGTCAGTCGCATCGAATCATCGATGAATGAGCAAGAATAACAAGAGCACTTCATGTTCATGCACGTCAAACGAATTCGGACTTCGTTCGGGTACTCTCACGCCACGTCACCGCCGGCCGGTCTCGATAGCTAGCGGACTTGGCAACTTCGACTCGGCATGTGGGCGTCGATGCCTTCGCATGGCCATGGACACACAAGCCACCGTGAGAAGATTGTTCGGGGAAACTAGGCCTGTCTTCCTTGCTCTACAGTGGGGGTGATTCCCCGGCTTAATGCACCAAGCCGATCGGCGCAGGGAAAACCCCGAGAAGTGGCAATTTCTGTTGCGGGTATTTCTTGGGGTGTCGGGGAGTTTTTCAGGATTAAATGGTGAAGACTGCTGAAATATCGACTCACCGATTCTGCGAGAAGCTGATGGCGGTCAGGTTCCGGACCGATTATCACCAGATTGCCTCTTGGCTGCTTGCTCGTAGATTGCGGAACTACGCGGAATTTTTTACCAGATTTTCAAGGCCATTTTGGAAACTCGTCTTGGGTAATGCCCGTGGGGGTCTTGGATGCATCCTGTCAAATCGGGCGAGCACATTCCGTCCTCGGGATCAACAAGATGTGGAGTCTAGGTCCCAGAAACCGAGAAACCCCAGTCTGCTATCGCGAAGTGGGTTGTCTCTTCTGCACCAGAACGTCGGGCCAGAATATCCTTGGCGAGAAGAATCCCCGAGACTGTAGGACTATAAAGTAATGCAAATCAGTCCCACGTGGATGGCATGTCATAAGCGAGGTAAAATACACCTCGTTTCCATGCACTCCATCCCAGGCAGACACTCGAACTAGACGGAGCGACTCGTTCGCTTTTTTCTCGATCACGGTTTAACCCACACGGCCAAGCCCCGGTCCCGACGAACTGAGCCCACAACCAGGCCGATGTGGGCGCCAAGCGTGTCGCCAAAGTGCTACGACCGGGGTCTTGGCGGGCCAGGATCCATGTCGACGAACCAGCTTGTGCGGATCTGATAAGATTAGATGAACGTTTGTCAACTGTGGGTGCTACAGGACTTTTTGCTCGTCTATAGTGGTGTGATGGGCGTAACCGATCTCGGACTGGGGCGGGGGGAGGCTGAGATATAAACACCCAAGGAGCTGGCTGTGATGGTCGCACCCGAGGCTTTGGTACGGCAATTAAACACTGTGTTTATACGATAAAATTGAACACCGCGCAATGGCGGCTGAACACCCTAGCATCAGCCCCGAGGCTTCGAATCCTCGGACCTCGAGCGACGCCGAGAAAGCAGGACACGAAGTCCACCACTCCTTGAAGAACACGGAGGTTCTGCGACAGTCGTGGTCCCGCAAGGACCTGATCATTGCTTTTACCGGGTAACTCTACGCTTGTTGACTCTACAGTTTAAGCTTGCTAACCATCGCTGTTTAGCTTATTCGCCACGACATTCATCACCTCGTTCCTGAAGTATTCCACAAAGGTCTACGATGCCTACGCTACCAGCGCGTTCCAGAAGCACTCGGCCCTGACGACGGCCAACGTCGTGGGGACCATCATTGGCCTCGTCACGTATCCGATCATGGCTAAGTTCTCCAACGTGCGTCGCGTCGCCTAGAGGAGTTACATCTGTTCGAGGAAATCGAGGTTTAATGTGAAGATAGGTATTCGGTCGCGCTGAAGGTCTCACCGCATCCATCCTATTCTTGGTTCTTTCTCAGATCATGTACGCTGCTTGTCAGAATATTGCGACCTACATTGTAAGCCTGCTTTACTCTGAAGCTGTAGCACGAATTAACAAGAATGCTTCTAGGCGGGAGGCATTTTCGAGTCCATTGGCGACACCGGGTATGGCATCATGCAACAGGTCTTCATCGCCGACACAACCAGCCTCCTGGATCGAGGCCTCTGGTCCTCTCTCCCCGAGTCCATCGCCTCGATTCCCACGCTGTATCTAGGTTCAATAGTTGGAGACTCCGTCCTCCTGCATTCGACCTGGAGATGGGGCTACGGGATGTGGGCTCTCATCATCCCGTTCTGCGCTGCACCATTGATCATCACCCTGTTTGTCCTTCAGAGGCGAGCCAGGAAGAACGGGTACCGCCGAGAGAAGTCTTGGGATACGGGGGACCAGTCTCAGGGTTTCGCTAAGCGCCTCGCGAATGTTCTCTGGATCGACCTCGATATTCTCGGCGCTGTACTCCTCACTGTCGGCCTCGGCTTAGCTCTGATTCCTCTTTCACTGACGGGCTCGAAGAACAGTGCTCGGTGGGATCAAGGCTCGTACATCGCCATGCTCGTCATCGGCGTGTTTGTCGTGGGTGTCTTCCTCCTCTGGGACGCCAAGTTTGCCAAGGTGCCGTTCATGCCCTTCCGCATGATCAAGGAGCGCACCGTCGTTGCAGCTTGCATCCTGTCTATGCTCGACTTCTTCCACTATTCTTGCTTCACTGTCTTCTTCCCTAGCTACCTCCAGGTCGCCGGCGGGTTTGCCCCAGGGCACTCCACCCGCATTGAGTAGGAGCATCACATGTTCTATGCATATATCAGCCGCTAACTAATGAGTCCAGTAACTCGCTTCGAGTGTCGTTCCAGATCGCTTCGGTTCTTGTTGGTCTGATGATGAAGTACACGAAGCGCAGCCAGATATACGTCTTCATCGGCGTGCCCCTGGTGGTCCTCGGACAAGGGCTGCAGATCCACTTTGTCAACATGCATGGCGAGAGCGCAAACGAGGCCTCGTTCGTCACTGCAAAGGTCTTGGTCGGTATTGGCCGTGCTTTCTACCAGACTGCCGCACAGGTCTCTATCCAGGCTATTGTGGCTAAAGAAGACGTCCCTGTTGTTACTGGAGTGTATTTTGCTGCTATGAGCTTCGGTGGCGCAGTTGGAACCAGGTCAGTACTGTAGCAGTCACAACTCTCAGGCTTCTATTAACAATCCCACAGTGTGAGCGGTGCCATCTGGAACAACCTCCTCCCCAAGAAGCTCGCCAAGTACCTCCCCGAAAACGCAAAAGACAAGGCCATGGCTATTTACAAGTCGATTGTAATTGCGCAAAAGTTTGAGAAGGGTACCCCGGTCCGAGCTGGAATCGACAAGGCATATCGCGAGACACAGCAGCTGCTGGCGATTGCGGCCACTGCGGCTTTGGTTCCCATGCTTCTTGTCATGTTTGCGCTGAAGACTATCGACCTGAGTAAGGAAGAGGGAGCAGATACGAACGAGAATAAGGCGACTGACGACGAGGCGGAAGTCGACAAGGGTGGAGTAAGGGAGCAGACTAAGAGTGAAAATTGATGATGTGCTGAGGTGACTCATTGCCAGTTGGCCAAGCAAATCATCATTGCTGTTCTCGATACTATAATTTCGGTATTTGTTTAGAGGCTGCACGAGTTCTAAGAGACTTAGCATTCGCCGACCAAAGATCCTGATCACTGAGGTGGGATTGATTGCTCGTCTAAGCCTATACAAAAATTGGTCTGAAGATCTGGGATGAATAATGAAGTGGTGAACACCATGCCATCGAAATGATTGTCAACATGTACCATGAGATTTAGCATATTTTCCTTCAGCTTAGATTAGAGGGCATGCTAACGTCCCATGTTTCAGTCTACTCACCCATTGACTTGTCTATTGTGAAAGCCGGATTGACTGATGATATCGGAATCAGTGTGCCGTCATGATGTGCGGGGTTCCAGCGGATAGTACTTCCGACTCGGAACCGTTGCCGATCCTCTGGGCGCTATCTATATCACAACTTCACATCCCCACTCGAGATCTGTGAATAAACATCGCAAATATATGGCAAGAGAAGCATTCAACATGGTCCAAGTCAAGCAATATCACCTTTTCCCAACGGATCTCATCCCAAACTCCCCACGACCTCTACTGCACTATAAGAATGTCCTAGCCAAGAAACCTAACAGCTCGCACTGCGACCCGGCCGAAGTCTGGGACATGTTCAGCCAGAACGGATGGAGAGTCGAGTGGATCTTCCGATACGGGCCGACGCAACTCTCTCATTATCATTCCAAGGCTCACGAGTGCATGGTCGTCCTTTCCGGTACCGCCACTATCCGATTTGGCGTGGCCGATACGTCAGATGATCTGGAAGAGAACACCCACGGTTCAGCGTGGGAGAAGGGCGGGGTCGAAGTAGAGGGCGAGGCCGGCGATTGCTTCATCATCCCGGCGGGCGTGGCGCACAAGACGTACAACACCAAACCGGACGCCGAGTTCAAGCTGTTGACGCCGGGATCGGGACACGGCATCGAGGCCGACGATCCCAAGAAGGCGTTGTCCGAGATTGAGCTGTCTGGCTACACCATGATGGGCGCTTACAATGGCGGCGACTGGGATTTTGTCAAGAGCGGAGGGGACTTTGAGAAGGTGTGGTCTGTCCCAAAGCCAAAGTATGATCCTGTTTTCAGAGATTCAGACGTAGGGCTCTCGAGGACGTGGCGTGGAAGTGGTACTACACAGTCTCATCTGTAAGGAGGAACGTGTCTACGGCAAATACCACGCTGCCAATCATGATAACTCTACGCTATATGAAGTGCTGTCGAGCTACTGGGTTTCAAGACTGCGGAAGTAGATAAATGCTGACGGTTGCCTGAAGAGGCCAATGTTTTCTCAATCCGATGATGTTGGTGCCGATTGGGCGAATGTGCTACTCTGACGTATCCCCGCAGCAATCCAGCCTTGCCGGAGGCGCAGCTAAATGATGCCTACTAATATCTCAACACCGAATCAGAATACACCATCATCACAGCATTCCTTCCGTCTCACTTTCTTCCAAAGGCCGCGGTCAGTACGCCTATTTGCAAAACTCTCGCTCTGCTTGTGTCCACTCTCGTGAGTAGAGCCTGCCGACATGAGACTCCTCAACACCTCATCGCTTGATCTGAAGGAGTTCAGTGCCATAGAAAAGCCCCCGTACGCGATCCTCAGCCACACATGGGGAGAAGAAGAGCTTCTGTTCGAGGACATACAGAACGGTACTGCCTCCTCGAAGAAAGCGTATGCCAAAGTCATCGGCTGCTGTCGCAAAGCTGTTGAAGACGGCTTGGAGTGGGTTTGGATCGACACGTGTTGCATCAACAAAACGAGCAGCGCCGAGCTTTCTGAAGCTATCAATTCCATGTACAAGTGGTACGAAAACTCCGTCATTTGCTACGTCTACCTTCAGGATGTTGCTCCGGTACGACGCTCGTTCGCCGGGTTCTCCAGAAGCCGGTGGTTCAAGCGGGGATGGACTCTCCAGGAACTAGTCGCCCCAGAAGTGGTCGAGTTTTATAATTCCAAGTGGGGAGAGATCGGAACCAAGGGAAGCCTCGCATCTCAGATATCTGCCATCACCCTAATACCCGTTCGAATCCTGCACGGCGACAGCCCATCCACCTGCAATATTGCGGAGCGCATGTCGTGGGCATCGGCGAGACAGACCACAAGGGACGAAGACCTGGCTTATTGCTTGCTGGGCTTGTTCGACGTCAACATGCCCCTGCTGTATGGCGAAGGAGCCAAGTCCTTTATTCGACTCCAAGAGCACATTCTAAAGCAGGAAGAAGACTACAGCATCCTTGCATGGACGTCACAGCGCGACTGTGGAACATCATTAACGGGTTGCCTGGCGTCATCGCCCGCTAAATTTGCCAGACATGTTCCACCTGAACTTCCGCTCCCGATCTTAGACATGGCCAAGTCCACCACTCACTGCTCGCCCGATGCGTCCAAGTCGAAGACATTCACGTTTCTTACTCAGTTTGACGAGTTGGGTGTCGACTTAGCCCCTGGGGAAGGGTTCCGGCTTATATACGCAAAAGACTATGAGCGTCTGCGCAAGCACCACTTCCACAAGAGTCCCGCCGAGGAGATCCCCCAGGAACCACCTCAGCTTACTGCCCGCGGTCTTCGTATTAGCCTCCCCATCATACGACAAGCAGATCCTGGTTTGCCCGCCCTCGCGTGGATCTATTGTGAAATCGATGACAGGCTCCTGTGTATCTTCCTGCAGCAGTCATCAATCGATAGCTCTAAACTACTGTGCCGTCATTCATCACAGTGGCTGGTCAGTATCGACAAGTCTTTGCTACCGCAATTTGTTCTTACAAACCTATGGCTGCATCCGAATGGGCCGCTAGGAGAGGAAGTCCAGCAGTCTGGTTCTTCGAAGGCTGTGTTAGGCCGTCTCCGGGTGGTAGCGACGGGGACAAAAGACTACAACATTTCTGTCGTCTCGACGGAGACCTTGCATAAATGGACGTTGAACGAGTTTGACTTTGCTGGCGAATCGAATCTGATTGGCGAAACGACGTTCAGGTACGAATACGACAGGGAGGTTGGCTATTTCAGGGTCCACTGTGGGATCTGGAAGGGACGTCCGCTATGTTGGATATCAAAGTCAGGGGAGAGTGGCTTCAATTCCCATCTGGGCAAGAACATAAGCCAGTCTAGTCAGGAATCTGATACGGTATCTTCGTTCTCGGATCGGGCAGCAAAACGGTCTAAACCAGATTCAGATACGATCTTTTGGGCTTCTATCCGTAGGAGTTCGACCATTACAGGATATACAGTAGTATACACGCTTTCGGTGGGTGTATGTACTCTTGATACATGTGAAAGTTGGGTTATGGGGTGTTTAGTAGTCTAAGCATAAACAGAAACGATGAACTGTAGTTCATCTGAGACCCTATCTATCGCCTGAGGCTAAAAGACCTAGTGAGGGAAGTGCATGATGAAATATGGGGGCTTGGAGGGCTTCCTTTCGGGTTATGGATTCTTAGACTTTAATACGACACGATCCCAGGCACTGGCCGCCAAATCCTCATCAAGAAGGCTAGGGGGAAAGGCTATTAAAGTCAACCGTCGCCTTGCTTCACTCCACTGTGTAATGCCAGTCTTGCGAATCCACCTCTTAACAAAATCTTCAAATAGTATCCGAAGCGCATGTAAGCCAGTTTCTTTAGTGCACCTCCGGTTCGCTAGGCTGAAAATCCCGATGAAAGCCCTCCAGAACCAAAAGTCAGATGCGGCCGTGTCTCCAGACTCCATAACGTGTCCAGATCTGTCAAGATCTTGCTTAAGAATGAAAAGGACGCGCCGAAGTAGTGAAGTCTGAACTGGTTGGCCAGCATTCCAGATGCCCAACACAGAGTGCAGATACAGGCCGAGAGCTGAGGATGCTCCCGACCAGGAAGCTAGCATCCTTCCTAGACGTGCACCTTTTGGCGGATTTTTGTCGTCGCCAAACACCGATTGCACGTGTGAGGTGACGAACTCACGAAGCAACCTGGTAGCAGCGCCGTCAAGCCACAGTTGGTCTAGAGAGTCCCCGACATCACTACTAAGCGGCGAAACCTCTCGATGCCTCATATCAGCCAGCTCGGTGAGCTGTCTCAAGCAATAGATCATTGGGAAAGCATCGATGTCCTGGAACACGGTGCCCGGTGGAGGCGTGGTGAAGAAGGCGGGAAACAGTCTCATTGCCTTCAATCTTGTTGCTAGCCCGTCAACCTCGTCTTGGTGCCATTTATGCATGAGAAACTGCACTTCGGAAGGATTTGGCTCCGTTGTGTCTCCTGGAAGCCTGACGCTGCCGACAATGTCTTTCAATCGAGCTTTGACGCCATGAACGAAGTTGTATGTCCTGAAACGCGGGTAAGAAGCGGACTCCCATGAGTGAGACGATTGGTACATACAAGATAAAGTACCTGTCAGCGAGTTCGCCTTCTAGGTCTGTTTCTGGGTGGCTCCTAAGAGTAAGAGGCTTATAGAGGTCCATAAATCTCATCAGACCGTCAAGATGGGTCTCGGCGGTTGCCACATCGCCCAGACAGCACTACGTCATGTTGTTGGCTCGTGAACTTCTACAATAGGTCGAGCTCATACCTCTGCGAACGCAAGTGTGGAGATTTCTTTCACGCACGCTGTGGCCACCTGTGATTCGGGGGCTTTTAGCCATCCATTGACAAGGCGCAAGGTCTCAACCTTGTGGTGGAGGAACGTCATCTCGAAGCCTTTCATGTGGCCAGCGTTGAAGGAGTAATGGATGCCTGCAATAAGCAAGGAATTGCGGAGTCCGTCGGGGGTTTGAGCTGCAAGGGATAGACTGAGCTCGGTAGTCAGCGAATCAACTACGGCCGTGAGAGAGAACAGGAAACAGGGAAACGAACCAGTCTCTTCGTTTCTGCGTCAGACTATAGCCAGAAGGATCTTCTGCTTTACAAACTTGAGATTGTCAGTATCTACACCACCCATGAGTGGGCACTAGTACTCACAGTAGAGCAGCAGTTCTGTCGATTTGAATGGCATGCTATTTGGAAGGCAATGGAATGGGTCCGCCTGGGAGGACACCACCATTGGCATCTTGGACGTGTGAGGTGCCCAAGGTTGCTGCTCGCCGGGAAGGAATCTCTTCCTACGCTCGCGCAGAGGGAGCCCGGGAGGAGGATATTCGCAGGATCTAGATGCATTGGAGCAATTGACACTAGAGGGAGAGACGGTCAGCGAATCCCGTCAGCGTCAGCGTCACCGCACAACAGGACAACGGACACGTCCTGGCAGGTCGGCACGAATGCTGTGAGATGGCATGGGGCAGCCGGACGGCGCCGTGTAATCGACCCAAAGAGGAAATATTGGGGGTACTAACCAGATTGGCCGGTTCTCATCGCATCTAAGGTGCTTCTGTCTGCAGGTAAGACACCCCGTGCGGCTGCGCGTGTGGTGGCTTCGGGACCTCTGCACAACGCCGAGTTGGCCGACCACGTCCCCTGTGTGTGTATTCTTACTGGGAGCCATGGCCCAGGAGCTGTCTCATTAGATGGAAGCCGAAGAGTGTCCAGCTGCCTCGGTAGGAAAGAATCTCAGGAGAAGGGTGTAGTGGTCCGATTGAGTGATGAATCTGTGGGGCGATGCAAGAGGCAATTAGTCAGATTCAGGAGCCGTCAGCGCTAGGTTAACTAGGGGAAGATCGTCCGTTAGGAATTGATTGATGCTCCCTAGACCGTTTTGAGTCGAATACTCGGGACCCTGGGTCTGTGAGATGACCAAGCGAGGCCGACAAGAATCTAACAATGGCTCAATGTTGGATAACTACTTAATGCTCTATGTTTCCTGTAACTCTTATCATCAAGCAGCAAGTTTCCTCCGACTACTTTCTCATTGAAGTCTCGTTGAATCTCATCTTAAACCATATTCCACAACCACCACAGCAACCATGTTCGACCTCTCGGCGATTGTAAGTTGTCACCCATCACCTACAGGTACAGAACACTTATGGTCAACAAACAGAAAATACACAATGAGCCTTACGAGGCCATCTCTCCCCTTCGACCCGAGCTATCACAGAAAGGAAAATCAGTCTTGGTCTGTGGTGGCTCTACCGGCATCGGGCACGCAATCGCCAGAAACTTCTGCGAAGCCGGTGCTGCCAAGGTCGTCATCTTGGGTCGCCGTTCCGAGGTTCTGCAGGCCTCCGTTTCCAAACTTCGCGAGGCCGATCCCGGGACGGACGTTGTTGGCCATACTTGCGACATCTTCAGTCAGGCGGAATCAAAGGCCATCTGGGATAAGTTCCAAGATGATGCCTCCGTCGGCTTCGACGTTCTTGTTTTGAATGCAGTGCATGTGCCGGCGATAGAGCCTATTCTGAACCAGGGCACTGAAAGGCTCTGGCAAGACTTTGAGGCGAATGTGCGAGCGCCGTTGTATCTTCTCGAGAGGTTCTACAAGCAACCCAACCACTCTGGACAGAAGGTATATTTAACCATCAATTTTTCCCATATCATTTCGAGAGCTAATAGCCACTGTGAAGTACTGCATCTTTGTGTCAACCCAAGACATCCACCGATGGGACAGCGCACCTCAGATGCCCGGATACCAGCTGACAAAGAACTCCTTCACCTGCGTTCTGCAGCAAATTGCACGAGACACTTCGGTGGATGTGATGCAGACGCTCAGCTTCCACCCTTCCGTCGTATTTACGGAGGCGGCAGCCACAGCTGGGTACACAAGGGACACTTTGCCGTGGACCGACGGTAGGCCACTATTCCAATTCCTTTCAGATAAGTCGCACTAATGCTTGTGTCAGAAAACCTTCCCGGTCAATTTGCTGTCTGGGCCGCCTCGCCCGAGGCTCGATTCCTCCACGGGCGGTTCGTTTGGTCTAATTGGGATGTGACCGACTTGGCTTCGAGTGCGGTTAAGGCCGAAATTGACGGAGACCCGTGGCTGTTGAAGGTCGGAGTTAAGGGTCTTTAGATCAGAGATTGAGAGTATCTGAGCAGATGTCTCAGTAGGATGGACACCTTTGAAGGTCCATTCATCCCTACTGCTCACTTAGTAATTTAAATCGCTCAATCAGTTTAGGTTTCTCTGAAACCTCCTTGTCTTATGTGAATGATTTGTACTTTATTGACTAATAAGCTAACTGGAGGAAGTAGGAATGCTCTATCAATGCCAGAGTAAGGAGAGTTCCGCTTTCATTCGCTAGCCAACCACATATCTTTGATGTGATCCTAGACGGTGATGTGTTTCCGTAAGTCTATTCTGACTTCGCCTTGTCGATCGCCGATGATGTAGGATGCGTCCTAAAACTCAAACCGTTTGTAATAGCTATCTACTTTTCTGGTGCAGAGCAGGCTGTAATTGAGCATGGAACGTGAATTCAAAAATGGTGCCCGAAGGATTTAAATGGTTGCGATTCTTCCAGTGAGTGGAACTGGGTGGAATCGCGACCTCGAACGGCGACGCCATTGTGCCCACCCAACTGCTGAGAGCCGAACGTGTCTGGAAAGCCTAAGAACTTAGGTACGGGCGCCTTGTGAAACGGGTGCCTTATGGATTTTGATGCCTTGTCTGCCTACCAACCTCATGCATGTCGCCTAAGGTAACCATCCAGGAGAGATGGCATGATCGCATCGTTCGGGCTGTCAGAGAGCGGGTTCAAAGTCAGCCGCCAAGAGCGCACCGAACTTCGCAACACAGAGATCCTATACAAAGTATGCCATCCAAGAAACCCCGAAAAGTGCATTGGCTACATCCGGTATCACGGCCGCCACGGCCAGAGCTCCGTATCAATGGTGAACAGGGACGCCATTCTCGAACCCTGGCACCTGGACTTTGGCGGGACCACAAAGGCAGGCGTCGGCAACCAGTCTGGCGCCCACGGCGAAGGTCTAAAAATCGCACTTCTAGTACTCCAGCGTGGCTTTCAGAACCATGAGGTCCGTTGCGTAAGCGGCGGCTTCAACTGGAGGTTCAATTTCAACACGCGCGGAAAATTGGTCGCCCGTCTACATCGAATGTCCCGCATGCAACTCGACCACGAACCGAAGAAATCACGGACCCTTTTCGAAACAATCGAGCCATCGCCATTAACAGACGTCTGTTTTCACATCGGCGGCAAGGCCAAGGGACGCGACCAACAGGGAAACCCATGTACACGGAACCCAGTCCATTCAGAAGACTTCAACAAGTGGTGCGAAGCTGCCCTTTTCCTGCAGGTCGTTCCTGAAGATGGCATTGTACGAACCTCCTCGGGCGATTTGATTACCCATGGGCGACTTTGTGGTCATCTATATCTCAAAGGCTTACTACTCCAATCCTCTTCTCATGGAGCTTCGGCAAGTATAACAGGAAGGCCACTGAAGTTTGGATACAACTTTAGCGATGGGGTGACGAACCGGGAGAGACAGTCTGTCAGGAGCGCTTGGGAGGAAGGAATGGCCATTCTCAAGATCTGGGATCGAGTGCTGATGGAGAAGCCGGACTACGTTATTCATCTGCACGAAATGCTCATCTCGTCCGACCCGGAGTACGCAGACTTGTTGGGGGCAAAGCGGTCTATGAAAGTCGACACCGCTGTTCAGCTAAAGCGACATCTCTTCTCCGATCCTACGAAATGGTACTACTCTCCGAGGGAGAACTCAAAGGTAATACATCGTCATCATAACTGAACTGCCGAGTCTGTGGGCTGACTTCAAAAGAACCCCCGACTTGAAAAGACAATGCAAGGGCTGGGCCGCCAGGGTGTGGAAGTGCCTGGTACGTACTGGAAAATACTGGAGAAGTTCAACTTGGTGCGAACTGCCGACCAGGAGCAACGAAGGCGATTCCTCAGCGCGGAAGCTGCGCTGAACAAAGGCTTCTGGACTACGGAAGGATCAGGAACCGTTTGTTCTTGACAGCAGGGATGGCGACTCAGAGAACTAGTCGCATGACGCTCCAGTGGGATTGCAAGTGAAGCAGGAGAAACTGATCTAGACGAAGACGACGAAGACATGATAAGACGATCGTATAGTAAGTTTCTGGTGACTTCAGGGACAGGACAGTGCAATGTTAACTCTTGGCTTAGCCCCTGGTCGCGCACTGTCGACATTGGATATTCTGGAAGTCCGAGATTGGTATGAGGCCTCGAATGGAGGTTCGCAAAGGGTATTGATTGGCATCACAAGGGGAGAGTCAAATGATGAAGGCGGGCGCCGGAAACGACAACGGATCGAATTGTAAGCACTTGTGCGCTGTTGTATTTACCGTGGAGCTTGTTGTTGATTTTGTTCTACTGCTGAGGAGGAATTTATGTGAAATTTCGGCTGTAATTTATCGATCCTATTCGTAGTTTCACTTCAGACATGCAAATGATGTTTGCGTCGATGACGTTTCCGACGCAGAATGCCTTCTTGACAAACCTATCTCTGGTACTCCCCAAGCTGAGTGCTAAAGATTACGGCAATGTCAACGTCCGATGGTGCCTGGAGTATAAGGGTATCCCTGGAAATGAGGAAGCAGATGTCCTGGTGAAATCGGGCAGTGAACTCCCAGAGCTTCACAGAGCTGCTCATAAATAGTGGGAAATCATACCAGGAGAGCGAACTGCCGGATGCCGAAGCCGTGTCTCACCCACCATAGACTAAATCCCCGACACCAACAAAGACCGAACTCGGCGACAAGTTCGGACCTCCGTATATCCGTACACCCGCACGCCACCGACCGGCTACATAAAAGGCCTCGGCGTGACTGAAAAGCTGCATTCGGAATCAGCTATTTTGGGGGTTCTGTCTATCTCGATTGATAAGATCAAAAAGACCTATCAGATTACCATCGACATGGTTGGGCCACTCAAAAATGTCGTCGTTCTTGGCGGTTCCTACGTCGGACTGGTGTGTTCGGATGTCCCTCGTTTACCGCCCGAGAGCTAACGCGCGTCTCCAGGCTGCGATCAAGGAGTTGACGACCACGCTTCCCAAGACTCACCGGGTAATGAATATCTCAGCCAGGCCATTCCGTGAGGCTATATGCTAATGCAGGAGTACAGGTGCTCTTGGTAGAACCACACAGTCATTTCCACCATTTATTTGCGTTTGTGAGCAGCCCCATGATCTTAAAGAGATGCCTTAACTCACTGGACAATAGCCACGATTCGCCATTCTACCATCTCACGAGCACAAAGCTTTCATTCCCTATTCTGGCGCATTCTCGTCAGCCCCTGATCCCACCCAGCACTCAGTGGTAAGAGCCAGAGCGCTCTCACTTGCCTCAGACCATGTGGTCCTCGACAGAGACTGGCAAGGATCTAACAAGCTCCCCTTCGAGTACTGCGTCGTCACGACCGGCACGCGTCTTCCCGCGCCTGGGTCCATGGAGCATGACGAAAAGGCTTCATCGATCAATTACTTCAAGATCTACCAGCAAGGCGTGAAGACGGCCAAGTCTATTGCCATTGTGGGCGGCGGAGCAGTCGGCGTGCAGATGGCGACGGACCTCAAGGAGATCTACCCCGAGAAGAGCGTCACACTGGTCCACTCTCGAGATCGCCTTATGCCACTTTACCACCCAAAGATGGATGAAATTATCAGGGAACGCTTCACTGAGCTTGGAGTTAGGTGAGAACAGCTGGCTTTCTACTACGTCCTTCAACTAACAGCGCATGCAAAGCGTCATCACTGGAACCCGTGCCGTAGTCCCTCCAGCTGGCTTCCCTAATGACGGAACTGATTTTGAGCTGGAACTTAAGGACGGCCGCAAGGTTCCCACGGATCTTGTTATCACCGCGACGGGCCAAATCCCAAACAACCAATTCTTGGAGACTCTCGAGCCCACGGCCAGCACCTCGCTCTTGAACCCCACGAACGGATTCATCAAAGTCCTTCCGACTCTTCAGTTCCAGGATCCCAAGTATCCCAACCTATTTGCTGCCGGCGACATCGCAGACAGCGGGGCACACAAAGCAGCGCGCCCTGGTGCCGGCCAGGCCAAGGTCGTTGCGGATAACATTCTTGCCATGATTGCCGGGCGTCAACCGAGCGAGAAGATCGTCGTGTCGCCTCCTGCCATCCACCTTAGTCTTGGTTTGGTAAGTTGAAGATCTGATGTTGCTGAAGCGCAGTCGCTAATTGCTCGACTAGACGAAGAACATGATCTTCCGAAATCCCGATACCAAGAGCGGTGCGACTGAGCCGGTTATCAATATGAAAGACGAGTGAGTAATGCGCAATGAGATGTCGTACACTTGAGTGGCCTACTAACTGAATTCAGTGGAGAGGCAGACATGGGCATCTCCCGCGTTTGGGAACGACGGGGCGTCAAGGTCAACAGAGCTGAAGAATACCACCTGTAAAGAGGATAAACCTGGCAGTGTATAGAGACCTATTAATGAGAAACAGCGAGAACGAAACTAAGATTATGAATAGAGATGGAAGAAAGAAGCTACTAGGGCAAGCTGTAATTTATAGCTAGATGCTTACAGCTAGATGCCAAGGCATCGAATGCTTGTGGTTGCATCATTACTGGATATTTTGATGGACTCGGTCAAAGGTCAACGCCTCGGTATTACACCAATGCCAATTTTCATCTCTCCCGCTTGATATCCTTCAGGTATTCCGCGCTCTATGCTCATTCCACGCTGTTTCTAGTGCACTCACGGCCGTACTGGTCGGCCACGCATGCTCGCTCTCCAAAGTCGACAAGAGGTCAATTATCGCCGCCTGCTCACCAGCATCATGGAAGTACTCTCCGCACATGGAGATTCCCACCCCCGTTGTGACCATTGCGGCCTGGGATTTCTTGTCCCCCCAGCTCCAGGGCACAGATCCGCCGCGTTGATTGCCTCAATACGTCCTCGAGGGCTTGGTACGCAGCCGTGGCGCCGATGCCAATCCGCTGGAGCTTCGAGTCGTGGACGGCGAGGACGATGCGGGCTAGTTCTATGTGCTGTAGGGCCATAACCTAGGATTGGTTTACAAGCCAGATGGCGGGAAAGTATCGTCCTTTGCTTGGGTCACTCTCGTTGTAGTAGAGGGGCGCAAAGTGTAGCGGCGGTCTCTCGTCCCAGTTCTTCTCGATTGCCTTGAGCGCATTCCACTGCTCTGATCTTGTCCTCTTGTCCTCGACGCTGAAACATAATTTGAGAATGTGGGCGCACCAGAAGATGATGCAGTTTGTCCAATCGTGGTCGTTGGGTGCTGCTATTTCGTCGAAGTTCGCGTAGTCGTTCGCTGCTAAGATAGGCAGTCGGAACGGCCGGCGGTGGATAAGAACCGACCAAATCTCTTGTCGAAGAGCGATCAAGCAAGCCGAGTGTCTCAAAGATGGCATCGAGGCGGCGAATATGTCTCGGTCTCGGGGTGGTTGGAGGGTGAGGCGTCACAGCCCGGAAGATTGTTCCTGCTGGGCTTGAAAAACAACTTGTACAGCAAAGGAGAATATTTCGCTGTCGATGCCGGTGAAGTGTGCTGAGATTGTCAATCACTAGCCTGTGGGTGTTTGTGAAGAGTCTTACTGTCAACCCGCTCGTGGTAGCGCAGAATAGTGATGGCTGTGAGGGCGTCGTCGCTGCAAGGGGCTGTACATGGCTCGAACAGGCACGACGTTGAGATAATGGTGATCTCTGTCACTTGTACCAAACTACCAAGATGAGCGCTTGAAGAATTGCAACGCGGGGGCATGGAAGAACTCACAGACGTGGCTAGCCTCTCGATGAAGCAGCGCACAAGGCACGTTCCTAGAAAGCCATCATGTTACGCTAGCTCGTCTTTTAGAGTATGCCGTCAAATTCGATCCTGCCACTTCCTGGAGCTCGCTGCCTCTATCCTTCGTCATTGATGTTTTGCCACCGATGCAACCTTGCCTCTACTCAATCGCCAGCTCGAGGATCACGTCTCCCCGTGCCATCGCCCTGACAGTGTCCGTCAAACCATAACCTCTCAGCAGGAATCCCGATGCTGTGATTCCGGGACTCACAGCACATATCTTTCGACCAAGAAGCCTTCTAACGAGGTGGTCAGCGCCACACCCAATATCTACGTGCAAGTCCGCAAGTCAACATTGAAGCTGCCCGTAAACGCCCCGACTCCTTTGGTCATGGTGGCTGCAGGAACCGGTATCGCCCGGCTGCGAGCATTCTTGCATGAAAGAGCTCGCCTCAGCTCAGTGGGTAAGCATGTCGGACCGATGCTTCTGTTTTTTGGATGTCAGAACGAGGCCGACTACCTGTACAAGGATGAGCTTGCAGAGTTCAGCTCCGGCCAGTTGGCTGGGAAGTTGGAGGTTGTCGCTGCATTATCTCGTGCTGGAGGAGGGAAAACGTATGTGCAAGACATGGTTCGATTGCGCAAACTGGAAGTCACCCGGATGCTTGGAGACGAAGACGCCGCGTTTTATATCTATGGCGCGGCCACTATGGCAAAGGCCGTCGGAAATGTCCTAACAGAAGCAACAATGGAGACTCGTGGGCGGTCTGAAATGGAGACTATCAGCTGGAGGGCTACCAAGAAGAAAGAAAACCGATGGTTCGAAGCTGTGTGGAGCTGGATGCATCTCTAAATGTCGAAGCGATGTGGTTAGGATTGACGTGGGGCGATCGGGACTGGTGTCCATCCGAGGATTACAAATGGCCACAAAACTTGCTGCTAACGTTATGCCTGGGTATAAACGACACTCCCGTCTTGGGCAGGGTATATAAAGAAGAAAGACAAGTCACAATCGTAAATCTAGATGAACACAAGTTACACTCATTAATTATTCACCTTATTATCCTCATTGCAAATCCCAAGCACTTAATATGACTTCTGCCAACAACAGCCAACCCAACCATGCCCGGACAGTTCTCGTCACCGGCGCAAATGGCTACATCGGCTCTGCAATCTGTCGAGCCTTCGTCAGAGCCGGATGGAAGACATTTGGCCTAGTTCGAAAGGCCACAGCTACTACGGAGCTAGCACTCGCGGAAGCGATTCCTGTTGTTGGTACCTTCACCGACCTCAGTTTCCTCGACGCCCTGTACGAGCAGTCCCAGACCTTCGACGCTATTGTCAGCTGCACCGAGCAAGTACCTGGCTATGCCGCGCATTTTGCTGAGGTCATGGGCTTGGTCCGTACCCTCGCGGAGAGGAGCAACCAGAACGGTGTCCGGCCGCTGGTCCTCTGGTCATCGGGGTGCAAGGACTATGGCAGTGGAGATGTTGATGGAGCGCCTGGTCTTTCGCCTCACAATGAGGATTCCCCGCTCAATACCATGGCATTGCTTCAGGAGCGGACCGAGAGCTGTTTGCGGGTCTTTGATTACTCTGAGCTCTTTGACGCGGCTGTCTTGCGTCCGACGTGTGTATTTGGATACTCGAGCAGTTATTACGGCGCCATGTTTGATTTTGCGGCACAAGAAGCAGCGAGGGGTGTCAAGGTCTTGACAGTCCCCGGCGATCCAAACAGCATCATGCATGCCACGCACATCGATGACTGTGCGGAAGCATACTTGGCCCTAGCCGAGCACGAGGATAGAAAGAAGGTGGCAGGCCAGGCCTTCAACATCTCCAGCCACAGATATGAGACGTCGAGGGAAGTAACGGAGGCGCTGGCCCAGGAGTATGGGTTTGAAGGTGGCGTAAAGTATGTCCCGGTGGAAGAGGCTGGACCTACGTTTCCAACTGGGCTGCACGCAGTCTTCAGCTTCAGTCAGTGGGTTGGTGGAGACAAGATTCGGGCGGTGACTGGGTGGAAGGACAAGCGGTTGCTGTTTTCGGAGAATGTTGGGGTGCATCGGCGGGCTTATGATTTATTGAAGGTGGGTGGGCACGAGAATATCAAGGAGGTACAGAGACGGATTGAAGGGGGGTTCAAGTAGTACCTCTGACATGAAGCTAGATGGAGACTGTGAAGTAGGCATGAAGATAAGTGGTAGAGTAACTTGAAGTAAGATCTAGCCTCATTAACTAAGTAATTTGACCGAAACAGTGACAATAATGCTGCTATCAGGAAAATCGGCATAGACTAAGTAGTCTAAAATGTATCCATATAAGCCCATGTAGACACGCGAGACAACAAGCACATGAAAACTGCTCGATTTCATCGTAAACACCAACCTTGCTTCTTCACTGTCCATTCTGATTAACAGCTGGGCAAGCTCATTCTCAATGGCCAGCAATTACACACAGCGTCTGTACACGCTTATTCGCAGCTACTGCTTTCTCACGCAGGTCGATTCCTTTATCCACTGGCCAGGTTTTTGAGTTGGAAGAGTTCGTTTCTGGTATTTCTTGAGCCAATCGGCATCATAGCTAATTAACCAAGTTTTATCTAAGTTGCGAAGAGCGTTGGTACGGATAAATTTTCACTTGATCAATGGCACTTATATTCAACAACGCTCGGCCATGTGAACGACTTCTGGCTCACCAGTCCAGCGAAAATGTAGTCAAATAACGGCTAGAGGTGTTGGATCTGCAATGCGCATTTAGGGGGTTGATAGACATGATGAGGTTTATAACGCTCCTCATACAGACTACCAACAACGCTTACCTTGGTGGACTTGTTGCCTGTGTTATCCCTAAGTAGAGTTTCCAGAGTTGATGAAGAGTTCGAGGAGATGCGTGGGATTTCAGGAAGAGCCACATCTCCCGTCTACTTTTCTAGTTGCTTCACACCGCCATATCACTCGACTAAACGCTGAGAATGAGCCGCGGGATAAATTGAAAGCCTTCAAGACATCCTTCCTGAGCAATAAGTCAATGAGTTGTTCAAGGACATTGGCAAAAACGCAGATGGTATGATCATCGCAAGTCTTACAATGAAGAGCCTGGAATAGGGTTAACAAGGTATTAGATGAGACTATAAATGACTGGAAGCTACTGATTGGTACTGTTAATAGCGGCCGAGCGTTGAAACAAGTTCATTCATATACTTACAGTTTATTTTAGCCGCAATGGCGGAAGCTCGATGGGAAAGTTCCTCCTTGACAGCGTTCAAGAATATTGAGTACCATTTTAGCCATTGTCCTTTTTTGCAGCTGCATTCAACCAGGTTAGAAGGAGCTCAAGAACGGCGGTCTAGTTGCTTCGTTTTGTAAACCTTGTTCTTTTCATGACTTCGGGGATCACTAGCCTACGATCCAATAGGAACACTGGCCTTGTTCTCAAACTTGGGCGAATATGGTTTCGGTCATTTAGAGATTTATATGGAATTCTACGCTCAGTAGTTTGGACGAGTTCACAGTAAACTCACGAGAGAAGTTGTGCGGTTTTGTTCCGCGAACCCGCATGTCATGTGGCGGTCAAAGTCGGGGGAGGTGTAGATAAAAGATGCATGATTGGTTAGTACCGTGAGGTCACCACGGACCGGCCCGCTCAACGTGACTGTCATGCCATTCAAAACACAGTCAAGAATCCGCATTTTGTACATAGTTCATGTAGGGATCCGGTATTATCTTCCTGTTTAGTGATGGAACGAACCTAAAACTGGTAAATCTTTGCCGAAAAAGTCGTAGAATGCTGACGTATTAAGCTAATGAATCCGGCGCGCCGGACGGACACCACCGTCGGTTAACCCGGGTTTCCTCAATGGGGCATTCCCGCGCAAATAGGAAGCATTACCGGCACTTCCCTGTCCTACCAAACCGCCCATTGATGCGCATATACATAATCCAAGGAAGCGCATCGATAAATGGAGAGGGCCCTGGATGAAATCCTGTGGAATCGTCGTCCCTGCTTCGACTTCCCCTCTTTCGACATTGCGACCACAATCGCCTGCACTTTCTGTCAGCTTTCACTGTCCTAAGCTCGGAGAACGTTGACAGTTGAGACTGTTCAATCCACCCATCATGCAGGAGGAAGACCGAATTGTAAATAAGCCCTTTGACCATCTCGTCGACATGAAGCTGACATCGGAACAGGCGGCAGATGAGGACTACGACTCGGCCCTCGATTTTGTGTGTCATCTGGATCCTTCTCAGCTTGCACTTAACTAATTCCAAGTGTCTAGTCGCTAGAAGAACCGTCGAGATCGTCACTGCAATCAAGCTTGCTTGAGTTCCAGGAGGAAAATGGCCGCACTTATCACCGAATGAGTGAGGGCAGTAAGTTTGTTGAGAATCGACGGAAAAGAAACGCGGAAGCTAACAGAACTAGAATACATATATCCGAACGATGATGTACGCTATACAGAACTTGTTGAATATTATCGCTAATTTTGAGTCCAGAGAGAAAGCGATAGACTTGGTGAGACGACGAGTCGCACCTCATCATACATTCCATACCAATAAATGTGTCAGACTTGCAGGATAGTCTGTACGTAATCACTCTGGACGGAGAAAGATGGCTCAGCCCTGGAGCCGCCACAGCTAAGCAAGTCTTGGACATGGGAACCGGGACAGGCCTTTGGGCCATGGAATTTGGTATATCCTCTGCGTACGAGTCACAACATTTAGAAACTGGTTTATCACACAGCCGATGCCAACCCACAAGCCGAGGTGCGTTCCTGACATGTAATGCAAAAGAACTAGCCTAATGTGCTCATAGGTTATTGGCGTTGACCCCAGTCCAATCCAATCATCCTTGCAAGTCGGCACCTGATATTCCCCGTCTATGCAGAGTCTAATGTATCCAGCGTGCCCCCAAACTGCAAGTTCGAGATAGATGACCTTGAGAAGGAATGGACTTGGAAGATCCCGTTCGACTATGTCTTCAGCCGCATGATGACGGGAAGTTTTGCGAGCCCAGAGGCGATGACAAAAAAGGTCTTTGAGTAAGTCTTATTCTCTCGGACCAGCCGTGTTGTACAACCACTCATCAGATGTGCAGGAATCTGGCTCCGGGAGGTTGGTACGAAATCCAAGACATCCAGCTGCCCGTACTATGCGACGACGGAACCCTCGACCCCGAGACGTCGCCTACGATGAAGTGGCAAAAAGGGCTCATCGAGGGGTCCAAAGCCCTAGGCCGCCGACTTGGTGTTTCTGACGAGAACAAGAACCTCCTCAAGGGAGCTGGATTCATCACCGTCCACGAATCCGTGTACCGATGGCCAACGAACAGCTGGCCCAAGGACAGGAAGCTCAAGGAACTCGGGAGATGGAACCTCGCCAACTTCGACGCTGGTCTGGAGGGCGTGAGCCTCGCCCTGTTTACCAGAATCCTGTCCTGGACCAAAGAGGACGTCATGGCGTTGTGTGCGGAGGTCCGAAAGGAACTCAGAAACCCCAGGGTTCATGGGTATTGGAAAATGTGCGTATTTTAGTTTCAATGCGAGAATACCTGTGCTAACACTCTTAGCTACATTGTTTATGGACAGAAGCCGGAGGCGGCGAAGAAGGGTGAGGAGCCAGAGGTTCAAGCAGATCCAGTGGTTCAAGCGCAGCCAGCAGTTCAAACGCAGCCAACGGTAAAAGAGCAGTGAGTAAGTATTTATGATGCAGCGTCCCTGGGCAGACTACAATGCGAAGTACACAAATTATGTCTGTGTATTACCTTCGTGAGACTTTAAACATAATACCAGTAACCTCCATAACCATCGCCCAAGAAAACGTCCCCTTCGTCACCTCTGCACGTCAGACCCCATTCGCAACACCACCTGCAGGTTCTCCTCCAGACAGCCCACACATGGCAAGTATGGCGGCATCAGACCCAATTTCGGCACCCATGTCACCCACGTAGCCCAACATCCCATTTCCAACCCTCGTAAAGGCAACTGGAGCTTGCCCGGGCGCATCAGGGTCAGAGACCTCGGACTGAATTCGGGGGTCCGCCTTGATGGTGTACCAAGAATCGGAGAGCGCGACATTGTCCACACACAGCGCTTTCTGGCAGAATTCGGGCACGAGGTTTGCAGCAGGGTTGTAGGTCGTTGCGGCTGGGTTGAGCTGGAGTTTTGTGCGGCCGAACTGGTACTGGCCACACTGCCACGGCAACCCTGCTTTGCCAAAGAACCCCGGCATGTCGAATGGTATTACGAAGGATGAAAAATGACCCATGATGACCGTCGTGCCTCCTTGGCGAATGTATTCCAGAACGGCGTCCCAGACCATGGCATGCTCACGGTCACGGATGGCAGGCCCCTCGTCAGTGATAAGTACCGCTGATGGCGCTGGCTGTCGTGAAAGCTCGGTGAGGGCCAATGCCGAAACCTTCACACGTTGGACGTTTGCCTTGGCGTGCAATGCGCTGAGGAGGGCGGCTTGCAGTTCGTCGATATAATCTCGATACGACAGCGAGATCAGAAGGACCCATGGCCGCGTGGTAGTTTCTTGAGTGGCCATTGTGGGTAGCAAAGTCGGGCTCTTGTTATGCGAGTTGGAAGAAAGCTTTGGAAAGATTGTGTTTGTGCGAGAATCAGACGATAAAACACTAAAATGCGGCCTCGTTCTTGTGATGTTGAAAGTGGAGGTGTTGTAAACCCAAACTATGTTAGGAGGAGGAGTTGAGCCGGCGACGCATACCTGCACTAGGGCCGGTGCAAATAAGCCCACGTGATATCGTGCACTAGCCTTAGTGCAATTAAGATCTATTATATAAGTCGGATATAAGAGGGATAAAGGTATATATAATATCTCTCTTATATATATATATTATAGTATTTCTTTATATAATTAAATAGAGGGGTAATTTACTATATATATAACTATTTAATATATATTATTTTATCTCTTAGTAATAAATTAATCTATTTATAGCTATAAGTAATATATAATACCTTATTATAATATTATAATTAGTATAGTAAGGGTCCCTAGATGGGTGGGCTAGTAGGTTACTAGTAGGGATATAATAGGGATAAAGAGGATAGTTAGAAGGGGATAGAGTTTTTAGAAGGAGATATTAATGTTAAGAGAGAGAGGGATTAGTATAAAGAGAGGAAATAGAGAGATTTTTATTTTATTTTATAGAGAGATTCTTCCCTTCTTATANNTTTAAGCTTAAAGCTTAAGTTCTTTACCTTTATTTATAAGAGAAATTAAGATCCTTCCTTTTAAATCACATTATAAATCTACGTCTACCTTTTGTCCCTCTTGAGATAGTTATTAAGCTAGTGGTAGGCCCTATTAATGCCTTACTAACATTCGTTCCTACTGCTGACTTAATAATCATCCTTATGAGATGCTTTACTGCTAGATGGTACTAAACATAAGACTGCTAGAGTATATACGTACGATCTAGTGTAGCTTTAGGCTAACTAATAAAGACGCCTATATAATGCTTTTCTATATACCCTCTTAAAGGATTGCTATTAAGTTAGGGTATTATTTTTAGTCTCTTTCCGCCGCTAAATTAGTATAATATAAGTTAATTATAGTATATTATATAAGTTAATTATAATATATTATATAATATATAAAGTAAAGCTATTATAGAAAGTAATAGGGTAATCTTATTTATTTAAAAGGGTAGGAATAGGATTAAATAAGTTCTAGCATATAATTCGGGCTAAGCCCTATAAGGATTTATTATTATAGGCATATAATTAGCTTTTCTTATAAAGTAGACCTACCTATACTATATATTACTATATATACATACTAAGCCCGATTTGCTTCCCCCTTAGGTAAGAGTAGTAAGGGGTTTTTTATCCTATAGCTTACTATTAGGGTTTTTCCCTCCTATTATAGATTAGTCTAAGTTACTTAGAAGAGGGACTAGAAAGCTATTAGCTAAATTAGGTATAGATAAATTAATTAAATTAAATTAAATTAAATGAATTAAGATTATAAGAGCTATTAATTATTAAATTAAGCTAACTTATAGTATATTAATTACCCCTTTTTAATAAGACTATATTTCCTTTTATATAATGGATCTTAATCGCACTAGGGCTAGTGCATAATATCACGTGGGCTTATTTGCACTGGCCCTAGTGCAGGTATGCATCGCCGAGTTAAGCCACTGGGATAACTAAGAATAAAGGGACTGGAAGGTCGGCATAAGGGCACTTGCCTTCGAAAGAGGTGTTAGAGATTGTAGTTACTAATTAGTCATAATGGCTTCACTCTAGCTGTATCAAGAACCAAGAACCAAGACCCAAATGACTTGGTTCATCTAGCCCTAAAAGGGGAAGTAGACTTGTATTGGTGTTATGACCGTGACTAAGAGGATCATCTTACTACCATTCCCGGGCCCGGTGTATGTGGTCGCTATTTTGGCTGCTTCTATCCTCGCGCGTGACCTCGACCTGGTTAGAGACGACGATACCAGTCGCCGGTGTTTGATCGCCCGACACCGGCCTGGTAGAGACCTTGAAGTTTTGCATCTTCACTTCGTCCACGATCCGTTCCTCGCTGCCGTTGAACGACATGTTTGCGGTGATGGGATTCGCAGTGGGAGGTCCCCGACGACTCCGGCTTTGATCGCCACCGCCACCGCCGCCGCCTCCGATTGTACGGAATCCAGAGGGTGTGTTGTACGTCTTCTGAGAAGAGCGCATCACGGTTCCGAACAGCGGGGTGAGCCATGTCCTGAAGAGGGGGAACAGGATGGGGAGATTGGTCGTTATCACCGCGACGAAGGCCTCCCGAGTGCCCCATGAGCCGGCAAGCTGCGCTCCATTGACAGGATCCTGTGAACAACGACTGATTAGAGAGGCATGTAACCGAGGACAAGATCAAGACTCACCACCAGGACGAAAACACTCTTGAGAGTAGCGCAGACCAGGACAAAGATGCCCGCACCAAGCACAATGGTCGATGCAATTTTCTTTATCGTCTTTAAGGTGGACTGCCACAGCATCGGGACGGGTATGGCTATTAGGTATATATCAGTGGAGACGTTTGCGGCGAACGATACCCAGACGACGGGTTTGGATACGGCTGCTTGGCAGGAGTCTGGAAGTGTGGTTAACGAAAAAGGCGTTTTTCAGAATAGTGTAAAGACTTACTGCCAGGATCGGGGCTAATCTGCCAGTATTTGTTGAATGGCCGGCATCCTAGGAAGATTGCCAGGATGGAAGCGATAAAAGTCGCAATGACAAGAACAAATCCAACGTGGATACGGATACGGTACGGTCGACCTAGGCCATCCTATTGACGACATCAGTAACGGGATTGGACTTGTCAGTGGTTGCGCAGATGTACCGTAAGTCGTGTGTAGAAGAACAACATGGACAACTTCAGCGACCAGATCAAAGCCGAGTAAGTGGTCCAGCCAGCGACTTGGATCTTGGAGCCGATAACCCTACGCATGTGAGTTCCCAGCCTAAGTATGTCTAGTTTGACTGGATTAAACGTACCTGAATTGGTATTCTTGGTCGTCGGGAGATAACGCAAGTCGCTGGGCATCGGTCATGCCGTTGTTGGCAAGGCCTTGAGCAACATTCCCGATGCTGTACGCAAGATTCGCCTGCGCCGTGTAGAACATCTGTGAAGCACCATTGTCAGCGACAAATGACAAGATAATTGGGGGATCTAGGGAGACAAACAACACCAATCCACATGAGGTAATCCTCGGCACGAAGCCCTCGGACACCCGTGGCCCTCACTCGGGCATATGTTCTCAGCAGCGTTGACGCAAGACCAATCGAATAGAGCGTCCAGGACTCAATGGTGAACTTGCGAAAGGCTTCCGCAGCAGCGAGTGCCGCCGCATCCGGGGAGGCACCAGTTGACATAGTTGCAAGTAGATGGATAGTTGAGCTTACAGGGCGCTTCTTCAGTGGAGCGACTCAGAGGGACATCGTGGAGGGACGGGGGATTAAATGGGCAGAGCCAAGTGCAGGACCTTGTGATGTTTGATGTATCCTCGGCTCCTATTTGTACCGGACCAAGAACAAGAAACAAGAAAAAACAATTGTCTCAGTTTGTAACAGTCTTCCATATCGTCAACCCTGCACTCCTGCGTCGGTAACCAGAAAAAAAGGATGTATCTTGTATCAGGGACAGGGATTAGGCTAGGAGGACCAACCGGGTGGTGATGCATAGATGTAAGACACTAAGGCATGCATCCAGGGACATGGGGGTAACAAGGACGGGCGGGCTCCGAAAAGAGGCCACGGTAAAGAGAATCGGGTTGAAGGGTTTGGAGACGAAAAGCAGGTATCAATCCTTACATATAATTTGACAGCTTCGGCTAGACAATGACATACCGGTCCAGTATTGTCAGCCAGAAACCCCACGAGGTTGCATCACCAACGGCATTGCCGCAACCGTCGCACCAGGAACGTAGCAACCGACCCCTGCCCAGCCGGCACACTAACCACATATTCCGAGTACCCAGCCGAGAGTTTCCTGGTTGAGCCTGCAGCCACGCGCGCATGCCGGCAATGGCAGGGTCAATATTATGGCTGCGGACAGGGGTCTGCAATTACCGTCCCTTGACGCCATTGAGATCGCAGTATGCACCCCGGGCAATGCGGGCAGGGATGAGATAGGCCTCTAGACGCACCGGGAAGGAGGTTGCAAATCCCTCAAAGCAGGTTAAATACTCGTTGCATCCTCCTCGAACAGGAACAGGGTCACAGTCACAGTCGCATCGAGGCCAGGCAACATTCGTTCATTGGGCGGAAGAGACCAGAAAGCTACTGCAGCTCTAAACTTTGCAAATCCCTTGCAACCCTCTTTCGTCTCTCTCTGTCTCTCTCTGTGTCTTCCTGTCTTTATCTCTCTTCCCGATGCATTGGTTCAAGACTAAGGTGCTTACGGTGGTTGCCGCCTGGGCTGCGACCTCAGCATGCGCAAGTCTACCCGCCCCTCGTGATGCGCTCCGGGGCAATTGTCCAAGATCGAGCAAGAACTTGAGCAAGCTGGTGAAGAAGCTGTCGAACGGCACCAAGATCTACTTCCCCGGCTCCGACGACTTCACCACGGCTACCACGCGATGGTCTGTGTTGGACGCGCCCAAGGTGAACTTGGTCGTCGTCCCCTTTACGGAGAATGATGTTGTCGAGACGGTAAGCTCTGCTCTGGGTGATACGTTGTCTATGTTAGGTGGTTGCTGATGATACCCTCAGGTCAAATACGCAAATGAGCAGGCCTTGCCCTTTCTTGCGTTCAACACTGCCCACGGCGCCATCACCACCCTAGGGAAGATGGATCATGGCATTGAGATCTACATGAACCAACTGAGCAGCGTCAAGCTCGCTGATGACGGGCAGACTGTCACCATTGGTGGCGGAACCAAGTCCAAGTTGGTCACTGACACGCTCTGGGCTGCCGGAAAGCAGACAGGCAAGACTTCCTTCCCTAAGAGCGCTAGATACAATCAAACTAACCATTGGACAGTGACTGGAACCTGCGAATGTGTCAGCTACATGGGTCCTGCCCTTGGTGGTGGTCACGGATGGCTTCAGGGACACCATGGCCTCATCGCTGACCAATTCGTCTCTATGAACATAGTGCTAGCCGACGGCACGCTCAAGACCATCGATGAGACGTCCGACCTATGGTGGGCGATGAAGGGTGCCGGCCATAACTTCGGTATTGTGACTTCGCTCACTGCCAAGGCCTACGACATCGAGCACACCAACTGGGCGATCGAGACGCTCATTTTCAGCAGCGCCCAGGTCGAGGAGGTGTACCAGGCTGCCAACGACAACCTTCTTGGGAAGCAGCCCGAGGGCGTCATCAACTGGTCGTACTGGCTCAACAGCCCGGATGCCGATCCTACCAACGTGAGTTCTTCCATGATCTTCTCAAGTGCCACCACTAACAGTCTTTCTAGCCCATCATTCTTTTCTACATCATCCAAGAAGGTGTCACTGCCGTTGACGCCGCCATCACCAAGCCCTTCCACGACATCGGCCCGCTCTCCATCGAGCCTGTCACGGGAGACTACCGCGATCTCGCCGGATGGACCGGCATCGCTCTTGACTCTCCTCCCTGCCAAAAGGACGGACTCGTTAACCCTCGCTTCCCCATCTATCTCGAGTCCTACAACGTCGCAGCCATCAAGGAAGCGTACGACCTTTTCTCCACCGAGACAAACGGCGACTCTCCCTTCAACGCGTCCCTCTTCATGCTAGAGGGATACTCCACGCAGGGCATCGCCGCCATCGCCGACGACTCGGCCGCCTTCGCGTTCCGGGACCAGCACCTGCTCCTCGCCCCGCTCATCACCTACAAGCCCGTCGATGCGGCGCTGGACGAGAAGGCCGCGGCGCTCGGTGGCAAGCTTCGCAGCATCATCCACGAAGCCAGTGGAAAAGCGGACATGGGCGTGTACGTCAACTATGCCTTCGGTGATGAGGCGCCCGAGAACTGGTACGGGAGTGCGCAGTGGCGCCAGGACCGTCTGAAGGCGTTGAAGACGAAGTATGACCCCACGGGCAAGTTTAGCTTCTTCGGCCCTATCGCCTAGATAACTGTATTAGCATTATTTTGCCTAAGATCCATGATTTGTACCATCATCAAGAAAACAAGGGTTGGGTCGCTATTTAATGTACTATATTGCGCAAAGCTGGTAACAAACAATCAAACTAGCAAAGATATCATATTACAAATAATAAACAGCGCAATGAGCCAATACATCCAGCACACGTACATCTGGTCCTATACCGTGACTTGTGAGTGCAAAGTCGTTTGAAAAGTGATGTTCTCGTGACCCCCAACAGACGGATCACCGTCAGTGAACACGACCCTAACCCAATCCATCTATCTGCATATCTATCTCCCTAGCCGGTGCCCTCGAAGGCGAATTGCGGCAAGAGACCCTAAAGCACTTGATAAGTTAGTGCGTCCGGAGAAGATTCAAATCCAGATCCCGGAAATTGGCAAACCACATCCTACATACTAGGACCCTCCCTGCATCGCGACTTACGCCCTGCACTATGATATGGCATACACCCTGCATTTATGACTTATGCGACGTAATCTCTATTAATGCTCTGTTTTAAGTGTATCCGCTCTGTCAGGGCAGAATCCTACCCCGCGACGGATAGGCCACAACCCGGTCCGATGCGACGCCCGATGATGGTCGATGGATCCCAAAAGCGGCCTTGGACCCGAGCCACCTTACCGTTATCGTAGCCACACCGCGAATAGCGTTGTTTCCTCCTCTTTCCAGGGACTTATCAGGGGGGAAGTTGCATCCATCGACGGCCTGGACCCTGTGAATCTTCTCGGATGCCGTTGCCGTCGTACGATGGCCACACGTCCGTCTCCAGGACCAAGGGACTGATTAATAGATTTGCCGGGTTCAACGTGGATGGATGGTATAGATGCTGACTTAGTCTGATAAGATGGCAACTTATCGTCCCAGAGACCTAGCACTTGTCGCTTGCTGATGATGCGGGTTTTTTTTTAATAACCACGTATTCATATCTGCCTTGGTCGGCGAATATCTCATGAAATGGTGTCTTCTAACTAAATGAAGAGGGTCTTGTTGCTCAATAAACTATTTTAAAAGTGTACAAACTTTTGGATAAAAACGCCTGCAAATCTACGAGGTTGATAACGGAGACGTAAAGGAGGCCTTCATAGGATGAGTAATTTGAAGCACCACACATGCGTTTCGTAGCCACTGCACCTGTGACAGTATATTCGTCTTTCGCCGAGTATCATTCTACTTTGTATAGTAGAAGGATTGATACGGGAAATTGGCTGACGTCGCAGGCCGTACATTTTTAATCAAGAAGACAGCCGAGGCTGGCAGCCACCCTACAGGGAAAAGCACCACACGATGGAATCGGATCTACAGCCAGCCTATATAACACCCGTCAAAGCAAAACAAGCAAGTGTAGTATAGAGCAATTGGTAAAAGCGAGTATCCGCCGAAACTCTTCGGTGAATCAGTCGCAAGCCGCTCTATTCTAATTCCCGTTCGGCCGAGAAAGATGTCCGGATCGACCCACGCAGTTCACCGACATGACGACCCGGCGGGTTGACAGTTGTGATCATATTTCTTCGGCCGCTGCGAAACAGTATACGCAAATCTCCGGCCATATTACGTAGACCGGCATCTAGGACCACGTTCGGGACCAATAATGCGTTGAACAAGTAGAGAACTCTCGGATATTCGGATATAACTGTTCAAATGTCACACAATGCTCCATAACAGTGCTTAGAAAGTACACGGCTGCATGGTGCTCGGGTTTAAGGGTCTCGTGCTTTTTGGGAAAATGCCGGAGATGGAGTTTAAAAGTAGTTGTCTTGAGCTTGTGTTTTGAGAGAATCGGGTTTTATCTATCTGTGTCCTCTTGTTATCCTCGACAAAATGGACTCAACCACCCAAAACCTCCACGTTATCATCGTCGGCTGTGGTATTGCCGGACTCGCCGCCGCCCGCTTCTTACGAGAACACCATAATGTGACCATTTACGAACGAGCTGGAGCAGATGCAGCCACGGGTGGACATGGCATCAGCTTGTTCCCCAATTCTGTCAAACTCCTCGACAACATCGGGTTTGACCGCGAACGTGCGGGCGCTGTGGTGTGTGGCGGGTATCGATCCTACACCAAAACCGGGCAGTTGAAAACCGACGTGAAAGTTAACTTCTTGGACCGCTACGGAGCAAACAGTCTTACGATGAAGCGATCTGACTTTAGGGATGAAATCTACCGGCTTGGAACAGCACCAGCTGCTGAGTTGGGCTTTGCGGTCAACCCTGTGAAGACAGTCTTCCATAATGGTGTCGTGGACCTCAACCCCGAGACTGGCGAAGTCGCCTTGGAAGACGGAAGCAAAGATATGGGAGATGTTGTAATCGGTGAGTTGCAGTTTCCCTTTGGCATCTCGTCTTTAGGATGTCCTTTTGACCCATCATCTCTTCATATGTTGCACTCATCCGTTCCGCACCACGCTGACGCTTCCAAACCTAGTCGCTGATGGCGTTCACTCACGCCTACGAGCCAAAGTTCTCGGGACCGACAAACACGTCGCTAAGAAAATGGGACTTACTTGCTTCCGTTTGACCATCTCTGCGGACAAGACCAGAGAAGTCCTCGGCAAGTTGCCTGACTGGTGGCAGCCTGAGACCGGCAAGGGGAGAATCTCGCTCCTCGAAGCCGACGACGGAACACCACGATTCATCACGGCGTATCCGTTTCGTCATTTTTACTGCATGAATCTGGCTTGCAACTTTCCAACGCGTCATGATCGATGCTCCGCGCCTGGATCGTGGTACGCTGACGCAGATCGCGGTGAGCTCCTGGAGGTATTCGGAGACTTTGGCAAAGACATTCTCAAGCTCCTTAGGTAAGTTAAACCTCAAGAGTACAGTACAACTTGGCCCGCATAAGTAACGATAGTTCATACAGAGTCGGCGATGATCTCAAGACGTGGGATCTTCAAGATCTCGATCCCTTGCCCACTTTCACCAAAGGACGGTCAATCCTTATCGGCGATGCTGCGCATGCCATGTCCGTCTTACAGGGCCAAGGCGCAAATATGGCTGTTGAGGATGCTGAGAGCTTTCGACTTCTGACTTCAAATGTTACCAAGGAAGAGGTGCCTGTTGTGCTGCGAATGATCGATAGCGTAAGACGACCAAGAACGGTGCAGGTGCTCGCCGACACGCGTCAAATGGTGCGCGAGATACCGATCGAGGAACGATTCTCTAAGATGGATTTCAACATGAGCTATAGTGGCATCGTAGATGCCATGAAGAGCCGGGGGGTTGTTGCAGAATAGGAGGGTATTCCAAAATGGCACGCATATGTTACCTTTAAAGGAACTAGTGCTTGAAGTGAAGGTACTACGAAGAAATGCAGATTGAGTACGAAGATGGACTATCTAAAATTGAATGGCTGGTTCTACACAATTTCAGTCCCGAGCGGCACGAGAGATCCTGATACCATCCTGCATTTCTTGGTGAGGGACTGAATTTCTGTTTCTTGACCTAGTACTGGCTCTTGGAAGATCGGAGGAACTCTGAAGCTGAACCAACCAACCTTACAACCTCGAGAAGCTCATACGAATCTCCTTCAGTAAATATTTGAGCTTGGGCCATGTGCACGTGCACATTCACTACACCACTCATTATTAACCAGGCAACCAGCGCTTTTCAATCAAGCATCTGCGACGAAACACCATCTCCCCTACTCGTAGCGACATTCATCTTCGGTCGAGTCTTATCTCTCCCCATCTTCTCTGGCTTTCTGCCGACAACATCTCGCATGGCATCTGTCCTCAAGTGGGCGAGAGGATTAACGCGCAGAGCACCTTTGGCCCCGTTGCACTTTCCCACCTCCGGCTTCAAGGTCGTTCCAGACTCAGAGCTGTTGCAGGAGCAGCATTTTGAAGAGTTCAAAGCCGGCCACTACTATCCTATGAACATAGGCGATGTACTGGCCTCCAAGTACCAGGTTATCGGTAAGCTCGGCTTTGGCACTACATCAACTGTGTGGTTGGCTCGGAACCTAATGTACGCGCGTCGAGACACCCGGCCTCTGGACTTCAATTCCCTAACTCACAACAGGAGTCATGACCACGTCGCCTTAAAAGTCTATACGCAAGACCAGCGCAACCGAGATGAGTTTCGATTTCTGGACATCATCAGCAAGGCAAATCCATCACACCCTGGCTACCCTCATGTCCGAACGGCGCTGGAGATATTTGAGCTTTCCCGGCCGGGAGGCGACCATTACTGTCTCGTCCAACGGCCAATGTGGGACAGCTGGAAGGATCTGCTTCGTCGAAACTCCAGCGGTTGCTTTTCAGAGGATCTTCTCAAGGCTGGGTTGAGGCATCTGTTTACCGCCCTTGATTACCTGCATTCCGAGTGCAAGTTAGTACATACAGGCAAGCGATACTGATGATTCTCCTGGCACTATGTACAGTCTCTGACAAGAGGAATTGTTGCAGATCTCAAGGCGGATAACATTCTTCAAGATATCGCGGACCAGAGTATACTGGAAGCTTTTACGAAAGCGGAGCTAGCCTCTCCGTCAGCACGTAAATTTGTCGGCAACGCAACGATATATGAGTCACGGACGTTTGGCTTGCCGCGGAAATTTGGCGGACCAGTCCTGAGCGACTTTGGAGCTGCAGTTCAGGGTGATCTGAAGCGTAACCATGACGCGCAGCCGGCAGTGTATCGGTCACCAGAAGTAATGCTCAAGACTGAGTGGAGTTATCCAGTGGATATCTGGAACGTCGGTGTAATGGTACGTATTCGTCCTCACTTTTCCACACTGTCTAGTATGGGCGATGGTTAATGTCATTGATCAGATATGGGATATATTTCTAGGCGGGCACCTCTTTAACGGTATTGATCCTGATGAGCAGGACTACATGACTCGCGCTCACTTGGCTGAGGTGATTGCGTTTCTGGGCCCACCGCCACTTGACTTGCTGCGCAGGGGCGTTCGGAGTAAGGAGTTTTTCGCGGGGGATGGTAAGATTTCGGGTGGATTAGATGTCCTTTATATGTCTGTGTGCTAAAATCTTGCAGGGAAATGGATTGCGGGCGTGCAGATACCGCCGGGGCCGACCCTAGACACCTGCGAGGTATTCCTCGAGGGTAAGAATAGGGAAGGCTTCCTGAACTTGGTAAGAGGGATGTTGCAATGGCGCCCAGAGGACAGGAAGACGGCGAAACAACTCGCCCAAGATCCATGGATAAATTCTTGAGCAGTATGACGATCCAGAGACTCGACCAGAAGTGACTGTTGGAAGTATGCCGCGCGGCTGATCACAATTGAGGAGTTTGTACTGAAGTCTGATGGATTTATTTATTGTCGTATCAAGTCCAATCGTACATATCTTGTACGGGGAAATATGTAAGTTCAAAAGTGAAACACGCTCTGCGTGTGCATATATACAGAAACAATGACATGGTTTAGACAGTAGGCCAGCCGCTGGAGAAGTTGATGGTGTTCCAACCAAACTTCTTCTGGCCATCCTGGTAACCGATTCGAGTGTCTACGTAGTGGTAGTACAGGACCTATCATCGCATCTCATTAGCATCAACGCGCCTCGGGTAGGGCAGTAGTAGGTACACTCACAGGTCCGTGGGTAGGGTCGTTGTAAACGCCCTGGCCACCAGGTCCGTAGACCCATCCGTGGCTCTCGAGGACAACGGAGCCGCCGCCGCTGGCACAAGCCTTTCCGTTCTTGTCGACGAATCCACCGGCGGCAGACTTAGATCGGCAGACCATGATCTTGTACTCCTTGCCGGCAGCAGGTCTGTCCTTGTCGAAGCCGCAGCACTTGCCTTGCGAGTAGAACAGGTAGTAGTAGTTGGCGTTCTTATACAGATATGGCGCCTCGATGGCCGTCGTCACAGGCTCGTAGACCAACTGGGTTGAGCCACCACCGCTGGCCGCAGCAGTCGGAGTGTCCTTCATGGGAACGGTGTAGAGGCCCTTCCACCAGCTTCCGAAGTACATGCGCCACGTGCTGCCGTCCTTGAAAACGTTGGAGTCAATGGCGTTGTATGGCTTGGAGCTGTCGGAGCGCACGCCGGTGGCGCCTACGTCAGTCCAGGTGCCCACGTCCATGGACGAGGAGCGAGCCAGGCCAATAGCGGAGTTCTGCGAGCCAAAGGCGCTGACAGTGTAGTACACATAGTACAACTTGCCGATCTGGATGACATCGGGAGCCTAGATTCACCGCATAAGTCATAGTTACACTGAAATTGCCCTCGCGGCTTGGGACTTACCCAGAGATCCTGGTTTCCAGGAAGGTTGATGGACGACCCCGAAGGAAGCATAGCACCCTTAAAGGTCCAGGGGCCTTCGATCGCCGGTGCTGTGTGGATGGCTACACGTCCGCCGGTGGAGAAGCGGAAGTACGTGCCATCAGATCGGCGGATGATGGACGGGTCGTGGGCATTGTTGCACGTCCCAGAGCAAGCCTTGGGGTTGGCGTAGCCGAAGACGCCGCTGGACAGGGCCAGGCCGGAGAGGAGGGACGATATCTTGACCATGATGACGGAGCGATGACCGGAGGAAGAGCTGAAGGACTGGTAAAGGCAGTATCAAGAACGTCGACAGCCAGAGTTGGAATCCTTATAGGGTCCTCGTGCCGGGGTGTTCGGGACTTCGGAGCAGCTTGTCCCTCGCATGGTACTATGTATTTACGCCCCTAATAAGCCGTTAAGCGCTACAACAGGTCCAAAGATTGCCGGAACTGCCGTAGCTTCCAGATAGTCGCGTGGCCGCAGGGGACATCTTCAAACAGCGGCCCTCCTCGCTGTCCCTTAATCTAGGGGTACGAACTGCATCCAGACCGCCTAACGATTTTCCCCCGTCGTCCGAACGATGTGTGGACCGGGTTTGTTCCATCTTGGGTAGCTGATCCCTACAAGCGCGCCGTTAGACTCGGCTTCCTCGCCACCATCCGAACCGGAAAAACTCCCGAGGCATTTCCCTCCTATAATTAACCGCACAAGGCTGGTAGTGCCGAAAGCTTGGACGACTCTCCGAAACGATACCGCCGAGGAAAATCAGCTCAGGAGGCTGTTCACTGCTGTTGATGACCGGGAAAATGCCCAGGAGTGTAAAGCCCTCAAGGGTGAAAAGGCTTCTTTTGCGACCTGCCGCATAGGATAGGTCTATGTAGAACCGGAGGCAAAGTGGTATGAAGAACAGGAGTTGCATACCCTTGTGATGTCAACCAAGATCACAACCGAGGGCGATGTGTAAGTCAGGTGGGCAAGGAAGGAGACTGGCGGCGGGAAGTAAATAGATATGCCGTTGGAATAGGCTTGGAGCCTTGTGGGTTGCCATAATAACACCGAGCCTAGGATGAACAAAAGAACCGTTACCCGACCTTGGGTAAGAATAATGGTTCGATAAATGATGGGCCAGAATATATGGCATCAACTCCGTGAAACAAACGGATACCCGTATGCTAGACATAAGGCCATTCGGGCTGTGCCAGAGCCGAGTTCCATCACTCCACTAATTACAAATCTTGGACTACGTCCTATTATAATTATCACAATGACTGCTATCAAAAGTTCAATACGAGAAAGCCGCTATATCAATTTTACGACTATGCGGCGGACGTTAACTGGGACTAGATCCTTTGACATAATCGATACTAAGAAAAGTACTGAACACAACCTTTCTTGGTATATTTTGCTTAAGCAAGTTACGATTGACTTGAAGGATGAATGCGGGAATATAGTTCGCAGAGATAGTTTGAAACGGGTCTGAATAGATAGTGCTCTGCCTTGTACCTCTATTAACTGTAAAGCCTTCAGCCGGGTACGGAATGATTTCATTATTTGCTGATGAGATATGCTAGTACTTGGCACCATAGCTCTCTCTGGGGTTGGCTTTAACTTGATCCTCGTCTCGATAATATTAGTCGCGTGAGTTTTCTTTCATACTCTATCTTGACCCAACCACCCTCTTGAAGACTGGATTGCCTTGCCAATCTTCACAGCTTCGGGGAAGTGTAATAGCGGTTGTAAGGTGCAGAGCTTCAAATTGTAACCTTCTAATGACCACAGCCACCCACCCCTACTTAATCAGTTCAACCAGCCTCTGACATGAAGTTGAAGCTACGGTTTCGTGGCAATGCCTCAACTATGTCGCCGGGGTTCTAGAATAGGTGACTCGGCGTGGACCATCCAGCCTCTCGGTAGGATCGGCACGCTGCACACTAGGTAGTTACGTCGAATTAGTTAGTATGTTCCTTCTTCCGGCACCTGATTTCAGCCTAGTTAGATCCCATTGTTGGCTCCGCTCGATCTGGACTGCACCATAGTGAACCTACTACTAGTTGAGGAAATAGTGTTTCAATGGTCTGGACGGCCATACCGAGGTCGGCACCCTTACAGTTGGCCCACACTCCACCGGTGGCGTTGAAATTGCCAAGAGCGGCGGTGTCGACGGTCTCTTCACCGCAGTCACATGGTGGATTGGCGCATCTCATTCGGATGTGAAGAACCAGTTCTCAGTGTACACTAATATGCCAGCTGGCTGGGGTGAGGTTGCCAGGGTCTTCATGGATAATGTGAACGGTATGAGCTGGACCCAATTCAAGAACAGCGGACCGGAGGTTCCGGCGAATGGCTAACACTATTCACTTCGCTGTGACACATACAATTATGCAAATACCATTGATCATAGCCACGTGCGGGTAAGTGGCTTTGTCGCTTGGCTCAGAATAATGTGCTGACTTTAATTACTGGGTTCAGCTCGAACGCGTCACTCTTGACTTCCCCAGCAAGGGGTGTCGTATACTGTCAATGAGTGCGTCCCCAAAGCAAATCTGTCCAGGAAGATCCGAGACTAGCTTGAACAGAACTTAAGTTGGGCAACCTTAACCACTGGCTCGTAGCTTTTTAATGCACTTGTGACGCCAGCAATCATGTTCAACCTATTCATGGAAGTGGCTAGTAGATTGGATACGCCACAATCCACATCAACAACGGAATGCAGAGAATAGGAAATAACGTCACTAGTGTTCCAACTAGGACCTTTGGGCTTTGTCCAACACCAAGCCCAATAGGCCTCTTATTCGATGTTCAGGACAATCGTTCTGGAAGATACGAGGAATCGGGCTGGTGGTCATTGCCCAATGTTTTCACCCTCCTTCATAGTTCAGTGGGTAAGTTAGGCGGCGCCTTGACAGCATCTATAATCACATTATAATTGCTAAGACGTTGATATTAGGGTTTCTTTCCACCCAAGAGCTTGCTAAAGCTAAACGGTCTATCCTCTTCCATGAATATATGAAGACATTGAATACGAACAAATGGTCCATATGGCATAGTCTCATGAGAGCAAACCGAGCTTTCTTAGGCTGTCTCCCATTTACTGCAAGTCGATCTGGATAGGCTGGCGAGGCTCTGAGGTACACGTTAGAATTTAATATCCGCATGGTCGTAGAGAATCTTACCAGGAAGGAGTCTGGCGAAGAGCTTTCCGTGCAAAATCACCGGAGGAGCATCTAAATTAACATCGTTAGCATTCAACCCCTATATCCCACGAAGTCGCACATGTTCTACAACCTACCTGAGAACCTCAGTTCGTAAGAGTTGCCATTCCGGGTGGCCTTGACAGACTGGATGTAACCTTCTTCGTCAGAGCCGGCCTTGACCCAGTAAACTGGCTTGGGCATAAGGCTCAAGTCCTCGATGGCAGAGCGTCCCAGGATCCAGTCACCGGACTGAAGACGACCGTCTCTCAGTGAGAAAACTGCCGGTTCAGAACCTGCTTCGGCATGGATTCGGTTATCGCCACCATGAGGATTGCTGACGGGGCTGCCGTCTACAGTAATGGTGAAATGACGATCGATGGAAGCCATTGCGATGGAATTCAGTTTGATATTTGGATTGAGGAAGTAGGTAGTGTTGGAGAACTGGGGAGGGGATGATCGTGGGATGTTGAGCTACCTACTTATAGCTCAAGACTTCTATTCACATGTTGGTCGAAATCTTGTAATCTACGAGCTACATTCCTATTCAATTCAGCGCGGTGATGGATATTCCAAACAAGGTCAAAAGCAATTCCGAGACATTACGTCAACGGCGTCCTGGCAAATGCCTCTTGTGCCACGACAACAAGCCGTGTTAAGAGGGGAAGTGAGACTCTTGGACGGGAAAACTGAGACCCTCGAGTAGGCGGTAAACACGTCCCGCGCTCGTTCGCAGTTCAGGGGACTCCAATCGCTTTTAGGATGAAGAAATTTGAATGAATACTTCTCTTCACCTGCGTGTGCTATAGTGGAAAACAAAGCACGATCTTCCGATGTGTCTTTTGAAATAGGCACTCGCTGTTCTGATGCTCCCTGAGTGAATAGAGTCCTGGACTGTTCCGAAAGTTCGTGATGAGGTATTTCGTACATCTTCCGGATAGACACCTGCCGTGTCACTTTGCCTTTTCGGCTGATGCCGCAGTAGGCAATTTGTGAAACAAATGACGCCCTTGCATGCCGGGAAGATCCCGCGATGGAGCACGGCGCTGAAAACGGGCATGATCGACCATCTGAGGCCGACCGAAGAGAAGGAGATCTAGCGGTCAGTGGCGTGGCTAGTTCAGATCGATACTCGCGTTCCACGGTTCCCGCGATAATAACATGCGGTTTAGGAATGACGAGTCTTTTGGTGGCACTCGTGCTGCTCACTTCACTCTGTCTCAGACCAATGAATCTAGATGGTGATTCCCGTGATGGCTGACATACCGTCTGCGTGTCTTGTACACTCCTGCGTGGCAATACCATGGTCCCACATGCGTTCTGTGTTGCCCGCATCCATCTGCACCCTGCGAGCTCTCCCGTAAATCACATTACAATGTCGAAATCCTATCAAGGTTTCGCAAGAAGTCATTGCCATTTTCCCTGAATTAAAGTTAACATCCAGCTACAGGCTTGGTAATGATCAACGTAGCTCAAATCCTAACCTCGCTGTAAAATGAGAACTACGGCAGCTGTCGATGCCTTCCGAATTCGGACTCCAGTCCAATCTTCTTTGGCTTAGGTTGTTGAGAGACATACTTCCCCGGATCTTGCCCACCTAAACTGCTCAAGTTCATTTCCATCCTGAACGGGAAAATAGATCTCGGGGATAATAGTCATCGATGCCTTGAGTCTGGGTTTCTTCCACAAAACTGCAAGGCGGGTTGTTCGTTAGTTATTTAAATAATTTGAAAGGCGTATTCAACAGTTGATCGCACTGAAATTTGGAACAACGTGTAAGGGGAGCAATAAGAGGGTCTCCACATTTCGATGCCATGTCTAATTATTCATCTACCCAGCAAACGAGTATGGACTAATCGGCCCGAATAGTACCACTGCCCCTTCTGTCACTACTAGGTCCGTCTCTGAGCCCAACTCCAAGATCAAGGATACGAATGGCAGTGTTTGTTTCGTCCTTATCTGATAATCGATCAGCTGTGGCCCGTGGGGTTACGAATTACTCCAAAGGTTCAAGAATTACGAACTGGCTGAGTAGTGGCTTAGGAGGGCGGGTATTTACGTGGAACTTCTGAACAGCATGATGTTTCAAACGCCATCCTACGCCTGATATATGGAGCTGTGCCTCGGGGCGAGAACGTTTCAAGCCGCTCAGGGCAGCTATCTCCACAAAAGCATCCGCTTGATGTTCTAGAATACCACGCTGCATTGTTGTTCGAACCTGACTAAACTTAGCGTAAGCGACATCCTTGAGATTTACTGGGGAATTGCCGAGTTACCGATCGAGCAACAGCTGAACTTTCGGACAGAAGTCGGCTCTTCACTACTAGGGCAGTGCAGGGGCATGAGCATGATAAAGGACAATCGAGGGTGACCGTTTAGATTAGTTGAATCCTTCTCCGAGTATCTGAGGTGAATGATGTTGTATTGCCCGTGGAATCGGATGTTGAACAGGGAATTTGTCCCTTGAATCTGCCGAAAATTGCGTAGGGCACGCCCTGTACATGCTATCAAGCATTCAATGCGCTCGCGATCCTACGCTCCACCTTTTTATTCAGACCATATGTGCTGTACCGTCGATCGACTTGCTTGAAAACAAGCTTGTGGCAAGTGCTGGCCGACAACTTCCTTGCAAGGCCCCCATTGAGGAGTCCGAAGGACCAGATCAGACGTCTTAAAGTGTAATCCGCTGAATCCTTCGAGTATCGTAACGTGGTATACAGTATAATGCTAGCAAGTATTGAAGTGATTGACGGAAAGGTTGCCATCGATGAACTATATAAAGCCTCAACTTCCAACTTTAACATCTCTCCTCATCTCATCACTCTTCAGTTCTTACAAACCACCAACATCCATCATCACTATCACACCTTTCTTCACATCAAACCCGATTAAAATGGTTTCTTTCGCCTTTGCCTCCCTCTTCGCCGCCCTCGTTGTGGCCGCGCCTGCACCTGCGCCTGCTTCTGAAGGTTCTGGCCTCAGCAAGCGCTTCAATGGCGGATGGTGCGGCGTCCACGTCCATACTTTCAATGGAGATAACGCCAAGGGATCCAACGAGATGAATGTTTGGGTATACGATGCCAAGCAACAGTTGATCTGGTCCAAAGAAAGCATCTGGGGCGATGGGCAGCTCGTGGCTGAGAGCGAAGGACTCCCCAATGTGCTGAACATCAACACTTTCGGATCTGGCGATGATGTTGTAAGTTGGTTCCAGCTGAAATTTCAACCGTGGCTTGGTCAATGAAGAATATTTGACTAACCACATCAATTCTTGTAGGCCACCTTTACGTACGGTGATGATGCTTGGGGAAGTGGCAAATGGGACAGCAACAACGGTCGCTGCTCGGTGGGCAAGCAGGACCGCCCATCTCTAACATCTTCAACAACCACAATTGATTTGGACTGCGGATTCTCGTGCTAGGGAGCTTCGGACGAGGAAAACAGGGCTATTTCTTTGTAAATACGAGGTTTTACCAAATCTACATATTGTCATCTTATTTATCTCCTGGGAAGTACATAGGAAACCAGAGCAACCGAGCAAGGCAGCGAAATTTTTGAACATCGAGGCTGCACACTGAAGCAATAAAGTGATCGAATTTTATACTATTTATCAAGCCTGTGTGATTGCTTACCTTGATCACGTAACGGGCGTTGCTTAGACGCGATGCCGCTCTACGAACTTTACATGTACATTATCAGATGATTAGATCAACTACAGCTAAGCTAATACCATTAAACCCTCCCGACAACAATCTTCCTATAGCGTTACTTTATATCGAAGCCCCGAGATCGGACATTTCCATTCACAATTAGGGCATGTTGAATCACAGCTGGCCATTGCATGCGAGTAGGTTGTGTCATATTTTCGTGGCTAAGTTCTCATTTACTTCATCGACAGCGTCTATCTCCCGAGATTCTCGGGTTGGATCAAACCTCCTGCTTGGTAGTCGCTCCAATAGCGTTACCAGACGTCGGGATCAAAAAGTCACTAGCTTGCACTTTGCCGTTTGAACCTCGCGCACCCTTGAGGGTCGCAGGGTCAACACTAACAAAAGAGCTGTTTGACCAAGTTCCCGAGTTCCACGAGTTGCCAGACGACGTCACGGAGCTGATGAGGGTGACTTGGGCGGAGCCAGCGTTGACGGCGGCAATGTTGGCCGTCATCTTGGAGGACGAGCTGCGCATGTGGAAGCCAACGTCACCGTTGTTCCAGGCCGTGTTGCGCTCGAAGGTCAAGGATCCCGGGTTGCCGTTGTCAATGAAGCCCTTCTTGAAGTTGCTGAAGGCGATGCAGTTGCGCACGACGTGGTTGGCGGGCGGGTTATCGGTGATACCCAGCTTGTAGCCGTTACCATCACCTTCGAACGGGCTGAAACCCCAGCGGTTGTAGCCATTGCCCCAAGAATACACCTCTTCCAGCGTGACGGGAGAGCCGAACATGTAAAGGTCAAGACCGTCATCGACGTTGTCCCACAGTCGAGCGTTGCGCAGGACGTTGCCCTCGCCCTCGCCGGACTTGCAGGCGAAGCCATCGGCGCTCTCTCCGTTCTTGCGGGGATCGCGGTTGCGGTAGGAGTCAAGCTTGAAGACCGTGTTGTTGGACGACGCGCCTTCGAGCTGGAAGCCAGTCTCGTAGTTGTCGTGCGTGGAGAGGCCCTCGTAGTAGTTGTGCGAGGCATCTCGGGCATAAATGCCGTAAGGCCCGTTGATCAGCCTAGATGCCGTGTTAATTCCAGTGTTACCAGAATGAAGAAAAGCGGACATACTCGAGGTTGTAGAAAGCCCAGTAGCTGGCATCTTGGATGTGGAAGATGCCTCGCTCCTTGTTCGGGAGAGCTTCATCGAGCGCCTTCGGAGTGCTAAGAAATGTCAGTTGTTGAACAAGCCAGTGGTGATGGCCAGTTTACTAACCCAGGCATATTCTCTCCGTCGATGATGACCTTCTCACTCTGGTACGGTCGGACCGAAATCGGCGATGTCCGAGTCCCGCTCTTGGCGATCTGGATGTTGGCCGAAGGAGCATACGTGCCTTCTCGCAAGTAAATCGTGTCTCCAGCCGCCGCCGCAGCTACGGCCGACTGGATAGATCCATAGGGCGCGGCGAGGGTTCCTGATCCGGTGCCAGTGGGCGAAACGAAGATGTCGAGAGCAGTGGCGCCACCGAGGGCAGCCAGCAGAACAGCGGAAGTAAACTTGAGGCCAGGCATTTTCGAAGATATGTCAGGATTGGCTACTGTTGCTAAGAAGTTCCTTTGGAAGTTCCAGCGCGAACCGCCATTCTATTATAATCACATATTGAACAGGGTTGCGAAGGCCAGAACCTATTGCTCCGTCTAACGATGGTAATGAGGCGGATGTGCGAGCCCACTGCAAATGCCGCAGCCAAGCGATTCCACCAATTGCGTCACCCGTCACTCTGCCTCCTTGTCACTACCGGGTGTGTTAGTGGTGGGCTTTTGACTGCCCTTCATTTATTCGGAAACACCTCTGCCGAGTGAAACGGCTGGGGGTTAGTGAAGTCCTGATTGACTCTACAGATGTGTGGTGAAGAGTGGTCAGTGGCGAGACTAATAATTGCTTATAAATAAGCATCAATTCAGTACTTGCTTCTAATCGCCCAATTCCTCAAGAAGCCTAGGGCCCATCTCGAGACGCTCTGGCGCCTTACCAGACATTCTTTTCGCATTCGCGAAGTTTCGTTTGCCTCACAAAGCTGGGCCATTCGTGGATATACTTAAATACGAAGGAAGAACATCCCACCCCTCACCAGGCTCCGAACTTCCGGATTTCCGGATTGGGTCTCAGCCCCTATCCAGTCCGCCTCCAAGCTGGGACTCTGACACGTGACGGGGTCGGTCGCATGAATGAAGGTCGAGCGTGGTATAGTTGGCCTCATACTCTAGTTGAGATAGCAGATAAATTTGATGTGCCGTTCAGTGTCGTTTTTGAACCATAAGCACAAGGTAATGCAGTTGTCAGAATGTTTTACTTCCCACGATCGGCAGCTTAATTAGTTAGCAAGGCGAGATTGTTGTGATACTAAGGAACGTATGCTCTCTTCCGTAGTAGTAGAGTAAGAGATTAGTCTGGCCTAAGAATAATGAAGAGGGAGTGCAAGTATTCATGATTGACGACTTGTACTGACTTATTTGTACCTTCAGGACCATCCAAGAGCATTCACGATGTCGCCCATCTCTATCGAATTCTCCTGCCTATAATTAACATGTTGGGTTACAGACTAAGCCAAACCAAGTCTCCACAACGTAGTTATTGTTAGCAATGACTCTAGGCCCCGAATGCCAATTTCTTCAGCACTCATATTCAATTCTAGACCCTGAAACTATTATATAAGTGCCTTTCTTACTAATTTCCCCCATATATACGGCGTCACTCTTATAGCATGGTAATCTAAGGGTGCATGCGCCCAATTCTTACACATTCAAGGCGTCCGTTTGGGGGGTCAATTATTTAGATCTAGACCACCAAAACACTATGTCGGTGTGGACTGCCAATAACAATTACTGGACTCATGGTGTGATCTCCGGATTTTGTGCCTAGTTTAAGTTTGATAGCTTCCAATCCCTCATTCCTGTTAGAAGGTCTTGTGCTAGGAACGAGGCTGTAGACTGGTCGGTTCATATTGACACAAGCGCACGCCGTTGCAGGTACTTGTTACAGAGACCCGGCATGCATCAAGCCCGTGATACGTGAACTGGTCAAAAATTGAACTACAATTACTGATTAGCGTGCTAGGTATTCAAGATGTAGTTTTGAGTTTCCAGTCGGTAGTTACTAGCAAAGTTACGTCCGACTGAACATGAGAACTGACATTGATAACATGTCTCTCAACTCATGTGCCTGAGTAATAGGCAACATAACTCAAACTAGTACGGCAATGGGATTTAATCTTCAATGTCCTATTTAAGGCGAGAGAGCGACTTCACATTTTATATTCCAATGATCAAGGGCGATGACTTGCACGTGGAGGTAACCTCTCCTGCGTGTCCAGATGCTATCTGGCTCTCGGCCCAAGATGTAGCTGTTGAGCTTGACGACTTTTCTTTGAAAACTACATCGGGGGAATTATATAATCCCGAGTAAACAACTAGCCAGAACGAGGGGAAGATATTTCAAACGCCATCCGCTCGAAATTTACAACCGCGGGATATCGACCTAATTCAAACAGACCGCAACAGCCCAGCCATGATACAGGAATGTATCCAATGAGGTAACACACACCAAGAGCAAATTGGAATCTTCGATCACGTCTCATTCAGGTGAGGAATGACCTTGTTCATCTCAAGAAATACCTAAATTACGTGAAGGCGATTGGCGAAGCTATTTTTACCTGCACTGCACAGTGCGGACCATGGCTTCTCGCCATCGGAAGTCACTCTCCTCGGGCCATTGGTACGGCCGCATAAGGGGCGGCTACCTAGCCTCCCTTCTGTGTTTCACGCTCATTTACTCCTGGGCTTAGGGTTGCATCTTCTCCGTCGCTGGTGGTGTCCTTGCTCGCCCATGTTGGCGCGACCAAGTAGCTCCTAGCCCTATGTGAAACGTTATAGCATTCACCTCACTGTTGAATCTTCATTCAACTCTTCATTTGGAAGCAGGTTTTGAAGCCACCTATTACGAGAAAATCCCGCCCACTTTAGCGTCGCAAACGAACGGTCCCGGGCAGAAGAGAGATCTCCACTTCCTCAGGAAAGGCTATGCCGATATAACCAGAATGAACCTGCCTGGCATTTCGAGAAAGTGATAGATGCACGTTGTCATGATCCGTAGTTCACTTCCTTCGCCAATCCTAAGCAGGTAATATAATTTGCCGAGTTCAAAAATTTGAGCGACGTGACCAAGAGAGCCGAGCGAGCAATGGAAATGCATTTCCTTGAGCCGGTGAGAGGCGTAGTGCCAAATACACGCCCAACTTGATGTACCGTCGCAATGGCCACGGCGATCACTGGGATGCCGCTATTTTGACTACCACGAAGTATGTAAGTTACACTAGTCAAAGACGTCTAAGCCGCTGCTAGAATCGCAATATTGCCTCCTACAATGGCGGTCATCTTCTCGGGCATGCGCAGCGTGAGGCGGTGGGGTGACGAGAAGGGTTCAACCTTGGACTCAACATCTCAGCCGCACTCAATAGAGTATAGTACAGGTGACATCATGGGGACCAACCCCGTGTTGTCAGGGTCCCTACACAAAAGTGCCCCTGCGTGAAGAAATGACATGTGCTGGCGATGATCTGATGCAGCGAATTACCGGCTCGACACCCATGCAGCATTTCTTAGCAGAGCTACCCGCGCCGAAGCACTCCATACAGCTTCCTAATACCCCTGGAAAGCCCTGCTCGGCGTTGACCAGGATAAGCGCCGGAGGCCCTGCCAAGACTTTAAGGCTGATGCAGGGCGTTCTACCGCGGAGATAAGGGGGATGGATATTCGTAGAATAGGTAAAATAGAAGCTTATCCGCAATCCCCGTGAGAGACTCCTCTCCACCGTCAGCGCCCAACTGATCGCTAAGATGCGTGCTTCCAATGGCCCTATCCTGGCCTGATTGGGTACCTTGAGCACCCGAAAGCTACTGCTTGACCCAATGTTCGTGGATCTCCTTGTCACTAACACCGTCTTCTAAGCGGCCCTCGCCAAAGTCAACTGCAATGGTGACGTGATGATCGCCGATTCGGATGATGTCCGCGAAGTGCGCGAGGCCTGCTAGACCATCACGAGTGACATAACACTCGTCGGTGGTTTTAAAGACAGCATCAACCTAGACGGAGTGAAGAAGATCGGCGGGGATTTCTTTCACGAACAACGCTCCTGGGAGATTAGCCTACTAAGCGCATGTCCTAAGCCGTCAAAACGCACCATCTCCAGCTCGACTCTCGAAAGCATCAGAGGCTTCCTCATTGTCGATAGCACCGGTCGCCTCGAGCCCCTCAGTTCCCTAGCCTCAAGGTTGTGAACGGATCCTTGAACCTGATGAGCCTCAAGCACGTCGATTTCACCAGCTTAGAGTACGTCGCATATCCTGGAATACCGAGAATCTAAAGACGCTCAAAATGAACGACTTGAATAATATGGGGGAAGGGCACCAGGGCAAAGAAACGCTTCATTTCGTAAGTGTGGTGAGCTCGACTCGGTCGACACCTTCTATGAGAGCCCCATACATACGGACGACGACACTGGTGCCATCATCGACTTGGATGCCGACTGGATGCCCAATGTGAAAGACGTCACGATCGGCTGGGAATTTATGAATGCCCTCAGAATCAACGTTACGGAACTTGGCGTCACGCTTGGGGGCTCGAACACGACCGAAATGGAAATTGGCTCTCTAGAACTAGGGCAAGGCTCGATCAACTTTGAACGCTCGTCGAAGCTGGAGACCCTGAAGGTCGGTTCATTCTACGTCAACACCACTGATCCTTCACTGGGTCCGGATATTGAACAACTGAGTTTGCCATTTGAGGAACTCGGTGGGCTTTATCTGCAGGACTGGAAGACTCTGCGCTCTATCCAACTACCACCGACGGCAGAGAAATGGAAGTCGTTTTCCATACAGCTTGAGGGATGCGAAAATCTTGACCTCACCTCCGAGTATTACGCCTACAAGGAAAAAGTCCGGTACCTCTTGAGTAGGGTTAAAAGTGACCACTCTACAGGATGGTATACAAGGCAACGTTTACACTTCTCTCTGACAATAATCTCTTCTGGGTTGAATATACTTAATCAACCTTCACTACTAGAGTTGCTCTGGTCTTTATCACTGTCCTGGTTTCGTGAACCATAGCTGGCTTCTTGCACAACCGTGTTGCCTGATCGCAATCCACGGTAGACGTGGCTCAGTTGCTTCCACCCGTCGATGATGGGATAGAATCCCGCGATAAGCATCGTTATCCAGACCCAGATGATAGACACAACGAGCCAGGCGACGAAGAATCCCTTTCCAAATACGTACTTGGAAGCGTACATGGGAAGAGGCCTAATGCCACCAAGTTAGTATTCCGCAAGAGCTACATTGGGGGAACTGTGACTTACCAAAGAACCCAGTGTCCCAGGAATGTTGCCGCGGACCATGCTGCTGCGAGGGTTCCCCAATGCTTGAGTCTTGCCTTGTCTGAAGTATAACTTGCCACCTTCTCTTCATGTGAAACCGCCTCTGTCGGTGCATTCGCAGTCTGGTCAAAGGCGAGGCGTTCATTTCGAAGATCGGCCCAATTGTAGTTGGCGGGCTTAATCAATGAAATGACGACTGAGTACACGCCTGGACTGAAAGCAGAAGCGACAGTACCGTAAACACAAGGCAGCGTCTGGCCAGTCGAGGCCACACTGATCTCCCCGTACAGGGCTGACGCAGATCCAAGCCAAACAGCGATTCCGGTAGCGAGGCCCAGCAAAGGCGAAATAACAGCAGCAGCCTGAGACTGCTTTTTCCACAGAATTGCAAAGACAGTGGGCATGATGCCGGGGCAAGTCAGAACACCAAGCATGTACAGCGTCCAGCCCAGGTCGACATTTCCGTAGTACAGCGCCGTGGAAAACGAAGCCGAAAACAGTCCGAAGAAGACGACTCCGAAGTGACTCCACCGGATGGCATCGCGATCGGTCGCGGCGCGGTTGAAGTACTGGCGGTAAATGTCAAAACTAATAATGGAAGAAACTGAAATGACTTGGGCCGAAATCGTCGATGTCACAGCCATGAAGGTGATGAGAAGAACAGCCACGGCACCACCTTTGCCCGCAAGCGCGATGGCCGCATAGGGCAACACGAGGCCATTCGAGATCTCGACGGTGGACATTCGTCGAGGAAATGTTGGAAACCGCTCGGTGGCTTCCAACCCAAGAGCAGAGAAGCTCATCAGCGTTCCAAGACACCAAGGGATCGCGAAGTACGCAATTCCACCGATGATGTATCCGGGAACCACAGCCTGGGGAGCGGCGCTGAAGGCCTTGGCGAAGAAGCCAGTGTCCATGATGACGAGGCCAAAGTTGGCGAGCACGTGGATAATACCGAAAAGAATTGCCTAGCATATGGATAAGTTTTGAGGATTCGGTCAAGTTGGAAACAGCTCAACTTACTCCTTTGCTGGTCATGGTCAGGTATGAGCCATCTTCGTTACCGGCGACGGGGTGGGCTTTCCCTGCTTCAATAATGAGATCGTAGAGACCAGCCGGTGAGCCAATCTCGGGAACCGTAAAAGTCTTGATGGTGAAGAAGCAAATGATGATGGTGATGACGAAGGTGTGGAAGTAGTCGGTGAGGAAAGTAGCCTTGATGCCCCCAACAAAGGTGTATAGTACGACACCGACCGGCAGGAGGAAAGTCGCTGCGATGATGTGCATCCCAGTTCTGATTCATGGTCAGTCGCGTGGAACTCGAATGGTCGACGCTGACTTACAAAGCAGTAATGGCTGCACTAGCACCGAGCAGCATGTTGGCAATGGCGATGATGTTGTTGATCAGGCACAGAGCGATCCAGACAAGATGGCCGGGGGTTCCATAACGGATTCGGATAATTTCAAGCAGAGTGTGCGCCTCCGGGACTCTCATCTTGCACGCGATACCTAGAAGTGAGAAGAAGACGATCATAGGCGAGCAACTGCAATTAGAGTGAGCCATTGTGACATTGCGTGTCCATTAACGTAGCTGCAAGACTTACCCTGCTGCAAACCAGAACGGCCCGGCGACGCCAAAGTTGTAGCCGACGAGTGTACTCCCGAGCATTGCCGTGCTCCAGAGCCAGGAAGAGATGACAGCAGAGGCCGTCAATCCAGCTCCCACGCTTCTGTTGGCCGTCATGAACATCTCGGTGGTTTTGTTGTCCTCGCCAACGGTCTTCTTGAGGACGTGCGTGGCGAATATCATGATGAAGGCGATCAGAAACCCAATGGCAATGACGACAGCATAGCCGGCGGCTTGGGGAAGCGGCGGCTCGATGGTGCCATCGTCCCTCTTGTCTAACCACGACATTTCGTTAATTGTGAATCAATTCGTAGAGCGAGTCTGCGACAGACAGGGCGAGTCTGCGACAAATGGATGCACGAAAAAGGCGGCAGATTTCAATGCATAAAGTCGGAGAAAAAGGGGAAGCTCGGCAGTTCGAATTAATATCTCAAGCATCTGTTTCAATGCCAAGCATCTCCATTTATTGTTATCTGGAATCCCTCCAAGCGTGTCTTTGCGAGCACGCAATACGTGCATGGATATTGCGAAATTGCGACATCGCGACCTCATAGGCCTAGTCAGGATCATGCCATAGGGACTATATAGTCATAATCCAACTAACAGAGACCCCATAACTTAGCGTTGATCTAACTTTTTGATATTAAGATAAGACAAAAGAAAGGATATTGACTTTTTGGAACGATGGCGCCTTCAATTTTCTGAAGCTGGGCCATTCTGAGCCCCCGCTACCGTAGAGCTGGCCTCACTAGCTGATATAGACCGATATAGTATGTCCAAGAGATCAAGCCTCTTGCGATCTAGACCTTTCTGTAGGTGTATAGATCCTTGTCATTTTTACTTGTTTCACTTAATCTACACCCTAAGCGCCATCAAAGTACACAGGCGACAGAAAACTAGGACGCCTCAGTTGTGTTCTCTACTTTGAAAAGGCTACATTTACGTGATGCAAACCCTGCGGTAACTAAGTGAGGCGGTCACAAGAGCTTTTTTCAAGTAACTGACTTCCTTCCACATAATTTGACTTGATCCGGTTTTTAGTCTAAGCGGAGACATGGCGCACTGGAGCTAGACTTCTGTTTCAACATTCGAGACCTACCTCTGGGTTTGGAAACTCCGAACCTAATGCCAAGCATTGCATTCAGCGGCGAATGCGGCCATTGGAATTGCTTTTATTGGAACCGGTAGAGAGGAAAGAATATTGCTGCAAAACGTTGCATCTAGACCATCTAGTACGTCGTGCTTCGACTTTTGAACGAACGAATATTGACACTTGTCAAATCGCGGTTAGGACAGGCTACCGGCGCAGGTTTGGCTCCAGGGGAAGAAAACAAGCTCATACATATGCACCGGGCATCCACGACGAAGAGAATCATAAATGTTTTTGTAGACGCGGAATTTAGTTGACGAGCAATGCATAGACTTGATATTACCTCTTTCAGCGATAGATAGATCATTCGTGTGAATCGTGATCAGGTCATCATCAGACAGAGCCGAAAGGAGACTTCCTAATAAGTCCCACAATACACTACGCGACACAGTCGTGCCTCACACAGATTGCCCTCATTGAAGCACCTGGCCATCGAAATAATTAACCCTCCACGAGGAGCATCTTGAATAAAATGCTCGAGCTCTCTTAAGCACAGGGTCAACGACGCTACTATCATTGTTGGAATGTAATCCAGATTCTTGACTCCTGCATGCGTGGTTTGCCACCCGAGGAACGATAGAAGACTATATAACTGACGCTCTCGCCGGCATTGATGTTGTGAAGCTTCTCGAAAACCCCGTGCCAAGCAAGAAAGGCTGGGACTGAGGCGGGGACGAGTCCGGTTCTGGCTGTAAGCTCCCCGCAAATTCTCTCCAGCCCCAGATTACCCTTGTTCGGGCTACGGAGTAGATGGACGCAGGATGGCGACCGAGCCCCGACGATCATGACGATTCGGAGCAAGATCTCGCGATTCTCCGAGACATATCGACCGAAAACCCGTATGAGCTCTTCCTGAACCATGTTCGGATTTTACGCTTTGCTCGCCAAGCAATAACGGAAGTCAAAAAGTGATAACAATTAGACTACATTTCTACCACATATTCTTTCTCGGAACTATCGATCTTGAAAGTGGCTGTCTCAACTCTCTATTTCATGTGTTCCAAGTTCCAGACGCACTTTTCAATGACTATAACTTGGTCGTGATCTCGACCCGCATAGTTTAACATGTCCTGTTGCAGTTGTTCGTGCACGTCTCCAACCTCTTTGCCGAGGTGCCCGTAGGTTTACACGATGTGACCTGCCAAGAAACCGCACGTAAAATTACATGACCGTTGAGTGTGGCTCAACTCGGCGTAGCACGGCCCGAGGTAACTTATACCTTCCCCGCGTCACATATTCCGAAGTGGCATCACTGAGTCTATCGCAATTTAAAACCTGAGGCCACTTTAGGAACAATTCTTTTCCACGAATGGTGCCTACTAGAGTACTATCAAGGGATCATTAAGGTGTTGATTGAAAATGCTTATTAGACCGGCGATTCTGGGGAAATGCGGGGTATAGTTTGATCTACAATCACGACGCTCAGTCGAGGTTGTCAAAAATAATGTTTTGCCGCTACTTTTTCTGGCTCTTCCTGCCGACCTTCGCTCTCGCCTTGTTAGAAGAACGGTTTGTTTCCTTCCAGCCAGCCGATAGAGCCATTGAAATCCAGGGAGCGACTATCGTTCATGATGCTAGCGACCCAATTGGCATCCAGATTGCTGCTAACAGCCTTGCCGACGATCTAGAGAAAATATCCGGAATCACATCCAAGGTCCTAGCATTGGACATCGTCAAGTCTAATGGAAGCCTTGAAAGTGTCAAGGCATCCGATAATGTCATTATCTTGGCCACAGCCGATTCGCCTCTGGTTCAGATGTTAAACAAACAGGGCAAAGTCACGGTGTCCGAAATTGAAGGGAGGTGGGAAACATTCAAGACCACACTCGTCAAGAATCCACTACCCGGAACTAAAAACGGCCTTCTCATTGTTGGGAGTGACAGAAGAGGCACTATGTTTGGAGCTTACACCCTAGGAGAACAAAGTGGACAGTCACCGTGAGTTGCACCAGAGAAACATCATTCCTTGATAGCATACCACTGACACAGTATCAACCGTCAATAGTCTGCACTGGTGGGCTGATGTGCCGGCGACAAGACATGCTCAGATATATGCCCTGCCAAAGACTACCATACACGGAGAACCAACGGTCAAATACAGGGGACTCTTCATCAACGACGAGGCGCCGTCGCTCACAGGATGGTGGGCTCGACACCACAACGTCACCGACTACACGCTAGACTCGGAGTTCTATGAGCATGTCTTTGACCTTCTTTTACGACTCAAAGCAAACTTCCTATGGCCTGCCATGTGGGCATCGTTCGTCCCTGGCCCCGGTAGGAGATTCTTCACGGACGACCCCCGCAATCAACAGCTTGCGGATGACTACGGAATCGTCGTGTCGACGAGCCACCATGAGCCCATGCAGAAAGCAAGTAACGAGTGGGATGCAGATGAACAAGGTCTTTGGGACTGGGTCAAGAACAACGACAATGTCACTCGGTTCATGGAGGACGGTGTTCAACGTGCGGGTAAGAACGAGTCGTACTTCACTCTGGGAATGCGTGGACCCAATGATGGGGCCATTCAAGCGGATGACCCCATTGCGGTCCTGCAAGATGTCTTCGCGAAGGAACGAGAAATCCTGGCCAAGTATCATGGAAATGAGACGGCAGCAAACCGTAAGTTCCAACTACCGCTTCCCATCATTTCCCTTTTTAGTCTGACAGAGAGCTTCGCTTACTCTTGACCAGAGGTTTGGACCATTTACAAAGAGGTGGCGACTTATTACGCAGCCGGCTTAGTGCCCCCAGAGGACGTAACATTAATGTTTACCGACGATAATTGGGGAAACATACAGCGCCTCCCGACGGAGTCTGAACGAGAAAGATCCGGGGGAATTGGGGTGAGTAAGAAACATCTCGACTGTGAAAGGCCTAACACTAAGCACCAGTGCAGCTCTATTACCACTTTCAGTACGTCGGTCGACCCAAGAGTTGGAAATGGCAGAACACAAACAATTTGGTAAGTTCAATAAAAGCCCAAGATGCTACCAGTTCCAACCAACAATGTGTCATGTAGCCAAAGGTGTTCAAGGAACTTTATCACGCATATCAGCGAGGCGCTGATCAGATCTGGGTCATGAACGTCGGAGATCTCAAGCCCATGGAACTTCCCTTGAGCTTTGCCATGGACCTAGCTTGGAACGCGTCTCGCTTCGACTTTGAGACCATTCCAACGTATCTCAAAGCGTTCGCAGAGCGAGACTTTGGGCCGGAGCACGCGGAAGACATCGCCTCAATCCTCCTCACATACAGCCACCTGGTCGGAATGCGCAAATTTGAGTTCACCGAGGCAGGCACCTACTCTCTATTGAACTATCATGAAGCAGAGCGCATTCTCAAGGCATGGGAGGACTTAGGTGCACGAACGACGGAGGTTGGTGATGGTCTGGCAGAAGATCGCCAAGATGCTTTTTATCATCTCGTTGCATATCCCGTGCTAGCTGGCGCCAACTACCACTCCGTCGTGATCGGTCAGGCCAAGAACTACCGCTTCAGCCTCGAGCGAAGGAACTCGGCAAATGTCGTTGCACGGCAGGTTCTGGAAGACTTTGAGGCCGATGCCGACTTTGTGCAGAGATACGACAAGATAGCTGGTGGCAAGTGGGCAGGCATCGCGGCGACGCCCAAGTTTGACGTGTCCACTGAAGACTGGCGTCCAGCGTCCAGAGATGTCGTGAGTAATCTGTCGTACGTTCAATCAAGACAGAACTTCGACTATGGCTTTGGAAACCTCGGCATCTACGCAGAGCAGTCCAGCAGTGCTTACGCTCAAGGCCGAATCTGCGCCTCCATCAACGCAGGCTGGCCTACGAAGAACAGCTTTTCTCCTCAGCTGCCTTCTCTCGACCCTTACTCACCACAAGTTCGGACAATCGATTTGTTTCACCGCGGGGATTACCGTGTTCCTCTAGGGTGGTCTGTCCAAGTACCCTACGATTGGGTTCAAGTCACGCCGACCGAAGGGGCTTTGACACAAGATCGGCTAGAGCAGCGCCTCAACGTGTCAATCGACTGGTCTAAGGTTCCTGTGGGTTTGGAGGAAACCGTCAAAATCCGCTTCGAATGGGATCCAGAATCGTATTTTGATCTGGTCCATCTCCCTATTCGAAATGAAAGGGTACCAGATGACTTCCAAGGGTTCCCTGAAGCTGGTGGACTAATCTCAATCGAAGCGCCTCACTTCCAGAGAGCTTCTGACGAAGACGTAGCTTTTGAACATATTCGGCTCTTAGGGACACGATCAGAGTCAGGATCCGTTGCTCTCAGACCATACAAAGCTGCTCGCGCATCTACCACCGCAGCAGAAGCAGCGTGGGTCGAGTACGACATCTACATCTTCAGTAACTCCTCACCGGGTCTCACGGCCACCATCTACGTAAACGGTGCACTTGAAACTGACCCTGACTTGCCGATGAAATATTCCCTCAGTCTTGTCAAGGGCTCGGAGACGGCAAACTTCACGCGTTTGCTCGACGAGCCGAGCACAGCTGGAGATGTTCCTCCAGGGTGGACCGAGTCTGTTGCCGATCACGTTTGGACAAGGAAGCTAGCACTTGGTTCAGTAAAACCAGGAGTGTACACGCTGCGCTGGCAGGTCAATTCCCCGGAGGTATATCTCGAGAAGATTGTCTTGGACGTTCAGGGCCGCCTCGCACAAAGCTACCTTGGCCCCCCTGAGACACCGCTTGTGTGATAGGATGAGAAGTATGCTAGTGAATCCTATATGCTTTTAATTTGCAGACAGACCGCCAGGGCATATATAGGGCTACCCTTTTGCCCGGCTCACACTCATCCAGTCCGTTTGTACTAAAATCATTGAGACCGCAAGAAGCACCCTGCTAGCCAGGTATTCTGAAGCCTAAGAACACTTTTCGTTCTTGCCGTGGTGAGGCGTGGATAACACCAAGTGCTAGTTTTATAACTGGCCAAACGTGGTGTGACACTAAGACGAGTCTAATATCTGGTTGAACTAGTATCCAGTTGGTTGGAGATGGGTAATGAAGCCCTCGTTTTTGTCTCAACGCCACGAGGTCGACAACTTCTAGCTTGTTCTCTGTACTCAGCGGTGGAACGATGAGGTAGAAGATCTCCTCTAAACTTCCAAGCCGGGTGCTTTGGATGTCTTGGGCCATTTTTGCAAGTTGGGTATTGTGAAGGGTAAAGGACTTCCACGCTGAATCGTCATTGCCCCCCTCAATTTCCATGGGCCTTATGCTCGCTCCTTTAGCAATTGGCTTCGGCATCGTTTTTGCTACACTCCACATAAAGCCAGAAAACATATGCTGGGCGAATAGCGTCTTCAAAGGGGTGTATGATTCGACCGCCAAGATCGCATTCGTTTTCTCAGTGTCGTCCTTCTTGGGAGATACGGAGCATGGTCGACGCATGTATCGATGCGGGCCAGGCCCAGAATGGCAGCTGGGCACGTAGCCGACAATCCGACGGTCGTCCACGTCCACATCAAGCAAATTGTCATCCTTCGCCGAGTCTCATTTCACGCACTCTGTTGATTCGTGTTGCTCAACTTTGATGATTCTGGCAGCACCGTTCGGCAACCACCAATTAAGGTCTCGGTTCAGGGCGGGCGTATGTTGGCCTAGCAGTGTGAGGCATCGCTCTGTGGATGTCCCTTTCGAGCGCAACCACGTGTCGCTCTTGGGGTGCCGAAATTTGATGTCCTGGACTTTTTTCTTGATGCTACCTTCAACATCCCCTCGCTGGTCTCCATCTTGTGAATTCCCGGTTTCATGTATGGAGTACAGCCACAAGGAAAGCGCAGCGTCCATCTCGTCAGAGTGGGCTTTCCAGCTCCCATTTTTATCTTGTTCCACGAAAAACCTGACCAACTCGCTTTTGAGTTTGGGTTCGGTGCTGGGTTCATACTCGGTCGCGGGTTCGAACTTGCGTTTGAGTCTGCACTTGCGTCTGGGTTTGTCCTCGGGTTTGGGTTTGGACTCGGTGTTGGACGTAAGAACGGCAATAGACCAGGTGAGTTCCTGGTCGATAAAACCGCGATTCGAATTGTCATCTGAACTTTCATCTGAACTGCCATCTGAATTCTCATCTGAATTGTGGTCTGACCTTCTTGAACCGGCATTGAAGAGTGTGTTCATCACAATTTCAATGGCACGAGCCAAGGCAATTGCCTCTGTCGACGCAGGACCATACTAGTTGGCGAGTTCCCCGAGGTCCCTCCTTATTTTCAATGCTCTCAGGGCCATCGATGATGCATTCGGATCACTATCCTGCCTCGCCAGGTTGATCGTTGGATTTGTCATATTTATACCAGAACACAGCGGCTTCAGCCTCTCGCAATTGGAAGGTTTCTCGACCGCATTGACTTTCCAGTCCCAAGGCCTGTTATGCTTGCCTCCGTGAGCCGCGTCAGAAGGTGGCCACGGATCTTTTTGGAGGTTCGCAAGGGTCATTGCCAGCCAATCCAGCTCATGCTCCGAAACTAGGCGCTGAGAGTGTGGAAATTTGGCGAGATTGCGGCGGACACCTACTCTGAGCATAGTCATGATGAATACTGCACCAAGTAGGGTGACTGATGCTGACCAGTGCATAGCGCGCAAGTCGATGAACTGGATGATGTAGCCGATGACTGTGACCAATGTGCTGATGATCGCCATGCCTGATCGCCACCTGCCCTTCTCGTTTGCTTGCTGAGATGTTGTAAGTATAGCTTGTGAATCCGGAGGAAAAATTGCAAAGGGCTCGAATTTCTGGTCGTTAACGATGCCGGACTTTTGTAACCAGATAACGTAGGCTTGAGTTCCATGCTTCAGGCGATAAAGCTTTTCCGAAGTGCTAGCCTCGACAATATGGGAACAAAGCAACATGCCGGCTACTACCAAGATCGTTCCAATAGCAGAGCACGGGAAAGCATAGCGCGCAACAGACTTTCCATCCTTAAGGAGTTCGAGTATGGGATAGTAGGTGGCGAATCCAAGGTAAACAAGAACACCAAGCTGCAGAATGATGCCCAACATTGCGACTATATACAACTCGCTTCTTGAAACTTAGCTGTGGACATTGAGCGTGAGGTTCAGCGCACTTGCATAGATGTTTCGAAGAATGACAATTGGAGGGCCGCTGGGACTCTCCTCGGGATCCCGGCCTTCTGAAGCAAGCTTGCCGGAGATGCGCTCATAAGTACTAGGCTCTGTGAGAATGTGAGATAGAGTTCGTCAACGTAGAAAGGCTCACTGACCGTACTCCGGAAGATATTCATCACCCAAATCGTCCTCGTCCCCGAATCTCAAGGTCACATGGTCCCCTGCCCCATCTGCTCTATCTCCCTCTGGCAAGAGAATGATGAATTCACGAATGGGTCCATTACCCATCACTCTCACAATCGCCTGACCGTTCCAGAGTTCACAGACCTCGCCTGAAGTAGAGGACATGAGCTCGGATTCAGCAGTAGCGCGATTTCCCTGGCTCTTCCAATGACGGCTCTGAGCCACGAGGGACCACCGACCCTGATGGCACCAACAACAGCCGTGATGATGCCCAACGGGGCCATGGCCAGGACAATGTTGTCAGCCCAGCCCGTAGACTGGCTCATGTACTGCATGGTGACTCTCTCTCCGAACAGCGCCAGCAGTCTAAGTGCAGCACGGTGTTAGTAAACGGGTTGGCCAGTTCGGAAGGTTGTACGTACGGCGCGAGGTCAGAGAAGAGATTGTTGGAGAAGTCATCGCCAGCGTCGCCGGCAGCAACGCAAGTGATGAGATAGGCTCCGATGAAAAACCGGAGTTGTTTAGTGGCCAGCATTTTAACATGAAACCACTAGGAGGTTTAAATTAGATGTTGAGACTTAATAGGTTGTTTTTCTTATTTCACGATGTTGCTGGGTTAGTTAAAGCGGCCCTAGCATCAACGAATGCTAAAGATTTTACACCGCCGTCTGTTGCCTACCATTCTGCCTAACCCCTCAATGACAGTTACCGTAACGCAGCATCACATGAGCGGACGGTAAGCTCGGCTATACGGTACTGCGGGGGAACGGAATGCCTCAAGACGGCTCTCACGTTAGTGATTGGAAATACATCGCTTTCACGACGCCAATAACGACCAAACATGCTCTCAGGACTCCCGCTGCGACATCTGCAGCTCCTTTCAGCTTCCATCCAACCTGCTTACTGTGCAGGTCGATCACTACTCAGCATAGCAACATGCCTGAAATATTGGAGTAGTGTAACCCCGAGGTATCATTCAGATAGTTCCATTGGCACTGTCGATTTGATTTCTTGCTTGGCGTCAGCTGGCACTTGTTGGGTTGTTTCTGGATACGTCTCGGAATGGTCAGCTCAACGAAAATCTTGGCGACAACCCTCTTTAACGGTTGGCCTAACTATTTCCTGCAGCAGCCCCCCGAGCCTGGTTGGGCTTCAACTACTGCACATTGGGCAGTGACTGAATACACCTGGACCGGTGACCGCTTGGACAGATTTGATTCGTGGCATTTCTTACAATATGACAGGAAAAGGGTCTTTGACATTGCAGAGCGACGCGTAATGCGAAAGGAAGAAAAAACAAGGCAGGGGATCTGTTCCCTCCGCTTTTACGTGTTATTGTCTGCACACGTTATAGCTTTCACAAGTCACTCAACCAATGACTCTCCATATTCTTTCCTCTTCCCTCCACCACATCCTTTCTTGTACTTGAGTGGCCGTATAACCCACGGCTAGGGTGTAAAAGGATGCCGAAAAGGAACCGATCTGATTCCATAGGCCGAATGTCAAACATCTCTCCCCGCCCTATTTCCACTCATCTTCTGCTCCAGCTTCTGAAGCTCCCCGACCACATCCTCCAGGAACTTCCGCTGCAATTCTTCATCGTCCATGTTTGTCTCCCCAAGCCCAAAGTCACAGCCCAGACATTGTCTAACAACGCGAGGATATGTCAATCCCATCTGCCGGACCAAGAGATTTGCGAGTCTCTCAGCAATCAAGTAGTTCGAGAGTTGTTCGCCGCCAATGGTCTTCAAGATGTTGGCTTTTAGCACTGGCCATGGTTGACCGAAGCCTATCTCTAGCAGTAGAATGCCAAAATTAAATAGCAGGTCGTTTCGTGCCCCGAAGAAGATATTGCTTGACGGGCCAATAACCTGTCCGTCATCAGTCGACTCTGCTGCTCTTCCCTTTCCTTTGGATGGTCGCTGGAGCTTGGCCATGAAGTGAGGGCTTTTCAACTGGGTGGCCGCGTTTGGTGCATTTGACACTTCGAAAAATCGGACACTTTGACCCAGACCGCACTCAGAAAGCCAAGGCGTAGAAGCGTTGGGTGTGAACATCCCGAAGCGTCCCGAGGCAAATTCCGGTCCTGGGATTCATTTGCAGTCGTTGAAAATACTCGCAGAAGTCTAGGCTTGTTGAGGCTCAGCTTGAACCGAGTACGAATCTGTCGTAACCTTTCTGCCACTGTTGGTGCCTGACAGAAAAAGTTAGAAAGACAGGAGCAACGGCTGAAACACGAACTCACATCTTGGTCTTGGCTTAAATGCACACGAAAAGCCTGAGCCTCCGAACAGAGCCGCTGAAGTGAGTCGTTGATTTGCGCTACCGTTTTCTGGCAGCTGAGGAACGATCCCTTCAGCGAATCGACGCGGTTGCGGTACAAGGCGTTCGACATCAGTCCCTCCTGGGCTTCTCCGGACGAGGGCCGGGACATGATGTCCTGAACCGCTTCACGATCATTGGTAATGGCGGTAAGAAGATTGATGGTGTGGTTGCGGAAAATGGTTCGTTGGGCCCCAAGCTTGGCCTCGAGCTTGAGTACCTCGCGCGGGTACTGCTTAAAGACAGAAAACGCTTCGAAGACACGTTCGGAATGATTGTAGGCTTCAATGGCGAGTGGTATTGCAGCCAGAACAGCTGAGAGGATGAGTTCTACGCCACTCATTCTGAGATTGAGAACGGACTGAGTACGGCGTGAGTGAGATTCTCGCAAGCCTTGTCCCATGTGCTGAGGGGTTACGTGATCTCATCCTTCAGCCTCACTTTCTCGATACCTCAGTGTAACAAACCAATAATAAGCAGCGATATATAGATACCCCGCAGGAAGGCATCAAGATATTCCGCGTCCCGGCCTCCCATGCTGAAATTGGGCTTCTTTATGGCGTTGCTGTGTCCTCAATCAGCCGTATCAGTCAGCCGTACAGTTCCCAACATAGTACGCCTTTTGAGCAAACCCTGGCATTCATATATATCATTCTCCATTCTAACATCTTTCGTTGAACTATTTTATGTCTCAACTCACTCGCGCGGATGTCGAATCATGGCTACCCGATCCATCGCCGACCAGCACCTTTGGACTTGCGTGCCAGCTTTTCACAAGCATAGATGGGCTTTTCATGGCTCTGCCAAAAGGACTGTCTGCCAGCGGCGATGCCCAAATAGCTCAGAAATGTCAGAATGGGCAAGAGCGGTTCTTCCTTTGGGGCCAAGGCCTCGCTGTGGACACTGGACGCCTCGATGAACTTCTGGACACGTCAACCGAACTTCAACTACGGGTCCTGTCGCTACTTTTCACTCTTGGGAATGTGGTTTACCAAGCCATCTTGCGCCACGAAGGTTACAGCTCAGGCAAACTTGCCGAGGAATGCAGTAACCTACAAAGCCAGCTCACTACCAGCACGCTTCTCGAAGGCTTCCATCAAAGGACCCCCGATGTGGACGCCCTGTCCGACTCAGAGATATCGGAATACGACAATGAGGATCTTCTAGACGACCTAACGACATACATCGATTGCCTTATGGACCTGGCGCCTGCACTAGAGAAGCCTGCCATGGACAGTCCCGAAGCTATGGCTTCATCGGCTAAAGCTGAGGAGTTCTCGGCGGCGAACCCACAAGCTTTGATCTTTTGTCGAAAGATTCAGGACAGGTTCAAAAGTCTCCCCAGGTTTCTGGTCGAAAGGCTTGGTAACGCAAACAGCAGTAGAGCTAGGAAACTTGCTGCCCTTTCCGCTCGGCTGGAATACAAGGCGAAGCAGGACACGCGGGATGATTTCAGTGAGAGCTTGTTCTCCGGCAGCCATCCACAACTCACAGACACGACAAGCTCAAGTCACCCTTCCCATTCCGTCTTCGACAAAGTCAGTGTTATTCGCAGGAGCGGTGGCGCTTCAGATGAAGCAGATAGCGACAACGGATCCGAAGCAACATTTGCTACCTTCTCCACCACCATCTCTACAGTTGATTATGGGCGACCTCGTGTTCCCCCGCTACCCGATGATACCAGACCCTTCTTGTGCTCGTTTTGCGGTACATGGGTCTCCGGGTCCACCGAACGAAAAGCGTGGAAGTGAGTCGCGACATAACAACTATCAGCGGATTAGCTCAGCTAATTCGTACAGAGCACATGTGTTTCGAGATCTTGCGCCGTACCTTTGTACCTTTGAAGACTGTGCTGAGCCAACGGCGCTCTACACCTCCTGCCAGTGGGGCCGCTGTGACAAGTGCGAATACTCCCTATTGCATCATTTCCAGAAAGTGCCTGATGCACCGGGCGGCCACAAGCATTATCATTTTAAGCCCTTCATTGAGAATTTCGCACTCAGCCGGTGGCCTATGCCCAAGTTCGCCGGGTTTCGCACTCAGGCGGATAAGCAGACGCCCAGCTCGGCAATGCTGGACCAACAATACGACAAGCCCACGGCGATTTGTGGTAAAGGCTCTATCAGCGAGGTCCAGGTTCGTGCGAAGCGAAGTGGCAATGAAAAACAAGTCTACGCCGTCAAGTGGTTCTACCATCGTCCCGACGAGTCGGAGAAGAAGTATGCGAAACGCATCACAGCCGAGTTTTCCATTTCTTCCTCTTTGCGCCACTCAAACATTATACACTGCACCGATCTGTTTAAGGACGAGAACTCGGGCAATTACTGTCTGGTTATGGAGCTCTGTCCTGGCGGCGACTTATTCACTGCCATCACCTCGGTTGGCAAGTTCGAGGCTTTACAGGCAGATTGTTTCTTCAAGCAATTGATGCGGGGTGTCGAGTACTTGCATGAGATGGGCGTTGCACATCGCGACCTCAAGCCAGAGAACCTCCTCCTTAGTACCCACGGCGCTCTCAAGATCGCTGACTTCGGCAAGGGGGAGTGCTTTCGAATGGCTTGGGAGACAGACGCCCATATGGTTTCGGGATTGTGCGCTTCTGCGCCGTACATCGCTCCTGAGGAATATACAGACATGGAATTCGACGCTAGAGCCGTCGACGTTTGGGCTTGTGGCGTCATCTACATGGCTATGCGCACAGGACGACATTCTTGGCGTGTGGCAATCAAGGATGAAGATAAGTTCTATGTCAAGTATCTCTCTGGACGTCGGGATGAGGAGGGATATGGGCCTATCGAAGCTCTCCATCGCGTAAGCACCGTCTTTACTGCCAGGCTGTTCTTTTGCTAACTTTGTGAATAGGCCAGCTGTCGTAACGTCATATACTCGATTCTCGATCCATTGCCTTCCCGTCGCTTGACAGCTTCGCAAACTCTGAAGTCAGAGTGTCTTCGCGAGATACAGCTCTGCAGGGCTGGCGAGGAGGGTCTGTAAGTAGGAAGAGTGAAAGGAAATCATAGCTGGGGGGCGTATTTGCACCGGTTGACAACGTTTCCAAGATAAAAGGCGCATTATTAGCCCTGAATATAATGCATTTGATAGACTGGCATCGTGTGTCTCCGGTGTCAATTATGACTCTACTTAGTGCTAAGCACACACACCCTAGCACGCGTGTTACTCCTCGTGGTGGTTTTAACCGGTCCCAGGTGTAAGAGGACCGGAACCACGGCCACTCGCTGGCAAGACGACAACGATGATACTGTTTTCTATTTACACCGGCTCTTTCTTCTAGTCAGATGGCTACCAATTTCCTACGCTAAAGACATGACTCTCGGCATTTCTACTACGTCCCATCCGGCAATAATAGATATGATTCCACTATTGAAAGTATAGTAATCCGAGACTTCGCCTGTAGTCTCTTGCCTTAGATCTCATGGCGATGCTAGTGCACGGAGTGTTACCTAAGTTACGTGGCGTAGGTTCGTGCAAGTCGTTAGGTGTCATTAGTAGGTCGTTTATATACTATTCACCAATTGCAAGGCCGTGCTAACGCATGTTGCTACTACGAACTTTGGACTAAAGTCCACAGCTTGGGTTAAACATCAAGCCGTCCACGGAGATGACGGACGCCAGCGAATTCCCAAAACCCACGTTCCATGACAATATTCTTCATGGGGAAACCGCAATGCCATTGACTCGCGGACGGAAAAGTCACGCGGGAGCAGTCATGCCCAGTTTAAACAAAGGCCCATTCTTCCTCTATCTACACCTGGATGCATCTTCTAAAGTCTATTGCCTTCAGTTCATTGTACCAGCTCACCACGGAAGGGGCTTGCCATCATGGTCTCGGAAGGTACCGCCGTCCTCCTTTGTGGCAGTGATGATTCTCTCAGCAAGATCGGTGACACTCTGCTCGACCGTGATGACGCCAAATTGGCTCGGGTCAACGCCAGTCCCACCAAATGTCTCCTCAGACATATCCGTCTGGACCAGGCCCGGGCTCAAGACGAAGCTGATCAGCCAGTCCTCCTCGAAGTGAATCCGTCGCATAAACCAGTTGAGGGCCGCTTTGCTTGCGCCGTAAGGGCCCAGGATTGGAGGCAAGGATTTGAAGAATTCCAGGCCTCCAATCGTTCCGAAGAGGGACGTGATGGCGATAAAGGTAGGTCGTCCGCTCTTGCTAGCCTTGAGCAGCGGCTCAGTGGCCTGGAAGAGAAGCACAGGTCCAATGGTGTTGATGGCGAAGTGCTCAGTAATTGAGCTGACTGAGCCCTCTTTCACAGACTTTGCATCTTTGGAGATGCCTGCGTTTGCAACGACAACATCTAGAGACTCGATGCCGTGCTCCTTGCGCAGGGTTTCCACGGCAGTAGCAGCATCGGACTCAATGGCAACGTCCAACTTGACGAGGATCAGGCGAGAGTTTTCGCCCTTGGGAAGATCGGCAAGCGTCTTGGATGAGTCATTGGAGGGGTCGCGGACAGTAGCAATGACCGTCGTGGATGGCTTTTGCAGAAAGACAGTAGTAAGGCCCCGTCCAATGCCGCGGTTGGCGCCGGTGATGAGTATGGTCTGTATTTCGCTCATTCTCAAAGTTGAAGAGGGGAAGTGTTGCTTGAAAGGTTGGTTGTTGATGTTTCATTCTAAAAAGATATGTCCCTCATTTATAAGCAGGTTGCATATGCCCTACGAATCACGAGTCTCGTATTCAAGAAGACGTGGATCCTACAAATTTAAGTTAAGGCTTTGATGATGGAATTACATAGAAAGCCCAACGACCCCACCGTGAGCATTTGGCGAGGGGTTGATCTCCTCATTTAGGCTAAAAAGTCACTCACTGGGCACTACTGAGAGGTCGGTGCTTTGACTATGCGGCCGAGACAGTGTTCTGCTTTGGTTGCTTACGTTGAAAACCGTCGATGCAGGAGAGACTGGGTCCGCAATGCGGGCGTGGGGTGTAGGAGCGTCAAGAGGTGTGTCCGGCAACATGACAAAATTCCTTTCAACGTTAAGGCACCAAATTATCATCAGACCGATATTCTACGAGAGCTGGGGATTGATCGGGAAGCGCATTTCAGACAACAAAATAGAAACTCCTGGAACAAGAAAATAAATTGAATAGTTCGGAACCCCTGTCTTCGCAAATTGTCACGGACTCAGCGTGTCTATCTTTTGCTCCTTAAAACTTAGCACGAATACTAGGCAACTTGAAGCCACGCTTTTTCTGCTTGTCAATCTCGGCCATGGCCTCTGCGAGTTCCTCATCCGAAGGCATATTGACAACCATCAGATATAGCACATTCTGTTCATATTGATTAGCATTCATCAGTGCTTGAGCAGCGTCAGCGACATACCTTTTTCAGAGCCTTCTTGACAGTTCCGCCAGCACTACCCAGAAGACCGCCCTGGATCGGGCTCCTTGCCATTCCCCCTCTTCCGTTGACTCTTTGAAGCCCATCATCTTGGACACGGGTTCCCCGCCCGAGGGATACGAGACTTCGCAGGGGGCCTTGCCGCCGAGGGTGGAGTCCCCCGAAATGGCTTCTTGTCATGGGCGGAGGGTTAATGCGCCCGCCTGTCACGAGAGATCGGAACGATCCGCTGCTGGCAGGATGGTTTGGGTCTGCGTACCGAGACGTAAACGTCGGCTGTGGCACCTGGGATAACGTGCTGTCGGGATGCTTGGCGGAGAATCGAGCTTGAGCTCTCTTGTCGTAGTACTCATCGACGAACACCTTAGCGCCGCTGAGCTTCTCTTTCTTCGTCTTGGCTTCTTGGCTCTGTTGGTCATCCAACTCATCGAGAGCCGGGAACACGAGTGGCGCACATTCTGGGAATTCAATCTCGCCGCTTGATGAACGAAGCTTGTGTTTCATCTTCGCCATGCCAGCAGGGCTTAGCGAGGTGGCAATAGTCGATTGCACCGTTGATTGCTTCTGTGCCTCGGTCGCATCCGGGTTGTAGGTCAGGATCAGACAGAAGAGGCCACGGGGGCGAAAGAAGTCGGCGTTGGCTTTATCCAAGAACGAATTGGTCCTGGTCCTGACCTGCACGTCCTCTGCAACCATCACCGAGGCCTGGAGAGCAATTCCAACAATCATGGGGAAGTGCGGCGCCCAAGTCAGTGCGCCCGCTGCGATGTTGATGGCGGTAAACCACGGCGATGCTTGACTAGACTTGTGAAACGTCTCTAGGAAGTCGAGAAACATGTCCTGGGAGATGTCACAGTCCTCAAGGACGGGTGCATAGGCCCGGATGAATCCACGCTGCCGAGTCTTGGGCCTGCGCTGAGGCAAGACGACAGGCATGGGTATTTCCGGGCGGTCCCCGTCGTACGCCGGCGGGGGATAGCGCTCGGCGAGAGACTTTCCCAAGTTCTCGACGTGACGTTGCGCTGATTGTTCATCAATGTGGACTTCGGTCTCTGGTTCGAGTGCACGAGGTGGCAGAATCTCATCCTGAGTGGCGTCAAGCTCCCACAGAGCCTCTTCGTCGCGGACGAGCTCTTCGCTCCGTACAAGGGATCCTCCGTCCTTGTTTTTCCCCTCGGGATTCTCAGCGTCGATATTCTTTAATTCCGACGGACCGGCCTCTGCCTCGGTGGTCCTGGGCGTAGTTCGACCATCTTGGTATGTGGTATAGCTCTCCGAAGCGAGGCCGATGCCGCCAGCGACACCTTTTACAAAATATCGCTTGACAGGTTCGAGAAGTCCTCCTTGGCGCATCTTTAGGGTCAGGCAGGCGTTGAAAGCTTAATGAGTGTTTGATAAAAGCTGGCAAGTAGTATGCAGTGCAGATGATATTGATGAGGACTGCGCGGGAACAAATATGTCGGCCATCTTCTCTATTTACATTATTTCGAGGAGGCCTGCCGTGATCCTAGTTTGTATGAACGAGAACGAGAACGACGCTAACTTCACGCAGATATATGACGCCTGAGATCCTGGTGTAAACGAGAACGACGGGTGGAGTCGCGGGTTCATCCGCCGCAGTCTACCACACGGTCAGCGGAGGTAAAATGGCAACTACATCATGCAAAGAATACACTCCTAAGACGCATAAGTGGTCTAAAGCCACGCACGCTTGATGCACAGGATGAGTGCGTACCAAGGGACTGGGAAATCTAATTCATTTTAAGTTATGGAGTGTTCCGTCCCAGCTACAATTGGCTACTGCCTTTGTGTCATCTAGACTGTGCTCTATTTACTCTATTACGTCGATCATGTCGAGATGTCAAGAACGAATTGAATTATTCTCTCAGACAACCTGAATGCGTAGATGAGGAGGGTGGTCGAGTTCGAGGGCCAGAACTCGCGCAGCGACGACTCCCGACGACGCAATCTATAGATGTTATCGTAGATGATACCTTTCACAAGCTCGAGATATTTTCTTGAGACAATTGTTCGAAATAAGAACATAGCGCTATTCCTATGAGTTTTTATTTGTCATCTGGCTGAACCTCCAGGACTCTGATTGCTAGACTTCGCGAGTCGTCCTGCCGAGTTCCCGCACTGTCCAGTTATTGCTGCGTTTGCCTGGATACTACCTTGTTCAATATCCTGGTTCTATTTCACCACCATTTCTTCTATCAATCCAAGATAGACCAGGAGCACATGGAATATTTCCTTTGCAAGCTCCGTGGCCTTATTTATTGCCAAGGTTGGTAAAAATGCCAAGCCACCAAGGAATTCAATACCTTGCCAGGCCCCAGTGAGACTAAGCCCTTTCCTTGGTAAACAATCTAGCACCATCCTTCCTCAGGCCATCCAGCAGCCAACAAACCCCAAGTGTTGATAAGTGTGATTTCTCAACAATTTCTTGTCTCCGTCATTACCTTGGACTCCCTCGTCAGTGCTGTCTCAGTAACCTTTTTGACTCAACAACTCAGCAATGAATTCTAGCAACCGTGACATCCCAGGCTTCAACAGGTTATCCACCTGGGTCTCCTATTACTCGCCAACCGAGTCTCCTCCAAGCAATAAGAAAGCCACTCCTGAAGGTCCGCCACTCGTTGTGCTCTGCACCTGGGTTGCCGCCAACCCCAAGCACATCGCAAAGTACACGGCCAGTTACCAACGACTTTATCCCAAGGCAAGTATTCTTGTCGTCCAAACCTGGACGTACGATATCATTCTCCGACCGACCGACGGCTACCACTCGACACACCTTCAGCCAGCCCACGACATTATACTCAGCTTCGTCGACGCAGACCAAGGGAGTGACGATACCGGCATAGTCTTTCATGGGTTCTCCAACGGTGGCGCCCTGACAACGGGCCTCTTATCTACCATGCTTCGCTCCTCTCGCCCCCTTCACAAAGACTTTTGTCATGCGCTGCTTCTCGACAGCTGTCCTGGACAAGGGGGCTACTCTGCATCCACACATGCCATGATTGTGTCCATGCGATTGCACACATTTTCTTATCCCGTATACGCAAGCACGTCGCTTCTCGTCTACATAGCAGCGTTATACATTATTCCATGCGGTCCCTTGGGTATAGAGACAATGGTGGATCGGATCCGGCGGCGATTAAACGACGAGACACTGATAGGTCCAAATGTTCCACGGCTGTATCTCTACTCGAAGGTAGACCAACTTGTACATTGGACGGATGTGGTCTCTCACGCTGGGATACGGTTAGTGACTTTGTCAGGACAGCCTGCCTTGCTGGAGTTAAGAAGATGTAAACAGCGTTGAACTAGAAGAGATCTTGTATAGTGTATTTTGAGCTAGCTACTAGAGTCACGGTGATACTTCACAGAGACCGATCCCACTTCCTAGTTCAAGTCACTTTCCCACTCAGTCGACATACAATGGGTGAGGTTCTGCAACTATATATTTCCCCAACGCTTCCTTAATCATCCAGGCCCTCTAGAACTATGGACTCCCTATACAAAGCCCACTTCTGCTTCTCACCGTCTGACAGGACGTAGTTGGTGCACGGTAGGACAGCATCCGTAAAGCCCGGCGAAAGCTCTTCCAGCGCGCCCTGTGCAAGGCCTTTCTCCGTGCACAGGGGAAGCGACGTCAAGCCAGCCGTTCGAATACCGTTTTCCATAAGCAGGAAGCTGTTAGATGTTGCAAGATTTGGGGCCGGGAAGCTGTTGTTGAAGTCGTTCTCACGGCATCCTTCGTAGGCGCTACGGAGAACCATTAGAAAAGAGCATATGTGCGAAATGCTTGGACATATACCTAATGACCAAATCCTCCAGCGTAACACCACCCCACTTAGTGCCGTCGAGCTCAGTCTTGGCACCGCTAGCAGGGGGTTAAGCTTGAGGTTGTCAACCACAGGGTTGTAGTATCCTCTGGCATATCAGAACCGGCAACTTTGTCGTCTCAGGTGGGGTATCCAACATAGAAAGTACGGCTGTCATAGCAGACGGCGACGTTCGCCGCATCGTCTTCAGAGACCGCATCAGGTAGCTGGTCGCCAGACGTGATGCAGTCACCCTCTCCCATCCTGCACATGAAGCTAGCCACATTGATTTGTGCCTCCAGTCATCTTTTCTTACAATATCATCGGAAAGTCCACATAAGGATGAGAACTCTTCGTGTGCACCTGAGCCTGGGGCCAGATCGAGGGAATGAGCTGGCTGTACACAATCTTTTCAGCTGTCGTAACAAACGCGCCAAGGTCGATATCTTCTGTCAATTTAAGAGCCACATCCCCTTGAATCAGAGTGGAAAGGGTTTTCTGGGCTTCTTCACTCTCAGAGAAAAGCTCGTTGAGATATTCAAACTCAGAGCTGTCCCAGGAATCGAAAACAGCCCCCATCATGGTGCTCACGTCGTCCTTGATGGTTTCGCGATAACGAGATTCCGAAAGTGATAGCTGCGCTTGCACTGTCTTCGGCAACACCGTGGTAGTTGTTCCCCTCGAATATCTTGGCAGTTTTGAATGCTTCCAGTTTTAATCACGTCAGTTTTCTATTTGCGAACGAGTTTAGACGAGACCTATGGATATTCCACGAATAGGCGTATCCAATACCAAGCATCAGGTTGAGTACGGAGAGCAGATCCCTCATCCACATATTGGATTCGGGCTTGATGGGAGCAAATACTCCCTGGAAATCGAAAATGGTGTTCTGCATGAGGTTCAAAGCGTTGTGTAGCGAATCGTAGAAGCTTTTACGCATTTAAAGGTCTGAATTAGCCCAGCACACATGTCTAACTTGGTAAAACCTACCACATGGATTGCAACAAATGAGTTCAATCAAGTTGCCAAAAGTAAATGCAGCAATGCAGTTCCTTTTCAATATTTCATTAGAGCGGCTCGTTCAATAGATCGTGACTTATAGACTCGAAGCGATGTCCCGGAAGAAAAATACAGCTCTAGAGACACTAGCGTATCAAAAAGACTAATTGACCATGCCATTACATGTCTTAAATCATCATTTCGTATCATCACGCCGACCAACAAACACAGATTTACCAACCATTGACGTGCTCTTCCCTTGTATTCTTACCCAACACGTGTGCGGAAAGCTCGTTGCTCGGCGATCTGACACGGCCCCTAGGAGACGTAGACCCCGAAGTCGGTCGCTGGCTCTAGCGAATGATTGCCAGTAGTAAGGCGATCAACTGTCACACTTTTTTCATGCCATTGAAGGAGAAATCGGGATAATTCAGTGATATTTGATGCCCTCGGTTTCCTCTTTCGATATTAAGCGCAGTAGCCAGATAGAATGAGCATTTGGCTCGCGACTATCTGAGTAAGGGAGCTGACAGGAAGTCACCAGTTCAGAGATACTTGCCAATATTCATATGAAATATATCCAATATACCCTCAAGTCGGTCTACGTCGTATCTGCCGTGAATGTTTGCATGCGAGTGCATTGTTTGTTCCGAATAACAAGGTCAGGATACTTAGATGCACATTTGCCTTTGAGGCTCAACCAGCTTCGTTTCCCAAGTCTCAGGTAACACCTAAAGGTGTATTCTCACGTCCATGAAGGACTATAGTACTAGGTAAAGAGAGCTCGTTGAATTTATGTGCAGTAAAGGTTAATTTACTGGCGTGGCGAGGAAATGCGTGTTCTGTTTATCAACGAGCCTCGGCGCTTCCGTTTACCAGAAAACCATCCAGACACCTGAGATGTAGTCACTCTGTGAAAATAAAAACAACGGCCGAAATTCGAGTATATAATAATGCTCCGTTTGACTGCACAAATAAATTGCCATTCGACAATGGCCAATAAAATGCACGTGGATGTGGATCGTGCGATCGCCTTCGTTGCTGAAATCCGGATAAGACGGCACTTGGACGTTACGCGTTGCACTAAATGCACTGCCTCGCGACGTAATTGTTAGAGAAACTCGTGTTTTTTGTCCTCCACGCTCGGAATTACACAACCTAGACAATAATTATGGACAACCACGTACCGATGGAAGTATTCAATCAGAATGGCCCCGAAGAGCCCGAGCCAGAGCGAAAACGGCCGTCAAAGCTCTTCCACAAAAAGTCAAGGAACGGCTGCCAACAGTGCCGAGCCCGTCGCGTCAAGGTAAGACCTCAGTATCAGTCCTACCACAAGGTCTCAGAGGCCTCCATCAGCAACGTCAAACTGACACTCGAGCAGTGCAACGAAGCGAAGCCCATCTGCCACGATTGTCACAGACTTGAATTGACTTGCATCTATGATCGCCAACGACTACCGATCCATGCAGCGCCCAAGGACACGTCTGAGCAAAGCAACTCAACACCAAGGACAGAAAACAAAAATGATCCTCCAGAATCCAGGGAACGCCGAAAGCTTGAGCTTCAGCTTTTTTACTACTACGTGACTGAAGCAGGTCCTTCGCTTGCCGTGGACAAGGACTCTGCTGAATTCTGGATGGCTCCTCTCCCCAAATTGGCCTTGCAGTCAGATGCCTTACTATACTCGATGTACTTCATGGCGGCACTTCATTCGGCACGCCGTGATCCGGTAAATAAAGACCATCACATGAAGATTTGTCATACCTACCTCGACATGGCTGTACGAGAACATGCAAAGGAGGTCGCGCAGCTCAGCAAGGACAATTTGGATATTCTATGCCTTACGTCGAGCATGCTGAGGGTATACTACTTCTTCAAGTTGAAAGAGCGTTCTCTGCAGCCGTACCAGCCTCCGACTGAGTGGATGAGGGCCACCGGAAGCAGTTCCGCGATATTCAGGCAAGGATGGCCTCTCGTCGAAGACAATCCAGAATCAATCGCCTACAAGATGATCACAAACATACCGACAATCCTGGACGACGAGGCTAGGGAGGGAGAACAAAATCGCCAGGAATTAATACACCTGCTCCAACAAGAGGACAGTCACGAGCAGATGGAGAACTGGGACGCAGAAGTAAAGGAAGCATACGAGACAACGCTAAGCTACATCGGCGGCGTCTGGATCGCGATGAATAACCACGAAAGCCCCGGGATGATCGGCAAGAAGCTCATCATCTTCCCCATGCTGGTGCACAAGCGCTTCATCGACCTGGTTCAGGAGCAGCGGCCGCGGGCGTTGGCGATCCTGGCGCATTACTTCGCGCTTCTCGCCATGCTGCGCTGCTTCTGGTGGATCGGAGATACTGGGCGGCGCGAGGTTCTTGCCATTGCTGAGGTTTTGCCGCAAGAGTGGCAGGATGCGATGAGCTGGCCTTTGCAGATTCTCGAGGAGCAGATTGTGTTTACCGGAGAAGAAGATGCACACATGGAAGAATAGTTGGTGCGTAGGTATTTAAGGGCAGGGGACTCAGATCTTAGTTTTCGGGACAGTTGCTGTCTGAAATTATCATACATGATGATAGATGTGAGAAGTCCCTCCAAACTCATGAAACGGACAGAGGTCAGGCATTGGCTATCAGCAATTCACCTTAATCTACGTCACGCGTTGGCCAAGATCCTGTGCCTCCTGATAGACACAGACACATGTTTGATTTAGTGTCTGACTTCACGGAAAGTTGGCCTAGCTGCGTTGGAATACGGCAAGATGTGGAGTATCTATTATGATATGATAACCCAACAGAGTGGACTTCTTCTCCATTTCGTATCTAAATTTGAGACTACTACTCAATGCCTATTCCTAACTATGCTCCGTTGCCTCAGGAAAGAGGGACAGCACTTGGTATCCTTTCATATATGCCAACTCACTTCAACTCATCATTCATCAACGTAACGTCATCATATGAACCATTCCTCAGGAAATGCCACCCATCCGTTGGAAGATGCTCGCCCATGCCGTCCAACCTATGCTCATTACCATGGATACTTTCTGACCTCATCCTCCTTCTCCAACCTCAACCCATTCGCAACCTGCTTCTCATGCTCCCCATCGAGATAATCCAACAGAACCGTACCGTACTTCTCTCTCCCCTTGTACACAGACACAGCACCGTCCCAGCTGCGCACAGCACTAGCCAACCTCCCAGGAACATAGTCCTCCTTGGACATCTCCGTAACGGGCATGAAGTAGGTGCGCACGGTGAAGACCACGGCGCCCGTCTTGGGCAGCCGACGCAGCGACTGTCGCTCGGAGCGGAAGTAGTGGTTGTCGATGGGCTTGTCGCTCTGGGCCGTGCTCCAGCTCACCGTGGCGTCGTCCTCGTTGCCGATGCTCCAGCTCCAGGCCAGCGCGTCGTCGACTTGGATGAAGTAGTTGTTGCGGGTGAAGAAGGTGTCGCACTTGAGGCGCTTGAAGAACTTGAGCATGCCCGTCTCGAGCTTCTCCTTGTAATGGGGCACGTCGGCCGAGGTGTGGATGCTGGATAGCGACATGCCGTATTTATCCGTCAGTCGCCAGAAGCCTGCCAAGAGGATGGCACCAGCGAGCAGGTAGTATTGTCCGTCTGAGCGTTCGATCATGATAGCCAAGTCGTCTTGCACAAGCCGGGCACAAATCGCCATGGGATCCTCGCGAAGGGGGGTCTCGATAATGTTGAACGACTCGCCCGACCAGAGATTATCGATACCAACGGGAGTCCGCTTGTACAGGCTTGGGTACCGAGCAGGGAGATAGTCAGTCAGCTCTTGGAGAAGCTCCATGGCAGCCGGATAGGCGTCCGGGTGCGTGTCTACGCATTTCTTGCCCCGGTCCGCAATGCGAGCCGCCTTCTCGGCGTGGTACTTGGGGAACTGGTTGTCCAGTTCGATCCATTCCTGAGGCTGGATCGAGCGAAGACCCATTGTGACATTGTACTTCGGCCCGTATCGGAACGCGCGGTAGGGAAGCGGCTTGGTGGTTTCGATGGACCAGTTGGGGTACGGCGCTGGGACGGGAGTCTTGAACGGCTCGGGCTTCTTGCTGTTGGCATAGGGCAGATTTGTCTTTTCGTTTGCGGCGATTCGTCTGCCAGTGCGACTTGTCAGGCGGACGTAGTACAAGACGCCCGACACGACGACGAGCAGCACGGCGGGTATGAGGAAGCCCCGGTGCGGGAGAGAGGTAACGAGGTAGTCCATAGTGAGCCAGCCAGAGGATGCAGAAACGGACTAAAACGGCGAGAGGCTGTGGTTTACTCGACGGAGATCAACGATGGAAACTGAGGCCGTTACAGACTGAATTGACTTGTACAAATCTCGTGGCCGAGGTGTTGGTTATCACCACCGCAGTACACCACAGTCTCCGGGCCTCTCCTCGATCGCGCCGTATCCGTCGAGTCTTCCCGTATCTCCCTTGCCGCACTCGGATTAGCATGCTTCTAACGGACATGATACACGATTGGCCCGTCATTGGGCTCATTCCGTGACGTCGTGCCTCTCACGAGGTATTTCTACCCCGCAGTCCCGTCGCGACGAGAACCGGCAACCTTGTCCAAGATAGGGAACGCAACGCGATAAGTGAAGCTGCGGGGTCGCGATCATCGTTGCCGCTAGACGCTCGGTAGTTCGCCGTGACACGGAGGGCTAGGCTCGTCTGGGGAATGTTCAGAGGGCCGGGAACCTTGTCGGAAATGGGCATCAAGATGCGATGCGGGAGGGCAGATTAGATTGTCGATTTGTAAATGCCATGAAGGGTCCAGTAAGCATCGCGGGAGTGTACTCCGTACTGGTCCATACGCCTCAGCGAGGTGACTATATGAGAGAGAATCTCGCCTCGATTCATAGCAACATCATCACTCTCAGACTTACACTCACACTCAAACACTACCCTCCATCTACTCCATCTACATCTCTCAACCATCACAATGGCCACCGCTATGAAGTACCACGCCAAGGCGCAGTCCACCTTCGAGATCCCTCTCCTCGCCGGCGACAACGCCTTCCTCGGCGACGTCTTCTCCAGCGACCAGACCAACCCCGACAAGCCCATGTCGGCGGGTCTCTACCGCCTCAAGAAGGGCGAGCCCCTGGTCTACACCTACACGTACGACGAGATGAAGATCATCCTCGAGGGCGACTACACCATCACCGACGGCACCGGCCAGAGCGTCACTGCCTCTCCCGGCGACGTCTTCTACTTCCCCAAGGGATCCACCATCACCTTCACCACCACCAACTACGGCCTGGCCTTTTACTGTGGTCAGAGGAAGCACAGCGACTTTTAGGTGTGCGTCTGGAAGATAAATGGAATCGGGAATGCATGAATGAATGAATGGGTTGATTCAGAAGCTAGAAATAAACTGGCTCTCTTAGATAGCAATACATCAATTTGCTAAACACCATTATTTGTTTAGAATGTGAGGTGAAGAAAGAGCCAAAGCTTTTGAGCGTGAAATCCCAAGATTAAAAGGACTAGTAAACCCTGCAGTCATAAAATGCTCCAGATGGACAATTGAATGAGAAAAGTATTAATCAGACACAGACGTCATACTAGCCTATCCAAACATGGAACGGAGATTATTATCCTCCATTACATCAACCCAGTGAACTGCCGTAGATCCGGGCATCTCGCCATCGTACGCATCCCAGATCGCCCGAATAAGTGTCTTGGCCACAATGACTGGCTTGGGCGGTAGACTATTCTCCAATATTCCCAGCCGGCTCATAATAAAATGGCGCGCGTTGCTGACATCCAGCGACATCCGCGATATCGAAGCCGGAGCCAACGTCTCCAACTGCGTCTCGTTAAGCGGCCCCAGAGGCCCGTTGTAGTCGTACCGCGGTCGGAACGGTGCTCCCATAGAGCCCATGCTCAAGTCCCATGGACAGTCGAGGGCATCCAGCGAAGCCTTTGTGTCGTACCGAAGTCCTGTGCTCGCGGATATATACAGCAACGGCTGGATGACGCGACTCCCTGACGACGGGGGGATGTGCTCTAGGACTCGGACCAGGCGAAGACTCAGTGGGATGATCCATTCTTCCCATGATATGTTCCCGCCAATGGATGTCGCATCGTTAATGGGCAGTCGCAAGGAAACTAAATCGGGAAACGTCTGGTATAGCTGGAGCAACGACGCCAGCTGGTACGCTTCCGCCACCCGGGCAAGGTGGAAATACGGTGTCAGATCATCGCCCGTGTCGCTGTTCTGGGGCATTGACGGGAACTCCAGTTCGAGCAGCTGCTCCTCCAGCCTCTGTGCCGCTTGGATCTCCTGCAAAGCAGTATGGAAGTCTCTTCCGGTATCTTTCTGCTGTCTGGTATTGTGGCGGAATGTTCGGCATAATCGTATGGACTCGGCAAAGAGACGAGACGTGACTGTGGAAATGCCAGTCCACGGATGCGGGTAGTTGTCGACGCCGTTGTCGCTCTTTTCTTCGCATCCGTCTTTGCCCGTACTGCAATTGGTCTGCTGTGCTGGAATCGACGTGTCTGTCCCATTTGACAAGTCGTCATCGCTTACCACGGCAAGAAGCATCTCGCAGTATGTCAAACTCTTGTTAAAGAACGAGAGAAGCTCAGCATCCTTCTCGTACAAAGACGGGAGTCTCCGATTCAGGCGATCGAGGAGTAATCTCGCCTCGCGGAAGAACGGCAAGCCTAACTGGCTTGCGTCGATCCAACAAACAGTGGTGCCCAGACAGAACAAGGAGAAAAGAAGACCAGTCGGGACGGTGTCCAGATGCACGCGACTCCTGATGGCCTTGACCTCGGCCTGGATGGACTCGGTCGCCGTCTGCATGAACCTGACGGCCGGCTGGCGCATGTGCGGAAGCCGCGTGGACAGAAAGGCTGCCGACATGCTCTGCAGCGAGCTGAAGACGGATCGAGACTCGTGCCACAGCTCTGTGGCCAGTTTCCGGTTGAGGTTCGCGGCCGAGTCGAAGCCCGACCACGCCGGGCAGACCTGTTCGAACCAGTTGCTGATGAGCAGCGACGACGTGTCCGTGATGGACGTGGTCATGAAGACGGGCATCTCGGTGAACTGGTCCGTAGAGACGAGGGCGGAAGTAGATGCATCGTGCGCCGAGTCCGGGCGGACGCGCGTGGACGTTGCTGTTCGCGGCCGGGCGACGGAGGTCCGCCGTGCAGCCTTCCTGGGAGGCATATCCGACTCGGCAGAGTCGCCAAAGATAGTGAGAGAGGTGTCATCGCGGGTCTTATCGCCTGTTGCACTTGAAACCGACGATAAGTTGCTATCGCGGGAGAGAGAAGCCTCATGCCGGGGCCGCCGAACCAGAGGAGCCACGGTCCGCGCTGGAGCCGGAACCGGAGCCGGAGCAGGAGGAATGGCAGCGATGTCTTCCGAAGCGTCGGCTACTTCAAACTCCATGACGGCGTCCTTGGAGCCCGGCTGGTGCTTGAAAGACCACTTGAACTCCCGCCAGTAGCCGCCGCACTTGATGCCCTTGCGGGTGCACCGGAGGCATTCGGGCCTCGTCTCGTCGCATTTCGTCTTTTTTTTTTGCTGCAGAGTCAGCCGGCGCGTTCACTAACAGCGACCAACGCAGTAGACAGAGAAAGGGAAAAGGGCGCGTGGCCGTACGTGTTTGGCCTTGCATGTGAGACATCCCGCCCGCGATCGGGGGTTTGCGCCAGCCCGGGGCTTAGATGCAGTGAGGCAGCCGTCGGCTTTGGCCTGACGTTTGTTGGACATGGCTTGGGGGTGAGGAGGCTAGAGTTACGATCTGTGTGCAGCAGGAGATGGAGTGGAATAATCGTTGTATTGATGGAGACAAAAGGGCGATACGATGTGTGCAAGAGCCTCTGTTTCTCGTCAAAGTGTGGTTGTTTGGCGTATATGACGCACAGCGAGGAGCAGCCACGCGAGGGCTGGCGATTTATAATTACGGCATCAGCAGATCTTGCCGGGCATCGGAACTGCGTGGGCAAATGCGGGGAAACGCGTTGGACTACTGCGCGGCTTGTACATGAACATTATCTCCAGGACGGCGCTGATAAGCAGCCAGCGAGAGAGTGTGGTTCGTCGACGGCCGGCACTTCCTTCGAGGCCCGTGATAAACACCCAGCGCTAAGAATATCGCTAACGAAGTCGGTGGCGTCGTTGGCCATGGGCCACGTGCGAGTCCCAGCAGATAGATAGATGACTTGCTCTCGCTTGGGTCCTTGTAAGGAGTCTGACGGAGTATTGGGGGCTGCCGGGGAGCCGCAGTCTGTTTCCCTATCACAGACCTGTCACAGATATGTAGAGCAGGTGAATAGGGGTCTGTTCCTCGAAGCGAGCAGCTCCTACGTACGATAATAGAGTAGCAAGAGGCGTCGACAGGGAGGGAGCGCCAGTCAGTCGTGGTCGTGCGCGCGCTGCAAGGTGGAGACTAACACGGAACCAAGCGTGGATAACGAAACGAAGCGAAAAGGCAACATTCGCCATCACTACACAAGAATAGCTTTTGTTGGCTGTCAGATCAAACAAACGCAAGAGTCAGCGCTGGACAGGATTGCAAGCGTGGCAACCCATCGACCAGTGTTTTTCCCTGACACTCGGAGGGAGGATATGGCGGCCGGCCTTTTATCGGAGCTGGTTCGGGGTTGCATTCCGACAGACAGCCGGGCCTTTCTTCTCACCTTCGCCCTCACGTTGACTTATACCTCGGGCTGTGGACTGCCATCATCGCACGCATCGTCCGGCTTCAGGTGGCTCGCGGCTCGTTCGGACTGGCCCTGCACAGCCAAGAGCAAGAGCCAACGGGCGAGCAGGGTCCGGAGGTGCGGGGAACAGCGTGCGACCTGAGCGCGGCGGGCGTGGTTGGGATTGCGTAGGACTTGTCGAAATATACTGACTGTATCCGTACTTCGTACTGTTCTCCTGGATAATGTCTTCCTAGTGCCGTACTCACAGACAGCTCGGATACATATAACATATAGCAAGGACACAAGATGCAGTCTGTCTGTGCCCCGTGTACTTCGTACGATAGACAGCATCCTACCTCGAGCATCCACGAAAAGATTACGGACGGCCTCCCCCCAAAGTTATATCCCGCCACACAACCCATCCATCTCCCTCCCGCGTGATCGCAGATAATCACCCAGCATCGCATGTCCGCACAAAGCATCGATTGCCCGATCACAACAACATCCCAGTGATCCTCTTCCCCAGCTGTCCCCGGCAGACAGACCCGCCGGGAAAGCGGCCCCGATGCGGCATAGCCCTGTCCGATGATCCCTGTGGGGAAGCAGATAGCGGACGCCCGCGAGAAGCCGGACCAGTGACAGTCCGAGGAATTATCACCCTGTGAGACAGGGCGCCCCTAATTATCGGGCGACGAGGACTGCTTGGTGACGAGGTCTGTCTCTTATCTCGTGGTGCCGTTGTCGCTGCTCTTCCTCGCTTTTGCCCCTCTCTCCCTGCTCTTTCTTCCCCCTTATCTAAAGAGCCAGGGTATTTTTGAGCACCCCGGAGGAGGACGACGTTGGCACAGTACTAACTATTTGCCCTGGCTCGTCCTCCTGAAGCACCCGTCTATCTGCCCTCTCCTCGTTCCGGATTCGCCCATGACATCACTCCACGTTCCTGCAGCATGCCTCGCGGATCGCGATCTCGAAGTGGTTGTGCAAGATGCAAGAGCCAGCACGTACGTACCGTATCACATACCTATTAGTTTAATACACATGAACATTGACAAGACAATATCACGTATTGTTTTCATTTATACCAGTCTCTAACTCAGACATAGATGAAATGTGACGAGCAGCGACCCGCTTGTGGACGCTGTGTAAGGGCCAAAAAGCAATGTCCCGGCTATCAAAAAGTCATCAAATGGTCCAGGAAACATGAGTTCCACTCAGAATATGAAACACTTCCTCAGGAACCTCACCTGTCAAGCCCGTCAAGGTCGTCCATGCTCCCAGACAACCTCATGTCCATCGCCGAAGACAGCCTTGCAGATTCCACCAACGACCTGGTTCCCCCTTCCCTCCATCGGGTGGGCGGTTCGCACTTCGATGTAAACGACTGGCTTGGTGACTTGGCGACGCTCGCATTTCCTGCGTCTCAGCAAATTATAGGACAGCAAATTCCTCCGTCGATGCCGTGGCTGCGCATCGACACGGGGCATGACTTTGAACAGAGCATTCCCGGAGAGTCGCCCGATGGCGAAATTCATCTTCTTCCGCTCGAAAGCCCAAAGTCAATCCAGGTCAAGGAAAATGGGCAAAATGACGAGGGAGGCCTCGTCTCTCCGCTTGCGTCTACCATCTTGGCTGGACTGACTGACTCCACCACTATACTGTCCGACTTCTATTTCCAAGAGACGGCTAGGAGTTTCTCAGTCTACGACGGCGGAATGAATCCCTTTCGGTCATTAGTTGGACGTCTCTGGAGCCAGTCTCGTCTTATTTACTGCGCGATGCAGAGCATGGCTGCAACAGGCCTGGAAGATCTCTATCCCTCCCTCGGGCCTATAGGGAAGGAATACCGGCGGGAAACAGTTTCTCTCTTAATGGCCAATGATGATTGTGACGAGACCTCGTTATTGGCCTTGCTGATGATTGGGCTCTCTGCTAGTTGGCATGACCCGACAGACAGCGGAGTTTCGCTGTTCAACTCGTTCCAGAACCGCATGCAAAGGGCAACAGCGAGAGCGTACTTCTTGGAGAACAGCAACAACTACAGGTTCTTCCATGAGTCTTTGGTCTACTGGCAGATGCTACTGTCGTACGTCGTCGATGATTTCCGAATGGGGTCCTATCAGATGTGGGCCAACCCTCTGTGAGTTGCTGTCTACAAGCGCTGTCCGTCAACGACTAATAATAGAATAGTTTGGGCCCTGTACAGATTCCATCTGCGAATATGCAAGCTCCTCATCCCTGGACTGGCGTTGGACACGAGGTGCTAAAGACCCTCTGTGACATCGGCCACCTCGTCCGCTCACAAAGGCAACACGCCCGGTTGCCCGTCACCATAACCCAAGGCCATATAGACCGGCTTCAGAACAGCATCATCAAGGCCTTTGAACTTGAAGCTCGTCTTCTACAGCTTTCACTCCCGTCCGAGGACCAAATCATCAACCCGGCCGACGGCAACACGCCGATTCAACACATAGTCAAGTTGGCCCAGATATACAGACTCGTTGGCCTCTTGCAACTCTACCGCATCTTCCCCGATATCCTCTGGCAGCGCCTCCAGTCGCCGCCTTCAGACCTGGCCCCCGACGTCCAGCCCTTCTTCGACCTCGTGTGCCGCCACGCAACGCCCTGGGACAACGACAGGGGCTACTCAGCGCACAACCCAGCACGCCACGATCTCGGCAGCTGGCTGACCATGTTTGCGCTGAACATACTGGAGCTGTTTCGCCACATCCCCGTAGAGTCGGGCACCCGCGCGTTCCAGCCCTTCTTGCTCGTCGCCTGCGGGAGCGAACTGCGCGTACCGCAATCGAGAGGCCCTGAGACGAGTCTCCCCGCCGAGCTGCAGTCGCAGTGCGCTGAGAAAGGCGCGTGCGAGTTTGTGCCGGAGATGTCTCTGAAGGCTGTCGAGGTTTTGCGTGCCCGAGGGATGGTTCTAGGCCGCTTGGAGACACTGGCGCATCTGCTTCCGCCGAAACCTCACCGGCAGTGCATTTTCGTGGTCAAGGAAATATGGAGGAAGATGGATGCACTGTCGTCCGTAATTCCTGGGGTGGATTGTCCGGATGGTTCCCATGACTCGGTGTTTTGGATGGATATCATGATTGAGAACGGTTGGGAAACGATAATGGGATAGGAATCATTTGGTGGTAACGGGTCAAAATTGCATGGGCGACATGATTTGGGGGTATCGATGGTTTCTTATTGTCGGCATGAACTTGGCGTGAGGAGGTATATTTGGGTACGAACGGGGTTTTAAGACTTCAACGATATTATGAGAGTATGTATTAACCTGTCATGTTTGGTTTTGCATCGTCTGCTCGAGGCTGATGAAGACGCCATGCGGAAATAAGACGAGGTGAAGTCACCGTAGTGTAAGTATTAAACCAATTGCGATGCTACGTTTACTGAGTATCATGAAGAGAAGCTTCATTTGGGATATAATCTATCTACTGTTGATACTGAGGTCTCAAACTTAGATATTCTTACTTTTCCATGTTGCCGGTCCTCCTCTGTGGATCTCGCGATTATCATTGCTTCTTTTCTTTCGTCTTCTTCTCGGGATTATTGTCCTCTTCCATCACAGCCACTGCGTAATAGGTTTCTATACTTCACTTCTGCCATTCAGTTGAACACTCATCTCTCATGTTGTTTATTTCAGGGCCAGTGCCCTACTAATAGTACTGACATTATTCATCAACGTGCTTCCCATCCCATCCAACGCCATCTTGGACGATGTATGCTCCCGATACATTTCAACATCTCATCATAATTCGTTTCAATCGACATCCAGTCCCTCATTCTAGTCTCCACTTCCTCTCCCACCCCTGGAAGAACGGGCTCTCATCCAACGTCTGCACCTTCCAGTCCTTCTCCATCAAGCCTTGCTCGATCTGAAACCTCTCGTACCTCTCCAAGGCCGGCTTTGCGACATGCTCCACATGCCAAGTGCCCTTGTACTTCATGAGGTTCTCCTTGCCTTCGTTGAGAACCTTGAGAACGATGGACGGGATGTAAGGCTCGTCTTGGAACTCCGACAGAGGGGTGAAGAGCGCTTTGAAACTGAAGACGATAGAGCCGGAAAGAGGCAGCCGGCGCAGAGTCTGCCAATCGACGCGCAGATTGAGGTCTTCGGGCTTCAGCGATGGGTTTTGGGTCTCGCGGTGGCTGAAATCGGGATGGTCAGCCGGTAGGTAAAGTGGTTGCCCGATTTCAAGGCCCCAAGATCCTCTCTGGATTGGGCTTGCAGCCGGCATCTTGGTGAAGAAGCTACACGCGGTCAGTTACTTGTTCAGTCGTTTGGTGTATTTCACTCAAAGCCTTACCGGTCCATGCTAAACTCCATCTTCTCCTTGTAATCAGGAACGGTACGGTGAATGGCGGGCAGCCCCAGCCCCATCTTCTCCTCAAGCTTCCACCCAACAGACGAGCAAACAACGCCAGCTCGCAACACATATCTACCGGTATCCGGGTCTCGCAGAGTCATGGCGAAATCTTCGGGAACGTTGTTAAGGAGGACAAGCAGGGGTTCCATCTGGCTGAGATCCTGTTTGGTGCCGAGAATGTGGTTTACAAACGTGTTGCCAATAACCTCAAATTGCTGCGGGTATCGAGCGCAGATAAACTGCAGGACCATTTCCATGAGCTCTTTGCAGGCGAGCTCGGAACCGGGCAGCGCTTGCAGTACAGCTTTGCCATGTTTTGCGTAGAGGTCTTGGCGTTGTCGGATTCGCTCTCGGTAGGTGCTCTCGAGTTCAATCCAAAAGTCGGATTCCAACTTCTTGTAGGCTATTATGTGCACGATGCTTGTTAGCTAGTGTTATGAAATTTGTGGGTTTCACATACACATGGTCTGATGGTAGGCCCATCTAAATGGTCGATAGGGTCGTGCCGTGGCAGTATCGATGTTGAAGTTCTTGACCGGTGACGGCAGGGGAACACCAGAGAGGGCTGCATAGTTGGGAAAATTGCCTAGGCCCTTGACCTCGCCCACAGTGAATCCGCTGAATACATAGGTGGAAGGGTTGGCGACTCGGTAGTCGGCGTCCAACTTGAGGATAGCATTCTTCGGTGCCGTGGACAAGTCAAGTGTGCTGAGAGTGGACAGCCCCGGCGCGATACCAAGAAGCTGTGCGCGCTGTGAAGGCGGGAATACCTTCACATATTCCGCCTCGATGCCCTTCTTGGACTGCGTGGGCTTAGACGTCGAGGCCAGACGCGAAGAGATGCGACTGAAGAATTTCCGGTTGTGGACTAGGGCGTGGACGAGCGAGAAGGCGCCCAAGCACAAGAAAACGCCCAGGATGGCAGGGCCCAAGCTGAGATGGGCAATTTCAGAGAGGACGAGCATGGTGAGGTCGGGAGAGTGGAGATAACGGCGGATGGGTTTAGGAACGTAATCGTATGAGCAGACAGCAACTAGCTTCTTTATGCGTACTCCCAACAGCTACGCGAGCGAGCCAACCAAAAGATACGATTCCTCCGAGGGCTGCCAGACGGGCCAATCCAGCGCGTGCCGCCGTCTATCACGACCAAAGCCGGGCATGTTAGGATAAGGGGCGGCACGGGAACTCGAGGCCAGGAAACTGTTACCTGTTCGGGGTAGACGCCGGGACGGAAACGCGGGGGAAACGGCGTGAGATCAACAGCATCGCGCGACGGGTGATTGGGCGTGACGAAGATAGAGATGCGCCACGAGATTGTGAGTGTGGTTGAATCCTTGCGCGGCGTGTTGAACATGCTAACCGTATGCAGATAATCTTGGAGGTTGCGGCACCGGCCCCCACTTGGGCGTGGCAACGAGAGCAGAGTGATAACGAAGCTCGTACGAGGATGAGGGGACAAGGGCCTGGAAGCCGAGGATAGGCTCGTTGTTCATTCCATGCAGGATTCCATTGACCCGGACTGCAGAGACAACTGCCACGTCTCAGTTGAGCCCAAGACTAGAGCGTGAGGGGACGCCACAGTCGATCAAGATGATGTGATGCCCTGGATCTAGACAGGGAATCCGGCGGCTCCGGTGGATCCCGGCTTCGTCATGCAGCTAAAACAAGCTTGTTGTGCGGCTGGATGGGAGCGACCAAGCCTATCTGTCAGATCCATACTCTATGGTTATAGCTTATGGCCACTACAGGCCTTCCATGTGACTCTTACAGGAATGAACGAGTACGGTACCCAGAGGATGGCATGTAGGGTATAATGGAATTACTCACTGCTGTTCAATTCACGTCCTCCTACGCCGTCACAGTGGATATAAACGGTGGAAGATTGAGGATACACATGAGCGTATAAAATTAGTAAAGAATGGTATAGACATATCACGACGACATTTCGACTGCTAAATCACTGACGACTCCTCAATCCTTCTTGGTCTCCTCGACCACCGGCGAAGGGGTCTTGAAGGAACCGGACCCACGTACAAGCCCTTCGGTCATGGTCATGCTCTGATCGCTCATAAGCTGGTCCTCCCAATCTATATCGGAGAGATAGGCAAAGTCCAGTCCCTTAATCTCGCTCTCCTCGCTGGCGCGGATGTGCAGTCCCGGAATCCTGTTAATGACGAAGAGCAGGATGCACGATACGACAAAGGACCACACGGCGCATGTCGTGGCACCGGCCAGCTGCAGACCGAGCTGACGCCAGTTGTGGTTCCACCAGCCTCCCGTGTAGGAATCGCCACTGACGCCATCGAGAGCGGGCACGAATTGCGCGGCGAAGAGGCCCGTCAGCACGTCGCCGAAGTAGCCGCCGACGCCGTGGATGGCGAAGATGTCGAGGCCGTCGTCGACCGAGAGGAGGTGCTTGTACTTGGCGGTGTAGAAGCAGACAATGGACGTCAGGAATCCGACGAGCGCCGATACGTAGACGGGAACTGGAACAAGTCAGCATGGGTGAAGTGATTTGCAGTCGCACAAGGGAGAGCATACCGAAGCCCGCAGCTGGGGTGATACCGACGAGGCCAGAAATAATTCCACTGCAGAACCCGACAAGACTAAAGCGTCTCGTGTAGAGATAGTCGAGCAAAACCCAGCCGATGCCGCCGCCACAGGCCGCAAGGTTGGTGTTGACGACGACGTAGATGGACCGCAGGCTCAGGTTGGCGGTGCTCGCGCCGTTGAAGGCGAACCAGCCGAACCAGATGAAGATGGTGCCGATGCACATGAGCAGCGGGTTGTGCGGCTTGAAGTGCACGCTGCCCTTCTTGGACTCGGCCGCCTTGTCCGTCAGGCGCGGGCCCAGCATGAAGGACCAGGCGAGGGCGCCGAAGCCGCTGGCGATGTGCACGGGGCCGGAGCCGGCGAAGTCGTAGAGGCCGAGCTTGAAGAGCCAGCCGCTGGGGTTCCATTCCCAGTAGGCGAGGCTACAGGTGGAAATACGCGGTCAGATGTTGTGCTTTGTGGGGGGGGTGCGTGTTGCTTACATGTAGTAGACAAAGGTGGTCCAGCAGAGCAGGAACACCATGCTGGGCCAGAGTCTGCCGCGCTCCAGCATGGCTCCGGCCAAGATCATGGCGGTAGCCGTGACGAAGGTGAAGCCGAAGGCAGCATCTACGCAGATCGGTTAGCCATGCGAAACGATACCACTCCCGCGGGTCGATGAGGCGTACAGAGGATGTCAGGAACGTCGGCGTTGGCGAGCGACGGAGAGGCGAGGACATTGTGCAAGCCGGCCAGGGAAAGATCGCCCAGGATCGGGTTCGTGGTTCGGGACTGGTACAGCGAGTAGCCGTAGACCCAGAACTGGATGCCGCAGGCGCAGGCGCAGAAGAGCGACTGCAGGATCATGGTCATGGCCGACTTGCGGCGATGCATGCCGGCGTAGAGGAAGCCTTGAACTGTTTAGCTTCCATCGTGGAATGAGTGTCTGTCCAACTCACCAATCGCCGGGGTGATCTGCCAGCAGAGGATGGTGCATACCAGCAGCCAGCATAGATCGCCCTGGAGGTTCAATCGTCAGTTTTGACTCTGATTATGTACGAAGTCGACCCGACGTACCTTGTCGTAGGGCGCATTGAGGTCCTGGGTAATTGGGTCGCCGCCCTGAGGGTCGACGGCGTAGTCGGGCCACTCGGTGACGGGGGTGATCGCCGACATGATGGTGTTGATGGCTTCGAGTCCACTGCAGATGTTCGTTCCACTTAAGCTGTCACTGTCACTGTCACTGCCAGGTGGGAACCGGCCTAGAGACGCACGCAGGGAAGCCGGATACTTATACCTGGCCTCGCCCCCGTCGTACACATCTCAGACAAGCCTCGCCCGAGTCCCCTTTACCAACAGCTTTCTCTTGGCACGTCCTTTAGACGGGGTCCACCGGCCAGGAAAGGCATTGACAGGCGGAAACACAAAGCACGGAGTCTAGGCGTGGATCAGAGTCGAGATAAGCACCTCGCACCCAATCTGCGAATGGCGGCCTAGGACTGGTCCAGTCTGCTTATCAGCGCTCTGCCCAGATTCGCAGTTGTACCCTGGACGTGCCAAGAGATAAAGCTTTCGTGTCTCTGATAAGTTGATTAGGCCTTATCCGGGGTGTTGGTGACGCAGATACCGGGACCCGCAGCGTCGGGGAGTCCGAGACTGAAGTGCAAAGTTGTCTACCCTAGAGCTGACGGGAAAATGGAGGAATCATGATGGGAACGGGAGGAGAATGGAAACAAATACATTTTTGCGTACTGCATAAGGTATAGTATCTTATTCTATATTATATCAGATATGCGCAGCATTATAGTACTTGGTTCTTCGTTGCTGCGATGAAGTCGTGTTTCCGCCTGCTAATATTGCTGAAGACTAAGAAACTGAAGACTAAGAAACTGAAGGCTAAGAAACTGAAGACTAAGAAAAATGCCCTGACTACATAGCAGGAAAACAACCAACGAAGTAAGCTAAGAGTATATGGTACAAGGAGTCCTAGATACGTGGAACTATATTTTTCTCAACCTTAGAATAGATTAAGTACTTGGATGGTATCACGTAAGAGTTTAATATGTGACTGTGAGCAAATTAGTTCAACAGCTAACACGACTCGATTTCATCGAAAGAAAACCAAGTAAAATACCGGAAGGTCCTACTACGGACTATCTTATCACCTGACCAGCTACATCGTTTGTCGATGACCGCTTGCTTGACTCTATGCTGGGACCACGTGACACCCCTGAGCTAGTTTAGACAGGCTCTATCCATCTACTGAGGGTTGTGACTAGATGAGCATCCGCGATAAACTAAAAAGAGGGAAAAATATATATATACATATGGCAATACAACGACTGGATCAAGAGGATGGCATGGAGACAACAAATCTACCTCGTCGTCGAACAAATGGAGGACAAGACGTAACTAGCTCTCTCGACTCGTGACTCGTGACCACAGACCAGACGAGGCACCACAACATGAATAAAATAAAGCCTTGAGAAAATTACAATTATTCTACGTCGTACACATTGACGGCTTCTACCAGTTTTCCTCATAATGTACATAGCAAAGCATCACCGTGCCGCTCGGTATGCGACAAGCTAGACGGCCAATGCGGGGGAAATTACACCTGGCCGTCCTCCATAAAAATCCGGGGACTGCTCCAGACCATCGCTCTAAGGAATCAAGGATTATCCACTTTTCATTAAGCTTAACGCGGCCGCACGGGATCTGGGAAGTCGTTATTCGAGTCCCCTCCGTCCGACGTCGCCTTGTCGTACTTGATGTTGACCTATTCGTGGTTAGCAGGCAGGTAATGACGGCGTGGTGCAAAAGGAGCTACTCACAGCTGTGGTTCGGATGATGCCGTTGTAGGTCATAATCTCCTCCTCGCTCTCGTTCGGTGAGTGGCCGCGGATCTCAGTATGTGTCTTGCCAGTGTGCATGTCCTTGAGAGGGAACGTTGCGTTGGTAGTCGTGATCCTTCTGCCGGTGCCAGTGCCGTAGTTGGGCGTGTTGTAGTCTCTGTCGTTGCTGCTGTTGTTGGAGAACAGACCAGGGAACATTCTCCGGAACAACGGGCGCAGAGCGGGACCGCAGCAGGCGATGATGGCTATGTTGACTTCAACGCTGCTCAATGTGTCTCCGAGGGTGTTTCGCGAGTCGTAGTTGGGATCGTTGTCGTAGAACTTCTTGCGCAACTCGTTGACGCGGACGATGGCAACGATGGTGACACTACACCCAAAGTTAGACTAACAACTGACACGGAGTTGGGGCATACTGACACGCCACCGAGGAGAAATACGACAATCAGACCGATCTTGGCGGCAAGGCGCATTCGCAGTCCCAGGAAAACCCAGAACGGAATGAGCAGCACCAGGAAGTCGGTGACGATGGTGATGATGGCCGTGGAGATGTAGAACAAGGGTCCGTCAATCTGTCGCGTCCGCTTGACGGAAAGGTCCCAGTACGCGTTGATCGGGATGGTCTGGAAAATAACGGTAAGGAATATGGCCGTCGAGAGCGCAATGTTGAAGGCGTTGAGGGCGTAGATGGACCACCGGATGCTCCGACGGTGGCCTCCCAGCCGTAGGAGGAAGTAGAGGATCGAGGACTTGATCAAGGCAAGGATCGGGTTGTAGAGCACCTGCATGACCCAGTTCCAGAACAGCACGGGCTCGACATCGTACGTGTCGGGCAAGCTCTTGGTAGGATGGCCGGTGTAGTCATACTTGAAGACTGCGATGGGCGAGTGTCAGCGACGCGAAGCCACCACGAGGTTTCGATCCGACTTACACATGTAGTTGGGAACGACAAATGCTAGCGAGAAAGCCTGCAAGAACTAAAATCAGCGCACGGCTACGGAAAGTTTCGACATCAGACTCCGACGAACCATGGCAGCGGTAGTCAGCCAGTCATCTAGAGAAACGCACGGAAGGTTAGCCAAGATGCCGCTTGCAGATCGATTTTCCGCACGTACCAACGCCGATCTGCTTGGTCGTCACCCGCGAGTACATGCGGATGCCCCAGACGGTAAAGGCCAGGAAGGTCATGAGGAAGATGATGGCGATGGCGCCCTGCTGCAGCGGCGTCGTCGACAGCTGGCTGACGGGGACCCAGCGGGCCTTGACGCCGACGCCCACGGCCGCGACGCCCGTGTGGGCGGTGATGTATTCGAGGGCCGCCATTGGAAAGGAGAGACTGGGGGTGTGTGTGTAAAGGAGTGTAAAGGGCGACGGACGGCCTGAAAGCGAAAGACACGACAACCCAGAGCACACGTTTGGGGAACGGAACAGAAGACGGGGATGTGTTATGTGTCTCGTCTCGTAACCTTTTTGCTTCATGGGAAATACCCAGGCGGAGCAGGGACCAGGAGTGGGCCAGGTGAATTCATATATATGCGCACTGCTACAATTCGTAATGGCGTCAGTCGGGCGACGGAGAAGAACGAGACGAGACGAGACGAGACGAGGCGGCACTTGTTTGGATTTAGTGTGGCCGGTGTCATCTCAGCTGGCAGGCCGCCGAACGAGTCTGAGCTTCTGGGAACGCCGCCCGTTGCGGTAATGGATGGCGATGTCGACGTCTGCATACGGCGACAGTCTAGGCGAGGGTTGGACGAACGGGCTTCTCAGTCGAGCCCGAGCCTGTTTGGTGTGCTTGCCTGCTATTCCTTGGCCTTCCAGCGGAAGGTTCCGAAGGAGTGGTTTGCCTACAGTTTGCCGCCGCCATCATGTAGGGTGGGAGTCATTCACTAGTTGACTGACTCGCCCGTCAAGCGACGAGCACACGTAGGAGACGCTTGGCTTTGGCGTTGAAGCGAGTGCGCCGCGCTGCCCGCGGGGAGGAAAGAAAAAGAAAAAGAAAAAGAATATTACGCCATGGTAAACCTAGCACCGGCACGCACGTCCTGGGTCCGATCCATGTCTGCCAGATGGATCTAGACTTTCTTTCTTCCCTCGTTCCCTCGTCCCCTCTCAGATTTACGGCCAGTGCCCGAGATTGCAGCATGCAATCGACGCAGCGATGTAACAAGCCCGCTGCGACGCCAAGCTGTGAACATCCGCACCCCGGCGCTAGATGCCCCGGACTACTGCAGGCCCTAAGGGCGTTCCGGGGTGCCGGGCCAGTGAGAGGCTCGAGGTGTCGACGGTCTAGAGCGCGTCTTTTGCCTTAGTCTTGCTGCGGCTAGTTCCTAGCCCTTGTCCTTTCTTCGTGTTGTCGTGGTCCTGAACTCTCTTTTGTTGGCCTCCTCTCTGCGATGGCCTCTGACAACACGGCATGTCTCCTGCGTCAACCTTGCAAGCCACCGGTTGTCACAGAAAAGGGTCTCGGTTAGGCTGATGAGCGCGGGGATCAAGCTTGTAGCAGGCGGACAAGGGTGGCTGAGTGAGAAAACCAGGTTTGCATGGCGAGAAAAGGAGAAGGCGGGTTTTGCTTTTGCTTCGTCTTTGCTTTTGTTCTGTGAACGATCAAGATGCGAGCGACATGGTTCCTGAATCTCACTTCAGGATAGGAATATGATATGCTTGCTGTCCATCAGTCCACAGCCCACAGTCCACAGCCCACAGTCCCATCCACCGCAGATCCGATCATCCCCCCGCAAAATAAAGGGTCCCTCCCTCCCTCCCGTCCCATTGTTTTCCCCTCTCCCACTCGGTTCCCCGCAAGATGGGCATTCGGCATTCTGCATGCTCCGCTCGAGTCAAGAACCAGAGAAGCCAAGGCTCCGCGGCCGGCTCGGCACTGGGACGCATTTGTCAGGTTCCCCGTCCCGACATGGGAAATTATTTTGCTTTCCCATGCCTTCCCCCTCCCGGCGGAGCCATCACGGAGCGCAAGCGAGTGTTGGCCGGGTTTGGAAACGCCACTACTGGGCGTTAAACCAGGCACGGCCGGCACCAGCAGAAGCGGCAGGTGAGTATCTGCAAACGAGTTGGGTCGATGTCACTAGTAGAGACAAGACAACTAGACTACTCGACACTACCTGGATAAAAACTGCCTGAAGAACCCCTGAGTTATTACCACCACGGGTACCCAGCCCCGGTAGCTGAACTGGGCAACGTCGTAGTCCTTCGTAAGCGTACCTTAGACTCTTGGTAGTAAGCTCTTGGACTTGCTTCAAGTTGCATTGTCTGCGACTGCAGGCTTCTAAGCGACGCAGACGCCACTCGACGCCACGGCATAAGCATACTGCTAAGGACTCGAGCTGGCGGCCGACGTCTGAGTCTAGTGGACGGTAGACGGCACTACCTTCCCTAGTCGAAGGGTCGCGGAGGGGCAAGAGATCACTAGATGAGGAGGGGAGACGCGGCATGTTATATCACGACAGCTCTATTGAACGCCAGTATTGCACGCATGCAGCAACCCGCGAGCCTGCAATGGCAATGGCGCACGACGATCTTGCCTCGTTTGTGAAGCTCCCGAGTCATCTCCCCGGTCCGCCTCTCAGCCAACATCGCGACAAGGGTCTCTGAGAGGCTCTCCCCGGTCCGACTTCCCGCCAACATCTTCTGCAAGGGTCCTTCAAGACGCAAGGGTGCCCCAGGTGCGGCATATGTGGAAAAAGCTCCAGGATCGAGTAACTGAGTAATTACACAGTACCTGGTCTCCAGGCTCGAGGACTTGGTGAAAGAAGCCGCGATGCCGTCCTGCTCCACCGCATTGCTCTGGGCCTTGCTTAGCAGACGTCCGATGAGCCCATGGTTTCCGAAACTATTGAAAACTTGTTGCTGAACTGGGGGAAATCCTCGGACGGAATATTGAGCTCGCGGCTAATTGCTACTCAGCCGAGCCTTTACTGTTCCATGTTGTCCCGGGGGCGAACTCCACGTGGGAAGTTTATATACGCACGTAACAGGCTGCTTCTTCTTCTCTCTCTTCGTCTCTGATTCCCAGTCGTCTCCCAACGCCTGTTCTCCTGTCCCTGATCTTCCCGGCCGCCCTTTGCAGATCCTTTCTTTCCTTTGCAAAGGTTCCTCGCAAGGCTAGCTAGTGTTGGCAAATCAAAAGAAGTTTTCCTATTGTGTTGCTTCGTACCTTCGTTTTTTTCCCCCATCCCGCCACGCCACACACTTCTCTTGGGTTGTTTCACTACAGACAGACAAGATGCAGCTTAACCGACGCCTCCTTGTCGGGGGTCTTGTCACCCTGCTTGCCTCCCACGTGGCGGCTCAGACTATCATCGTCGATGGCGAGGAAGTCGGTAAGTTTCCCAGCCTCCGGGCTCGCATCCCGGAAAGGGTCACATTGCTAACGCGGACTTACAGACGCCACCGAGAGCAACCTGGACGAGCCCTCCGAGGTCATCGCTGGGGACTACCTCCCTGAGGAGAAGATCCAGCTGACGCCTGACGCGCTGGCTAACCTGACTGACCTGGAGCTCACCAACGTCACTGTCCTGTACTTTGACGAGGGCGAAGCCACCAGGAAGCGATCCTCGGGCCCCAGCTGCAAGGTCTTCCCCGGCGATGACTGGTGGCCCAACAACATCATCTGGCAGGTCCTCAACCTCGTCACCGGCGGCAACCTCATCAAGACGGTGCCCATCGGCGCCGCCTGCTATGATGGCTCGGGCGCCTACAACGCCGCCCGCTGCAACACGGTCATCAGCCAGTTCACCAACTCGTCCCTGCAGTAAGCCACGCTTCCCCTGGACTCTTAACTTCATGCAGCTAACGTCCTCGACAGCATCGCCGACCCCTCCTCCGTCATGTCGCCCCTGTACCAGGGCCTGACGTGCCAGCCCTCCGAGGACCCCGCGGGCAGCTGCGCGCTGGGCGGGTTCCCCTCGTACGTGGTTGACGCGCAGAACGTGGCGCATATCCAGCTGGCCGTCAACTTTGCCCGCACGCTGAACCTGCGTCTGGTGGTCAAGAACACCGGCCACGACTTCAACGGCCGCTCGGTCGGTGCCGGTGCCCTGTCCATCTGGACCCAGCGCTTCAAGGGCATCAAGTACTACAAGACCTTCAAGACCACCTCGTACTCCGGCCCTGCTATCAAGGTCGGTGCTGGTGTCGTTGGTGCTGAGGTCTATACCGCGGCTGAGAAGTATGGCGTTACTGTTGTTGGTGGTGAGGGTATGAGTGTTGGTTATGCTGGTGGCTACCTTGCTGGTGGTGGCCACTCGCCTCTGTCTCCTCTTTATGGCCTGGGTGCTGATCAGGTAAGAGTCTTCCTTTATAACACGACTTCTATAAGACAGTCTACTAACACTACCCTGATAGATCCTGAGCATTGAGGTCGTCACCCCAGATGGTCGCTTCATCACCGCCAGTGACAAGGAGAACACCGACCTCTTCTGGGCCCTCAGCGGCGGCGGCGGCAGCACCTTTGGCGTCGTCACCTCGTACACGGTCAAGGCCTTCCCCAAGATCAAGGCGGCCGTCATGAGCTTCTCCTTCAGCACCAGCTCCACCGTCTCGCACGCGACCTTCTGGCTGGCCGTCAAGGCCTTCTGGAAGGCCATCCCCACCTTCAACGCCGCCGGCAACTACGAGTACTGGAACGTCTGGCACACCGGCCCGGACTCGCTGACCTTCTCGCTGGTCCCGTGGTTCGCCCCCGGCCACACCCTCGCCGAGCTGCACACCCTGACCGCGCCGCTGTTCGCCATCTGGGAGGAGCTCGGCATCACCTTCGACGTCACCGAGTCCGAGCACGCCAGCTACTACCCGGCGTGGAAGGCCGGCTTCCCCCGCGAGCTCGTGGGCGGCACCACGTCCAAGACGGCCGGCCGCCTCTTCCCCAAGGAGAACTTCGTCGACGCGACCAAGTACGAGGCGACGTTCCAGGCGCTCAAGGGCCTCTCGGACAAGGGCGGCAACCTCATCGGCTTCGGCATCACCGGCGGCCCCGGCCCGTACCCGGACAATGCCGTCAACCCGGCGTGGCGTGGCGCCGCCATGTTCGCCATCTCCGTCATCAGCTGGGACGAGGGCAGCTCGTGGGACGTCATCGCGCAGAAGAGCAAGCTGCTGACCAACGACTGGATGAAGCCGTGGCGCGACGTCACCCCCGGCAGCGGCGCCTACGCCTCCGAGTCGGATGTCACCGAGCCCAACTTCAAGCAGTCCTTCTACGGCACCGCCAAGTACGCCCGCCTGCTGAGCATCAAGAACCAGGTCGACCCTACCGGCCTGTTCTACGCCCTGCAGGGTGTTGGCAGCGACCAGTGGTACATTGCCGGCCAGGTCGACGGTGTTCCCACCCAGAACGGCCGTCTCTGCCGTGTCTAAGATGCATAGTGCATACCACGTTGCTTTTTGTTTCTGTGGCGTATCGTGTATATAGACGCCGAATTGTAGATTGTCCCCGACTACAGACTTAATGTCAGCCGATGTCAGCTTAGCTTTTTACCTGCCCCTTGTGCAGTGGGATTTTACCTAATAGAAGACTTTTACTGTCGAATAATTTGACATGACCTTATTTGCCTATTCCAATAGTTCTATCTGAGTGTGCTTATTTTGATCTGCCACTGAGACTGGGTCCTGTGGTGACCGAATCCGAATAGGTGGTGGCCTCATGCATGAGGCAGCTGGAGGTTTTGTTCCTCTTCTCAAGCAGTACCTGGGCTTTGCGAGAGGGTGAGTGCGCTTCTAAGAGTACGTTCCTCGCTCTCGCTTTCCTGTAAGAAACCAGGTTGAAATTGAACTAACACCCTGTCCGCGATCACCCCTAGCTAAAAGGCCGGTTAAATTCGGTGTTCCAAAGTCACAGCAACCTTAATTTTGGAAAGATTGTTTGATGATTAAGCTTCAAGGCCAGTCCAATGATGTCAGACACCGACACTCTGGCTCCGTCGTGATCGACATACGGACTCCCAAGAAAAAGTATCCGTATACGCGGTCCTCGGGCAGAGCCTCACTTCGTCCAGCCCTGGAATTATAAAAGGGCACGACCCCCGGAACTTGAATCGAAGCATTCTGAGGTCTTCTTGGGAGTGGAGTGCCTACAGAACTCGGATACCTAGCGGCCCGCGGGAGTATCGGACGTCCATATACGCGTATCCAGGCTGTGGCATTCGAAAATAGCAGCACGTCGAGGTCGGCAAATTCCGAGCTTCCGCGTACTCGGTCCTGGTCCGTGGTTTCCATCTCCGGTGCATCCGCACGTTGGGTGAGTCGTTTGTTGCCGAATGTCACCGTTCATGGATTTAGTACTGAAAACTTAGTGGCTTTATCTAGAGTTCGAGACTATTATGGCTATATCTACTGATGAAATGATCGCGCTTCGTGGTGGCTGCACGCGTCGGAGTCACGGCAATGTCGAACTGTCCGACATCAGGTTTTCCTCCAAACTCGAAGCTTCGATAGTCGACCATGGGTGGACCAGCCTTACTTGTCCGTGGGGCGATTCCAGGGCGTCGTCATCAACAGGGACGCGGTTATGCATAACGCGAAGGTGCAGATGAAAGACCTGGCCAGGACGGTTTATATGGTGGCCCCAACGCGGTCCATCTTCCGAGCAACCGAATATCGAAAATGCCATGCGCATCCATCTTTGGGTCGTGGTTCGCAGGGGACGGCCCGGACGAGGCGGGGCGCGCAACGAGACTGAATCGTCGCGGGAGGATGTCCCCATGGACGCGCGTCTCTCGTTCGAGACATCAGCCCTGCGCGACCTTAATCTCCGGGATCCACGGCCGCGCTGCCATTCAGAACGGCAGTATGATCAATCAAGGTGGGCTGAGACGCGGGACCAGGGAGTTGGATGACGTGCCCTCTCCAGAACGTCCTCCAGAACAACCTTGATCTAGAAATCGATGGCCCCGTCGCAGGGATCGCTGCTAATTCTGGATAGGGCTCTTCGTCCCCCCCCCCAGAGCAAAGGGAGAAAAAAAGGGAGGCTTTCCTAAGACCAGGTGCAAGTGATGAATCAGACAGGGTCAGCACTGCCAAGCCACAGGCCGAATTCCGAACGCCCACCAATGAGAGAGCGACGATGCGTGGATCTGGATGTTTTGTTTATGGATACAGCGTCACGAATCGCGTTAGAACGAGGCCCCAAAGCGCCAAACCGCAAAGCCGGCGTGCTCTTCGGTTTCGGTTTCCCTCCCCTCCCTCTGACCACGACTCAAGCATCAAATATCACCGCGCGCGTCTCCAAAGAAAAGAAAAAAAAAAAGACTCTCCCCAAGACGCGCGCGCTTCCCCTTCCGAGAGAGATCAGCAAAGAGAAACGCACCCGCCATGGCTGACCGCCGTTGACGACACCCCGCCAAGACTGTGCAAAAAATGTCGCCCGCCGCCGGCTCCGGCTCCGGCCCCGGCCCCAGGCTGCGGCGCGCCCACCGCAAGTCGCGCAACGGGTGCCGGGAGTGCAAGCGCCGGCACATCAAGTGCGACATGGGCTTCAACGCCGCGTCCCCCGCGGCGTCGGCGTCGGACGCGCCTCGTCCCGCCTGCAGCAACTGCGCCGTCAGCGAGCGCACCTGCGTGTACCCGCCGCCGGCCCCGGCCCCGTCGCCGTCCCGGAGCCAGCACACCGCGCCGTAGCCGCAGCCGCAGCCCCCGGCGCCGGCGTGGGCCAACAGCCCGGCCGAGAGCCCGGCCGAGAGCTGCTCCAGCTCCGGCCTGCCGCCGCTTCCGCCGCCGCCGATGACCCTGCTGTCGTCCAACCCGTCGCCCGAGCCCGGCACGCTGCTGCACATGCTCCTCGACGATGTTACGCCGCCGACACTGTCAACCCTGTCCAACTTCTTCGGCGACTCGCCGTCCTC